>JAYKAV010000112.1:2115303-2233482 GCA_035582835.1 Phoebastria nigripes
CTCTCTTTTTGTCGTTAATGTATTTGTAAAAACATTTTTTGTTGTCTCTAACGACAGCGGCCAGATTGCGTTCTAGCTGGGCTTTTGCCTTTGTGATTTCCTCTCTACATGACCTGACGAGATCCCTGTACTCTTCTTGAGTCGCCTGCCCCTTCTTCCACAAGTGGTAAATGCTCCTTTTTTTCCTGAGTCMCAGGAAGAGCTCCCGGTTCAGCCAGGCCGGTCGTCTTCCCCGCCCGTTCTTCTTACAGCACATGGGGACAGCCTGCGGATGTACGGATTCAGCAAGGCCCTGGCTTTCCCCAGGCACAGCTGCCAGCAACTTCTCCTCAAGAGAGAGGCCGTGGCCCCCGGGGAGCAAGGTCTGAACACGGAGCAGGGAGGGCGCAGGGAGGAAGCATCGCTCCTGGCCCCTCACCAGGGCTGCGCAAGCACCTGCAGGCTCTGGCCGCAGAGGACAACGGGCACGCCTGGACGACAGACCTCCCAGACCTGGTTATACCTCAAAGGTCTCTTTGCCCCGAACAGCTGGCGGCATGTCCGAAATTTTCAGCAGAGGGCATATTTTACCTTGCAGGCTTTCGCTGCTCAAACACTTCTCTCTGGTTTTCCAGGAATAGAACAACTCGATGATCATTCCTCCCCCTCAGCTCTCATGGGTGACCTACATTATTCATAATTATTTCTTGACTTGTGTGTTTGCAAAACAAATAACAGAAACCATGAAGAGTAATGAAACCTGATATGCAAGAGGACATTGAAATAGATACACATAATAGATACACACAAAATACAATGGTATCWTTCTTTTTAATTGAACTTTGTGGGAAGTGAGTGAACTATTCCTCTAACAATCTCTTGCAGCTCCAAGTGTAAAATCAGTTAAGTAGCTAAATAAGCACGCTGCTGGCATGGCTGCATCATGACAGACAGACTCGCCTGTGAAAACAATCCTGGGAAGAAGCTGATCATTTTTTTTAGTGGTACAATTCATCAGTAACTGAAGCATAATCAGCTGTGACTGGCTGAGGAACCTGCCTGCATGCAATTTAGGAATTCTGGTTAATTATATAAAATCGCTCAATATTTAATGCCTCGACGTGTAATGAATCAGCCATGAACTAGCTAAGTCCTTTGTAAATTACTGCCCACTGTCTGGAAGATGAGCCCATAGATAATGAAAGACAGAAGTTAACTGAAATATTTAGGGTTTGGATGAACTCTACAGTCAGACCCGCCCCAAAAAAATAAAGAAGAACACTTTGGTCCTTATCTGGAAACAGGAGTGGGAGTGGGAGACACCTGAAAAATTCCCAAAGAGGAAAACAGGGTGTACATTACAGAGCAGGGCTGGCAGAAACAAAAGGAATTTTGGGGCAAGCGAGTAAGAAAAGGGACATGCTTTCATTGCTGATTTGGCTGTGGGAGCAGCTGAGGAAAGAGAAACCAACCGCAGGGAGGAGGAAGAAAGGGGTGATGGCTGGCAGGAGACACCAGTTGCAGAAGGGGATGCTGCCAGGGTAGGAGAGRGCGGAGGGCTGTGGGTTTGTACCTCCAGCCGTGAAGGTGGGTTCATACCATCAGAAGGGAGCTGTGCCACTCCTCATCCACCCCGGAGCCAGGTTCAGCTCCCTAGTGTCTGTGCTGAGAAGAAATGCTACAGACCCCGAGGAAAACCAGAGAGCTCAGTTGCACCTAGACCAAGGAAAAATTAAGGAATGGGTAGATGTAGCACCTGTGGACTCAAACACAAAAGCGTGGTGGACATCAGGGAGCTCAACTGGGGTTACGAGGCTGGGGAGGATGGCCTTTGCCATCTCTCACCTCATTAGCAGGAGCAAACAAACGTTCAGTTACTAAACTAGAAGAATTTAATGTTCCATGCAATTTAAATTCTCATTCCTCAAGATCATTAACAGTTTTCTGCAGGATAGAAAACTAAGCTCCATTTCTACACTGTACTATCAAGTTATTTTTGATTGCATAACAATGATTTTGAGCATACTGTCACTATAGAAACTAGTGCTAAAGGAAGTTCTTTTGCTCTATTTTCCCACTAGAGAAAGCAAAGAAAATGCTCACTTTATTAGCTGGTAGAAATGGATGTAGTTACATTTAAATATTTTCCTCCTGCTCCTCTTCAACCACTTTTGTATTTGACAATATTGCCTTCAAAAAAGCTTTCATTATCTTCATTTAAGACTGGGGTTTTCCCTTTTCCCCCTGCAGGTTGTTCTGTTTGTATGCCTGTGTGTGACCGTGCTTGTGTGTGTCATGAGTAACAGAGTAACAGACACCGCAAACAAAAATCAACACAAAATCCTTTTAGATTGAAGCTGAAGTTGTCTAAACACATTGTTAAACAACATGCACTTTTGGACATGGGAAATCCCAAGATAATGTTCTTTCCACAAAGCTTAAGTTTGTCTTCATGCATAATACACAATGCAGTCAAGATGAGTAATGGCTTAGGAGCAGAATAAAACTGAGGAAATCACATCTTAAATTCTGATATTACTACGCTTAGTATAGTAATATCTAGATGCTCCAAGCCCCTTCCCCCCACCCCGTTGTGCCCCCAGTTGCGCTAGAGTCTATACCTATACATTGTAAATATATTTCTGGCTTCTACAATTTTTTTATTTCAGTATACAAGGACTTTGGAATGATTCTGCCATTCAGGTACCTCACACTACCTAAAATGTGAGCACAGCCACTGTTTCTCCTTGCTGCCCCTTTTGTGAGGAAAGCCTGCCTGTTTTGTGAAGGAGGTGCTCTGACCCGTTTCCAYGCAGATCTAAGCACCTTGTTGGCTGCTCCTGGCACTGCAGCTCTCTTGGACCCGACGCGGAGGACGGTCAGGAGGAAGGTGTGAGAGCAGGCAGGGGTGCCAGGAGAGCCTGCGCTACGGCAGGCACGCCGGCTGGGTGGTCAGCCCCATGGGAAGGCTGATGGTCACGGCTGAAAGGCCACACACCACCCCTTCTTCAACTGCCTCTCAGCTGCGGCTGACGAAACAAGCACTCCTGATTCACTCTCCGGCAAAGCCAAACAGACCTTAATCCACCAGTGCTTTGCACACAGCGTCCAAGCGCCATAAACCACATGATCAGAGCCCAGCTGAGAGGCAAAGTGCTCACCTAGGCATTAGTTTGGGCACAGGAACAACCAGGGGGCAAATCCCTGAGTCAAATACACCCAAAATGTAGCTGTTGCTCCATGCGCAGATCCCCTCCCAACCCACTGCATAACAGAGCATACAGATTCTGTGTGGACATGTGGGCAACATTGATCAGCAAGGATTTTATTCAAAAGCAATTGTCAAAGAGACACTGACTGAGGAGGCATATTTACCTTCTTTGTGTGTCACATCTGTGAATGAATGAAGACTGACTGGAAGTGAACACAATTTCAATAACTCAGACTTCCAAAGATCAACTTCCCCATTTTTTATACCAACAGTAAATCTTTTAAGATCAAGAAGTTCAACAAATGTAGAGCCACTCTAGCACTATACAAACATCAAACGATGTCTAAGGCAATAAGAAGGAGCTGATGAGCAGCAGCGAATGTGCTTGCCTCCTTCCAACAGCCAGTCCTGGGTGATATTATCAAGATAGTTCAGAGTTGATCCGTTTAATGCCACAGACAGATGTAATCAGTTTGACTTTGGTTTCCAAAACGCTTAGGTCAATAGAAGTCCCTCAATCTTCCTTAAGTCTTCCTGGGGGCATCTGCAGCATTTGCAACTTTATTATGCTTTTTGCTTTCTGTTATTTTACAGGTTTCCCTTCCTTTACATAGAATTTTCATGTTCACAGAGGACTGAGACAACACAAGGAAATAGTGCGGACCACTTGCTACCAAAGTAGATTGCTACTTCCAGGTACATCTGCACTGAGTGAAGGACTCAGAGTTGACTTGAGCAGGAGAAAAGAAGAGATTAGGTTGTGCGATCATGTAGTTATACCATTTTATGTAATACAGAAAACTGCATTGCACCGGTTGATATATAGAAGAGTGCTTTAAGCATCTGTAGTGCTTTACGGTAGACAGTACAAGAAATTCAATGGCCTACTGAAATTCAATAGAAATGTATTCTTTATTCACTACTAATATCCTGCCAATAACACATATAGAATAAGAAAATGCTAGCCTGAGAATTACAGAGCCTTCTTAGCTCCAGGAGCAAATTAGTGATGAAACACACCAATTTGGTCCTAACAGATTTTTTTTAACAATGTTTTGGAATAATTTTTTTAATAATGTTCTGAATCTGAAAGTAGCGATGCTTCACTAAAAATTTGGTTAAAGAAAATTTAATCTACAATGTCACAGACAATTTTCCAAGCTCCCTCTATGACGTTCATCTATACTGCTCCCACTGAAGCTAAATGAATGTCTTGGTCTTTGTATAGAATTTACACAGGTGGAAAAGGAAGGCAAAGTGAGGCTAAGTTGATAAAACAATGCATAATTATTTGCACTGGTATAAATGACTTCAGAAGGCACAAGACATCAAGATACTAGCTATGCAGTCTATACAGTTTGTCAGAGTTGAAAGATTTATTGTTGTGACTCCAGAATAAAAATATTTTATGATTATAGGATGCTGAATATTAAGTATTTTACCACTCACAGACAACACTAGACTACTATAAGCTGAATGTGCATGGAATGAATAAAGTATTTTATGCTGTAAAATAATAACAAATATTCATAAATCAATGGGAATTGCACTCTTGCAGTTAATGGACTACTACCTGGGATTTCTTACTTGTGTGCACCACAACTCCTGCAGATCATTTGTTCTTGCACAAATGGATATGTTACCAAGCATTATACAGCTACCCAAGCCAACAGCATTTTATCATGATTAGCACTTGTACCAAATAAAAAAAAAAACCACTAGCATAACACTAATGCTGTGCTTTTAAACAAAAGCTAAGGAAATCTGCAGGAAAACCATATTTGTTCCTAGGCAGTGCTATTTTCTATTACCTGTTTGTGCACACTGACATTTTCTTTTTGAAAATTGTTTTAATAGAGCCCAAAGTAGCAATTTAAAACTGTAATGCACAAATCTAAATAGAGCTGAAAATACCCCGAGGCGTTCACCRAGGAGGAGGCTTTTCAAAATCAAATGATATGCCTTTGGCAATCAGAACATCAACAGGTTGAACTCAATGAAAGAGGACAATAGCAAATGACGGGCAGGGGATGGCAGAGCTCCCTCCAACTGAAATTGAATTTGACTGAGGAGTGATGGGGTGATGTAGCTGGAAACACACTTCCATCATAATCAAAGATCGTAACAGGCAATCACAGCAAGCCGTGGTGCTGCACTTGGAAGGCACAATTACAGGAATACCTGGAAGTGAAAGCAATGTGGTGTTCAGTAAAAGACTACACAGAGAAAACACAGATACTGAGTTCAGAGCTGAAAAGTAGTGCTATTTTGTTGAACAGCAAGAATCTAATGCTGATCCTTCTAGGGTTAGGAACTCAAAACATATACTGGCTCTCAGATTTTGCCTTGTAAAATTTACTAAGAACCTGCACTTGCGAAACAGCTCAGCATCAAAAGAATGGGGGATGATGAATCATTTTACTGCACCCATTCTTCTGTTAAAATATGTACAGCATCAAGAGAAAAAAAAWATATAAGGAAGAATTTCATATCATTACACTTCTACCCCTTCCACGATTGAGTATTTTTAGAAATATTCTGAAATAGAAAAAGTCTATTCAGGATGTAAATGTTTACATTTAAAGTTCTTCTTTCAAATATGGCTTCGTACTATCAATTTACTACTCTCTAACAAAGTCTACAGGTTCAGAAGCTTAGTTTTGTTTCAGGATTTGTGTTAATTTTGTTCCTTCCTCAGTCACTGGGGTTACACAACACACAAAAAACATCAGGAATGCTTCTTTTTATCCAGAGGCATGCTGAAAGGAAAATGGTTCATAGAAAGCCAGCAGAAATCTTTCCATTTTTGTTTTTATTGAAGGAAAGATTTTCTTTAGACAAAGTGAAGTGTTTTAATGCCTTCAACGAATGGCAGGGTTTGGAGAAAATGGAGCCAGATTCTTCTTGGAGTACAGTGGCAGGACAAGAAGAAACAGGTACAAGTTGCAGCAAGGAAGTTTCTGGTTAGATGTTAGAACAACCATGTGAGTGTCAAGCACTGGAATAGTCTGCAAAGAGAGGTTATCAGAGATATAAAAAATTTGAGTGGGCAACAGCTTGAGCAACCTGGTGTAAGTTGTCCCTGCTTTGAATGGTGGGTTGGACCAGATGACCTTCAGAGGCCCCTTCCAGTCCATGTAATAATTCTACAGTATGAGGTTACCAGATACAAGCTAGACACAACTATAACTGAAGCTGGCTTCAGAACAAAGGAATTAAACATGTTTTCTTTAAAGCAAACAGCAGGGAAAAAAGTGACATTTCTACATAGCTCGGAACTTGTTTTCTAGTTTGCTTTGATACCAAATTCCGAATAAGTTTACCATTTGTGATTACAATAAAAACATAATTCCGTAATTCCACGGAATACTGTTCCTTCAAAATTCATTTAACTAGCTCTGCTGTTTTGATTACTATTCCTTTGAAACAATAATTAATTTTATTTAAAAGCTACAGTTTTTTCAAAGTAACCAGTGATTTGTGACACCTTCATGTTGTGGTTCTGATGAGAGATACCCTAATAGGCTTTGATTTTCAAAAAAGATGAAGAAAATCACCACCAGAAGATTAGCTCCATTTATAGTGCTTCTGTTTTCGATCCAGAGGTCTTTTTTTTAATAATCCTGGCCAAGCAGACTATGAAACAACATGATTATCCTTCCTCCTACCTTGCAGTATTCCTTGCCTTTGCTATTAAAGGTGTTGTCTGGAGTTCTATTTGGAGAAATATCTACTCTGGTAATGAATGATTTGTCTAAATTCACAGTTTCTTGTTAGGATCACTACAAGTCATAAAATTCAGGCAGCCAATATAAGACTTGACTGGCCTTCTTCAGGCCCTAGAAAAGCATTTTCTCCAAGCATGTCTGAACATTCAGGATAACGTAATGTGAATGAGTCATCATGATTTTGAGATTCAGATCCTTTTTCTTCCATCTCCAGTAAAATCCCAGGAGCAAAATATATGTTTTGTTAGGAAGAAATTAAACGTCTCTTTTGCTGGAAGTTAGAGATCTGCTTTCCACATGGTTTTCTTCTCACTTTCCCCCAAAAGAACACAAGTTACACAAAATGTACATTTACGTCACTTCTGCATAGAGAAGTGTCTGTATTACATATTATAGGGACAATAACCTGCCCCAGAAGGAAACTAGTATCATTTTGAACCAGAGTGTTCTCACCTCAGCTGAACCAGAATGTTCTCAGAGCAATTCCAGAAATCTCCAGAAAGTTACAAATTAAAAATTCTTGTGTACAAATTAAAAGTTCTTGTGAACCTAACAAACTCCAGAGCTGGGAAGTCAAAAAGATCTGGCAAGAACTGAGTTACCTGCAGCTAAACGGCAAGTGGATGGTGTAACTCTAAAAAAAATTAAAATTGTGCTTTGAGACTGTTGTAGGCAAAAAAAAAAAAAATTGTGAATGCTTATAGACAACAGATAATTGGATGTATGGGGGGAGGTAAATGTTCAAAACTGAACTTTTGAACTCTCAAGTACATGTGTGCAACTTGCTATGTGCAACCTGTATGGGCTGGTAAATTTTGATAATACCAGGTCTAAACAGAAGTGCTGTATCCTGAATCCTCCAATTAATAAAGAGACATGAGACAGTACCGCCAATTAGGAAGCTGATCATGCCTTGTAATTCTGGGAAAGCTGGGGGCCAGCAGCTAAAAGAAGGGCTAAAAGGTGAAGATCCTCAGTGGAGGAAAGATCCTGGAGGTGGGGGAAGATCATGGAGATCAGGGAGGTGCGTGGAAACAAATGCCGGGGACCCCCAGGGACCTGGCCACTAACAGCTGAGACAGGTCACTAACAGCTGAGGAGCTGCACAGCACAAACTGACACAACTTTCTGTCCCACCTTCCCAGACCAGCAGCCACCTCCCCGCTGGGGAGGGAAGCTGAGACTTGTCGAATACAGCGCTGAAGGGGGTGCAAGTGATTGCATGAGACAATCAAATGTAATCTTGCTGGTTTTTAAATAACCCCCAGTATCCAGATCCTCTATGGGTTGTTTTTCACTCTGTCTCACCCATGGCAGGGACCAAAAATAATAACTGATACAGGCAGCTAGCAACACTGCCTGCAAAATGGAAGGTCTCTATCTTATCCTCAGTTATCTTGTTCTTCACATCATGATACCCCTCAGGCTATGTAGCTATGCAGCAATGTAGCGAGACACAATACTCTATAGTGCACAGATCACATTGCCTTGTGTGCAATGTAATATCCAAGGCAATTCCCCACTTTCTGTAGCTGATCTGCACTCAGCAATGAGGATATTTCCATTTATGCAAGGAGAAATCACAACCACAGGTAATCGGCTGCACCTCTTTTTTGAGATACATCGCTGGCATCAATTTAAGTTAATAGTTTTCTTACAAAAGGAAACCAATTGTTCTGCAGTGGCACTGCTTTAAGACATGCAGAAAAACAGCAACACTAAGCAAGAGTCAACGGGAGAAATAAAGAAGAAAGGGGGAAAACAAAAATACAAGTCTTCAGAGGAATAATGGAAGATGGCATGTAGAAAGTCCGTCCTTCCATTTCCATAAGTGCAAGTTGGTCAAATATACTTGTTCAACTATTATCTTATCTGAAGTAGCCAATAAAAGCACTACCTATAAAGGGTGAAAAAGGTCAGACAGAACTGAAAAGGATTTAGAAGTAATTGAACCTGGTCTCTGTACCAGGACTTCATGATTTTTTCAGGTACTAAGATCAAATAATTTTAACGTGTAGTATAGAGAGAACAGCATTTACACATGCAAACACCATCACCTATATTAATTAATGTTACTCAGACTCAGAAGTTAGTGTTCTCTTTTCCTTCATTTTTTTCCCATTTGTGACAGAGTTTAACTGGCACATAAATGAATCCACTGGGAAGCCAAGCTGAATGGCTACTGTTGACCTTTCTGATTAATTAGATATGTTAGCCAATTAGATATGTTACAACTTCACAATTTACTTCTTGTATCAAACACAGCCTCCACTCCTGAAGGTATAGTTCTGGCAGTTGCCACTAAGTGTCACTGTTCACATAGCCTCAAAAGCCATATTAGCGTGCAAATAAAAGCTGGGCTGGGGGAGGACCCTCTATGGTTGGGTGGGTTTAGGTGTAGAAGGCTCTCGGGTGACAKTCTCATGTCACCGTAGTCAGCTACTGACAATGTTGCAAGCTGGGGCTGCTTCCCATTCCAGTTCACAGACTGGGATCTGCTGGGACACAATGATGAGAAAGGATCATAGTTGTTGCAGGAAAGTACAAACATTGGCTACCAAGTGGTGAGCAAGAACGCTAACATACACAAGAAACTTGAGGTGAGATACGTGAGGTTCAGTAAGGAACAGCGCCTCACACCACCTCTCTGTTGTAACCAACTGCGAGAACATTTCTAGCCTGTTTCAGAGGAAAGTCAAACAGGTTAGCTGAAAACACCAGTCATCATCATCCTGCTAAATAGCAGGACCCAACTGTGCACTAATTTCGATAAAAAACCCAGCAGCTTGCTGAGGCAAATAGGCCAAGCTTTTCTTGGCAACAGGGTTCATGTGCATTAGCAGATTCTGTTCTGTGAGTTGAATTAATTCCTAGAAACCAGATATAAACTAGAAAAAATGACATTAATGCTGTTTGACCATCTAATTTCAGAACTGGTATGTGTGTGAACACAAATCACATTTACAATGCACCAAAACCACATACCACCAACTTCTCTACTACAGAGTCACTGTATCCATCTTTCCTCACTTAGAAACAGCACAGGTGTCCGTAAGGCCAATAATAATGGTGGAGAAAATAATATTACCTCTGATACACACAATGGTACAGAGATTTTGTTTGGACCATTTTTCAAGACACCTTGGACTAACAGAACCTGTTGAGCAGTGCTGGGTCTACTTACAAAGACCTGACAGCCAAGAGCTGTCTTACTCACTAGGATTTGCACTGGAATTTCTCTTAATACCTTTTACTTTAACTCCATGCTCTTCAGAGCTGACCATTCTTTCCATTCGTTCATGGTTTATGCCAGGACAACATGTGTTACTGACAATGACACGTGAAAATAACCAGTCCCACTGGGGTAACCAATAACATTGGAGTAGTTTCAGTTTGAGCTGTCTTAATGTCTTGTCTCCTTTACACATTAGTAATTTAATAAAGCAGAAAAAATATCTTGCCATTTCAACTGCCAGACAATCCATTTGCTCTGCAGAAGCTATGTTGCAGTCAGCATCTCTATACCAATATAGAAATAGCTGTCTAGGAACAGGAACCCTTTCAATCTCTTYCAGCTTCCTCATTTCTCACATTTTGGCCTCTGTATTAATATTTATGAAAGCCTTATTTTTGGTAGGTAGTAAAGTCCCATTTCATAGTATGAAACTAAGTAGTTCTGGGTCATTTTGTGCATCTATTGCCAATGAAGTACAACACTTACAACAATACCCAAATATTACTTCAGCTTTTATATAGCATGTCCCTAATCTCTGAAATATTCTCTAACTCCATAGTTCCATTGCTCTATTTAGACACAGTTTGTGTGTCTAAATAAGCATGCCTTGGTAAGATTTCCCAATATCTTATGCTCTAGTCAGATGCTGTTCTGCTCCAGGCTTATTCTAATTTGGGGCCACAGAGAATATCAGCACGATTGATGAGCCACATGCATGCAAAGGAAAAAAATATGCAGAAAATGATAAAATGTGGTAGGAGGGTAGGGCTTAAAGGAGCTCCTATGGAGGAAGAACAAAACAAGGTACACCACAGACCTCCTGTATCTGACAGTGAAAAAAGTCTCGACATAACTTAGTTGACATAAAGAGAGCTGCTTAGGTCTCTGGGTATGTTTTCCTTGGCCATGAATTTCATTGAGCTCAGTTGGCAGAAGTCTTTGGCATATTTCCTCTCTTAAGTGCGTTATTCCTCACGTCTTACTGCAGTACACTAGCCTTTAATCAAATAATCAGATATATTCATTGCCTGGATGAACTGCAGGAACACAACAGTCTCCTCACCCAGGAGCCATGTCTGAAACCAGCTTTGCACAGCACTTTCAATTAACCTCTACTGTTTATCAATTCCTCCCATATCCTGCTTTCCAGTCTCTTGATAGCATCATTAGCAACCAGTATTTACATAGAATCTATTATTTCTCTCTCCTGTATTAAAACACTTACAGAACTCATAACAAAATAATGAAAGTGGCTGAAGATAATTCTGGTTCACTTGTTTAGTTAATAAAAAAAGGAAAAAGAGATGATGGAGGAGGATTTTTAAAAAACCTCTTCTTCAAGTGCTTTGGTAGGCTTGCTGAGGATGATTGTGGATATTTTTCCAGTCAGCTGCTCTTTTGATGTTTCTCTCACCTTTAAATGAGAATAGCAAATATGATTGTTTCTTTGTTGTGTCCTCCTGCTCCTTTGCTTCTGGTGGTAAGCAGTTCTTTTCATTGCTTGTCTCTTTTCTATAAGATGGCAAATTTCCTTTTTTTTTTTTTTTTCCTGTTAATGTGTTGCTCTCTTACAAGGCTCTCTGGGCAAACAAATAATCAGTCCCCTGCAACGTCTGCCCTGCACCTTTCGATCTTTCACACCAGCAGGAATTTGATAGACAGATATTTGACAAATGAAAACTATAGCCTGTGAAAGGAACACTGCAAAGTAGTTTGGCCTGTTGAACCTGTTGACCTATTTCTTTACCACTGCCTTCGTAATTATTATGGATCACAGAACACCAGAGGGCTTTCTGGAGGCCTCTAGACAACACAGTAAGAGTATAATTGAGTTATAAGATGCAAGGTTAGAGATAAGAGCTTAACCTCCTCAGTAGCAAACAGTAGATAGGGGGAAGAGGGGATATTTATTTCTTATAGTGAATCCTACCCTACCTCCTCCTCCCTCCCTCCAAGAACACCAGGTGCACCTCAAATGCTTTCAGAGCATCACTAGAATTGGAGCCAGTCTCCTTGCCTGCGTGAGAGAAGGGGCTGCCAACAGACTTAATTCAGATATGAGCAGAAGTGCAAAAGCCAAGATAGAGGCAAGACAGATGATCAGGATATGGAGTTTGGGTTCAAGAGTCAGTCTGAGCCCTAAGTTAACACGGACTCTAAGAAGGAAGACCCAAAAAAATCTTAAATAATCAAAAACAGCYTTTGAATTCTGATTATAAAGTCCTTCGTCTTATGTTACTCCCATATTAGGAATAAATTTCATGTATTTCAACAGAAACCAAGGAAGAGAATAATCTTACTTTCCTATTTCTAAACCTGCAGACCCATGAACAGTTTCAGAGTTTGCCTAAGGTCCAGTGTAAAAGACAATGCAAAGCACAACACACGCATATATTGCCCTAGGTAAAGTACCAAACTGGAATATGGGAAAACTAGATTCAAAACCCTACCCACAAAGCACTCTTATCATTAGGACATTCATATACTATGGTGTCTCTCCCTTCCTTCCCCTCTCTTGAAGATTCCTACTTTGAATAAAAGCAGAATTAAATCCTCACTGCAAAGATATAAACTCATATACAGTCCTATTGTAGCTTTCTCTCATATTTTCAGTACATCTACACAGACTTTTGCAGGCAATGATAGCACACTCTGTCTGAACTTAATGCCAAGATTATTGACCAAAACACAGCATGACAAGCTACGTGGCTGCAGAGTTTCTCATTCAAAACCAGCTCACATCTGGCTGGTCTAGAGTACATGCAGACCTCTCTTGAATCCACCTGTAAAACTGCCTATAAACAAAATGAAACTAAGACAGCTCTAGAACAAAAGATTTAGAGACACTTCAGAATACATGATTGCCTGAGCTTCGGACATTTGCCTAAGACACCTACCTCTTCCTCTGAATGAGCTGCACGCTTTGTATGTGTGAACCTATGATGTATTTCTTGAGCTTTAACTTAATTTTCAAATACCTTATGTTTCAATCTGAATCATACAACTGTATCATGCATGGAAGCGCACTTACAGGACAGCTGATTCCTAATGTGAGCTATGGTCTCGTCCCTTGGGAGCACACAAAGACCTATGTTGAGCTCAG
This sequence comes from Phoebastria nigripes, assembly GCA_035582835.1. Taxonomy (NCBI): domain Eukaryota; kingdom Metazoa; phylum Chordata; class Aves; order Procellariiformes; family Diomedeidae; genus Phoebastria; species Phoebastria nigripes. The sequence goes on from JAYKAV010000112.1 coordinate 2,128,560, forward strand.
CTGGTCACTGATGTCTCCATCAATCAAGCTCCTGGGAAATATTCTCATCATTATTACTCTCCTTCCTGTGGGGCATGTGAATATCAAAGCACATGGTCTGCTTCCAAAACCCAAGATGGGAAGTTTTCCAAGCAGCAAGGTCCCAAGTTCCCAAGTCATCCTCCATGGACTTGTATGTGAGGGTAATGCTGTTAGCTTTCAAAGTTTGTATGGGTTCATCGATAGAAATAAGGTAGGAAGAAGATCGCCTTTGCCGTTTGGAAATCTGCTTTGAGTAGCTGAACTTATGAAAAAGTATTTCCTTATCATCTAAAGCTAATGACAGGCAGGGCAAACTTCACCAGAGTTCAGGAAAATCCTGAGAAGCAAAGCTAAGAATTTGGATCACTTATGCGGATGGACAAGGTAGAGAGAAGACTGTTGGTGGAACAGTTCAATTACATAAATGTGGCTGTCATTTAGAATTACAAGGCAATCTGGCCTAGGTTTTGAGATCTGGCTACTTACTATGAGCAAACAGCAACAGCATGTCAAAGAGCTTCAGGGAGCTAAAAAGATTACAAAGACTATCTGAACAGAGCTCAAGTCTCCTCCTGCTCCAGCTCAGTGACCAAAGACTACATTGTTGGTTATCCTACCGCTGACCTTGAGCACCCTCATGTTCTCACAAACGAGGTGGAGAGGCACAGCACTGACTAACTTGACTATGAATGCCTAATGGAAAGATTTTGTATCTGCCACCCCAACACTAGGTGACCTCTGTGCAAAGGTCAGTTCTTGGTTCTTTTAAACCCTTTCCTTTGTGTTTCTTCCCTGAGCAATTTAGGCAGCTCCCCCACAGCTTGAGCCACCTCTTCCCATGTATCATGTAAGGAGCCCGGCCACACAGCTCAGAGTTTAGGATTACGGCAGATGGCAAGGTGTGAGGGCTTTCACTGCCACTCGGGACAGGAGCTTTGCCACTGGGGTGCGGCTGCCAAGGGCTCTGCTCTAACACATGGTGATTTGATGATTTCATTTTTACACTAGTGAGGCAAAAAGTCATATTTAAAAAAAAAAACACCACAAAACCCTCCCTCACCTTTGCTGCCCCTCCAATCAGATGTGGTAAGAAAAGAAATTCCTATTAAATGGAGAGCACTTAGCAAATAGATTTATTTTCATTAAATATACCAAAGAACAAGATAAGCGACATGTCTAGCCAGCTTCCAGACTGCTCTCTTAGCTGAGCAAGAGTTTCAAAAACATGCCTATACCCAGCTTTGTGTTCAGGCAAATTACTGAACATTCTCCATCTTAAACAATATAYTTCCTGAAGTAGTGTGTGGGAAAACATTTTAGCTTGTGCAAGTTAATTAATCCCTTCTGTTAGCAGATTAAGCTGTGTATAGTAGGTCGGAGGTACAGGCTGAAATACTATTCTGTAGTCAGATATCTCTAAAATAGATTTGAAAATCTCTCAGGTCATTTCCCTCTGCTCTGTCAGCAGACAACTCTGATTTACAGACGCGTCAGACCTGCACCAACTATTGCTATTGAAAAGAAAATGACTAGAGAAGAGGAAAACCTATAGCAAGTGATTTGGGTAGTTACTTAAACAGGTGAGCATAAAGCAAGTCCAACTGCAAGGGTTATAATTAAGCATGCATTGTTTCTAAAGCCTGACTCCATTTGATTTCCTCAGACACAAACTGAAGAGCAGAAGTCATGGCTTTCCCTCAGTGCATACGAAGCAGGAGGTCCGTTGCCTTTGCCATTTGTCCCGCTAAACAGGCACATCTTGCTTCAGCATAGCATCAGTAACCATTCCTTTCTAATTATCATTAGGATTGACAGAAATATTGCCACTGCATTACAAAAAGGATGCAAACAAATAAGCAAAACCAATCCCACTGCAGCATATGGGACTCACTTGAGGTTATTGCTATTTTTGAGGAAAAAATAGAGATCTGGATATTTGCTGCTTACAAAGACTTAACATCCTTATTTCTTTTTCTCCCAATTTCCAAATAGCCATACCCAATTTATCATCAGGGATTTGGATTACTGTAAATTTACGCTCAGCAGTACTATCATACTGCTGACACAGCAGTAAATACAGGAGCAGAAGTTACAGCAGAAGGCAACTGCAGCAATTTACACACATCTCTGTGTTAACTAATACAGGCACATCAGACATTTTAAACAGAGGTAGCCACACTGCAGAACAAGCAGGAATGTGGCGCACAGAAACCGACGTGGCCCCAGAGAAGCGTTCGGTCCAGCAGCTATTATTATTAGCCCTGAAAAGAGCGAGATCTCATCTCTTCCAGATTCAGAGACACCCTTCAGAGTCACAGCCACATCTTCCTCACTAACTTTAAATGCAGGCAAGCATCAGAGTTTCAAGAAGAATTTTAGATCCAGATTACTCGCTTATTCTGGTGGTTGGCGGCTTTCGTCACAGCGTACACCAACTAACGAGCCCATCGTTTTGATGAAAGGAGTAATTACCCACATCTGGAGCCTACTAGGGGATCATTCTGTCCAGTGTTTGTTGAGCTTTCTAGTTGCTTGCTCTTTGTGGTTTTTTTTCCCTGACTTTAAGCTTGTCTTTTTTTCCTCTCTCCTTTACCTCTGAGGCTTGTCCTTTTCCTTATCTTTGAATTTAAGCCTGACCTTTCCTATTCTGTCACAATGTTAGACRAGTTCTTTGTCTTTATTTTGTTAGATTTTTATTTCCAGGGCTTTTCACATTTTGCAGCTCAAGGTTTCTCTCAACAAATGAATGTCTTGTCTTTAATAGACCATCTCTATCTGCATCACTAAAATTGGTAACAGCAGCTTTATAGCTGGGAGTTTTGTTAGTTTGAGTGAAGCCTAGTTATGGGGAAAAAAAATTCACCCTCTCAGTATGSTCTCCATTGAGTTCACAGGCACCTTGTTCTCCCAGCTTAGTTTTAACAGATGTCAGAGTCCTAGAAAAGAGACCAACAGCTAAGGAAACACAAGACAAAAGATCAGGTAACACTTCCAAGGTAAGCCACATCTGGATGGTGGAACATGTTACTTGAAAGGTTAAACAAAATAATAAACGTTAATCCAACAGATAAAAAAACCCCACAGACTCAAAAAATGCTATGCATTATATGAATATGATTTGTCAAATCACAATGTAGATAGTGTTATCCCAGACGTTACAAAATCAGCTGAGTTTACAGGCATGCTAGCTAGACTTGCTAAACCTAGATTGCTTCACTCAAAACAGTGATTCACAGTCATGCTTCTCATTCTTTATTTATTTTTAGTAGTGTCAATACTAACACCTTGCACTGACTCAGAACAGCTTGCTGGAGCCACTGGATTGTCCAGGCTCTCTAGAACCAAGATCAGCTTTTTGTGCTCTCTTGAGATATTGGCTCTCTTTAAAGCTGCTGCAGTTTTAAATTGCTGAAAGACTCCTTGGTTTTATTTTTGTACACATGATCATATTTGTAGTGCTCTGTTTTTTTTTTTTAAGTGCGATCATGTGCTTTTGTCTAGTGATAAAAATGAGTAGCAATGAAATGTAAAGAGCAGTGCTTCTGTTACCACAGAGAAGACGACAAAGGGGAATAAAAAGGAACGGAGAGCCAAAGTTTAGCACACCACAAGAACTGTGGAAATTGGTGCAGATTTCGAAGACATGCTTCCTAAGCAGCTGAATTTCAGCATTTCACAGTGAATCTGGAAAGTGAAAAAGCTTTTTGGGTATAGGATTATTTTGCTTACTGTAGAATACTGGTTAACATGCTATGTATGACAAAGGAAATCAGTGACAGCAGTACACTGTATRTGCTGCTGAAACACGGAATGAATCAAGTTTATTCTACACAAAATTATCTAAAACAACATTATTATCCCTAAATCAGTCAGTTTATTAGGAGAAAGAGCTTTTTGTATTCTAATAAGTAAATCCTCATGGTTCTTTTTATGAGTTCTTTATACAGAAAGCAATTCAAAAAACATTTTTGTGCACTCACACACATGGCATGAGCGCATGCACGCAGTTTCTTCTACCTGCTTCGTATCACCTGTTGAGAGGTTGAAGAAACATGATGTGGAAAAAAACAAGACTCATTCCCAAACTAGTTGAGCTACAAGCCTTAGGCTCAAGTGGCCCCACCGCAACCTGTGATTCGAAGGTTAACATATCAAATGTTCTGGAACAAACTTGCCCAAATGACCAGACTTCAGTCCAAATCATTGCTTTCATAGTGGTGAGCCATCAGCACTGTGAATGGGTATCCCAGTCCTGTTCTCTCGGGAGCTGCATTTTGCAGGATATGCGTTTTTGCACTACAGCGTTTTGCAAGATAAATATCAGAACCCTCTCACAACCAACAAAAGCAGTAGGCTCAGGAGACTAACTGCTAGTGCTTTGCATGCAGTCCTATTGAAACATCTTTTTAGTCCACAGTGACTGGTAGAGGTTTGAAAATTATGCTTCTTAACCAACAGAAATACAATGCACTGTATTCCTGATCACTGTGAGTGAGAGATGGTTTGGGGAGAAGTATGTAACACCTCTTCAGCATGGAAGTCCAGCCCCAGACCAGGACCAGACCTTGCAGCATTTGTTCACTGCAGCAGAAGGAGGGTAACCATGAAATGGAGGAGGAAAAGTATGAGCTACCTGTAGAGGAACTTCATCTGCTCTCGATATAACATCGTTTCTAGGTACATAAAAGGAGGCTTGAGTGAAGGAAGTTATGCAGTCTTGGCTAACCRTGAGAGGTAGCTGCATTTTAGCGTGACAGCAGGTCTAAGTCTGGAGTTATCCATGGATATCACCCATCTGCTGTGTTATCAGTATTTGGTATGCGAGCTTTCCTAACCATCTGGGAAAATGGCTTTTAGTTGGCAATGGACACACCTCCTTTGCTGCTGGCAAAAAGATAGCAAGTTTGTTCTTGGCAGAGAGATTACTGCAATATTCCTGATGAAGACATGAAAAGGTATACTTGGTATAGGCTAAAAGCAGTTCCTGATCTGACTCAGACCATTTATGGAACCATATTCCCTGTGCCAGTCTGGGATACCAAAAATGGAAAGGGGCTTTTTTTTTTTTAATTGAGCCTGGGCTGATGACACAAATTATATCAGAGTGAATTATTACATACCAGATGAAATAATATCCAGGGTGAGTTAATTCCAGGACGATGGTGAATACTAATGGAGCTTACATTCTGCAACCCTCCAGAGCTCTTCTGTGCTGGCTGATGAGGCTATTTGCTAGCCAGCTGGACTGTATTAAAGAACTGCCTAAATATCATGGCAGAGCATGTATTCAGGAGCATGTATTTATTCAGTGTTCCATTCATGTCTGGAACTAGCGGCTTCTGAGCAATCTCTGCCTTATGTTATGACGGATGCTGTGCTAAACACAGCATGAAATCAAAATAAGTGAGAAAACCTCACCTAATGTGAGTGAACTGAAGGTTGTTATAATCCATGGTGCCCTCCACCGTCTGGTCCGTAGCAGTTCACCCTGGCCATATTATAATTGCACAACAAGATGAGATCTGGTTACACCTCATACCTTCATGGCTCCCAATTTCTTTGGAAGGAAACCCAGGTGCATGCCAGGATGACAGCAATGGTAAGCTTCTGTAGGTCTCCCACTTGACTTCATGGGAGAAGGGGTCTGGTGCAGCGTATACCTCCTCCACAACATAAGTTCAGCTGCTGAGGATTAGACAGAAGGTGTCTTCCGAATGTTATGACACAGCTAATGAGATATCCTCTTTTAACATAACAGTCAGCAGGGGAGAGGAGGTGTGGCTAAGACTTCTTGGTATGAGCTGCTGCTYGTTGGTTGTAGACTTTTTGGGAAGTGCAACACGGGAACTCCTCAGGTGCTGTGTCGTCCCAGAGGAGGAGGTTTGCTAAGGTAAGACTGTCTCTGCTCAGACTTTAACCCTTTTCAGAATTGGGAAATCTGCTCTATTGTCGACCTGTCTTCACTCATTTGACCACAGGAAGAGATATTCTCCAACTATACAGCTTTTGCCTTTTGTTTCCCCTCAGATTTTCCAGGCATCAGGGAGTTGATCAAATTTCTGTCCTTGAGGCTCAGGTAAAGAAGGGATAAGTAACAAGTAATAGCTRGGGTTTGCCTATTTTTAGGGTAGAAAAAATATTTCAGCTGAATTCTGAGTTGGCATAACTGTAAGTCTTCTCCCAGAGCTGATAATCTGTACAAATGGCACAGTCAGGCTTTTTTCTCCACAGAGTGCTGCTGCAGAGAGTCATGGTGTGCCACGTCTTAAAGAGGGTAAGAGAGTGGCTGAGTAAGGAAAGTAAGTGAATTGTCCAGCGATAGGGTTTTACTTTGCATCTCATGTTGTGATTTTTAGGAAAAACAAAGGCAGAGTTAGAAACAGGACAGTTGAGAGGAAAAATGTTAAGAATTGTACATGCATTTAATGGCTGCCTTTCCTCTGCATGATGTGTCATTGATCCCTGTGACCAAAAAACAGAGTAAGTATCCGCTTAGGAAACCAAAGGAAAGCTCAACTGGATGTGAATTAATATTATTCACCAGAATGGTCCCCCCCATGAGCAGCTGATGGATTAAAGGACGAACTTAAACAAAATAACAAAGCAGCTTTGTCTGGTCCCATTGATCCAAAAGAGAGCACTCACTGTACCTTAAAATCTATTTTGTGTCTCCTGAAGAAAGTCTGTGAAAGAAATGGAGTTTTATAACAATTATTTGGAGCCTTAGGGGTCCAGAGCATCCTCTGGTTCACATTACTGCTGCCTTACTACCTGAATGCATTTTCGTGTATCCTAATCAGTTTRTTTACTGTTTGAATGCTATTCTTGATGCCAGGAAGAAATGTCTGGGTAGAACACTGTAAAATCTCTCTCTTCATAAGGAATGATGAAAATCCTTCAAAATACATTTCAGACTGTATTATAAACTGTATCTGATAATGCGAAACCTCTATCTCCTAGCAATGCATTGGACAAATTAGTTTTAAACTCTACTTGCTCATCACAGGATTTAATATGTGGTTTTATTTTGTAAATCTGACATGTCAAAAGAGAGATGACAGGTAGTGCAAAGCTGCCCCTCAGATGTGAGGCACAAGGAAAGTTTCCTGCATCAGGCAACTGAAAGAAACAACATGTGGAAGTGAAAAGGAGGGGAGGAAGAATTATGTGAATATTTCAAGAATAGCAGCAAAACATCATGATTAGAACCATGTGAAGCAAGAAAGGGAATCGTGGCAGATGTCAGGTGGGAAAGAGGGAAGATTCCTCTTACCAAGCCATTTGATCATGGGTGCAGTCAGCAAAATAGCTACTAGGTAATGTTCAAACACTGTGGTGGTATTTAGTAGACACTTATAAAAATACTTGATATGAGTTCTGGGTGATAAAATTTAATTTAGGGTATCTAAAGGTTTTGGACTAGGTGTAGATGTTTTCTTTCAATAGGTCTTGGGTTTCTTTTGTTGAAAAGAGGGTTATTCCTCACTGATGTCCTGGCTACTACTGAAGTCCTTAGTGGTTCCATTCATCTGGTGTTATGCACAATAGAATGCAAATTGATGTTGCTTCTGAGCAAGGTCATACTCCGTTCTCTGTAATAAAAGAAAGTAAAGTGCCATCTCTAGTTTTCTTATAAACCGGTATGGACTCCCTTACCTTCATCTGGAACTGCACCTTTTTAGCACATCCTTGTTGTGGTGATTATGCTCAAAGGCTTCCTGACCCTTTGCTTCAGAGCTCAGGATACACCAGCAATGATCAGTTCCCCAGCCCCAGGCAGGTGCACAGGGCACTCTACACACCTGTGAGTGCCGTAATGCAAGCCGCAGCACGACGTTTTCAATCCCAGGAACCAAGAACTGGAAAAGGACTCAACCGTAGCAGTCCACCAGCCTTTAAAATGGGGTGCTGGAGGACACCCAGTCAATATGAATCCAAAGAACATCAATGGATTTTTATGCTGAAGGTGTGAAAAGCAGTCTAGAACAGCAGCTGGGTAATCCCCAATCTAGGAAGCTCGCTAACGTAACACCCWGTTGACCTACAATTTTTTACAAAAGGTATCCATTACCTCTGCTAATTTCAGCATTTAATACGCCCTTAACTTCATTCATGTGCGCAAAGGTCATTTCCATATACAAGCCCCTTACAAATTTAATGTGGGCTAACCCTCCTTATAACTTAATACAAAAGTAATATCAAAACTTCTCATTAAGTTTGAATGGGGTGAAAATATCTCAGAAATTAGAGGATATTGCAGATATCCTCTAATGATATTGATTTTCTAATGGAATCACTGAAAAGATGGAAAATGGCCTCCTAGAAAATAATGATGACTTTTTTCGGGAAACAATTGAAGATGGGAATTTAGTRTAGAGTGAATTAAAGCAACTTTATTAGTCCATTGTGGATATGGAGTTTCTTGTCATTTCATTGAGATATGAATCATGTGAAATATTAAACGTCCTGAATTTATTCATGGGATAGTTTAGAGGCATTGCTAGTATTTGCCGTTAGCTCTGTAGAGACAACCAGGCACTGGGTAAAGCACACAGCCCCTGAAAAGGATCACCTTTTATCTACTTTCTCTGCCCACTTTAACACAACAAAATAATTTTTAAGTGGAAACGCTTGCAGGAAGCACAGTGTCTACATTAATGGAAGTCATATGCAAAGTCTAAATTTCATTTCTTCTCCTCTGTGTCGTCCTCTGGGAACCTTCTGTATTCGCTTGAAGCTCATGTGTTATATGTTGGGGGAGAAGGCTGGGAGGAACATGTGACATTCRCCTCCTGTTTCTAATACACAGGATAATGAAAAATAATATAAATGTAGACACAACAATGCATAAAATATTTTCAGTGGGTAGAATGCTGGACTTTACTTCTGCACGAGGCAGTAAAGTACTAATCATGAAGACATTGATTATACCAGTAGACTGAAATACAGTTACAGTATTTGTAAGTACAGTTTGAATGCAAAACTATGTGCCTAGCTAAGTTAAGTACATAGGTTACCTCTACAGTCACTGGAGTTCATCATACCAAGCAGCCATGGATCTATGTATGTAAGCCAATTCAATTTAATATTAGCGGAAGCACATAACTAAGCTTCAAGATCTTGAAAAGGGCGACTTAGTTGGACCGGACAGCTTAAGGACTTTGATGCAGAGGCAGCCTTGAATTTCTGTAAGCCAAAGAGCTCATTATTGGTTCTTGACTGAGATTAGGGTTTGGCAGTAATCAAGCAACTTAGACTAATAGTGTATGTGGGGAGGTTGATCTGCAACATTTTCTTYGAGGAATATTATGGCCCCTGCATGAATAAATTTAGGTCTAAAAAATGGAAGTAAGAAGCCTGGCACGACAGCTTTTCATCCACTCTCACCAGGTATTCTAGGTTGTAGCTTCTTTGAAGAGGAGAAAGGAGGTTTYGGCTTTCCTGCCTCATCTCGTGGCAGAGGGAAAGTTGGCACAAATAAAAGACACCTGGGTGTTCTGTATGTTCAGTCAAAAAAGAATTGAAACAGCATTTTTTCTTAGGTAGGGACAATACCATAAAAAGTGGTCAGACCAAACGGGTAAACTTCAACAAATGTAAGTAACGGAAAGCCAAATAATAATATGCCTAGAGAGTCAGACAGTAACAGACACTCTGAAGAACAGATAAAAATTTAAATATCATGCTTTGAAAAACATAGAAGTTACAAGATCTAGTCCAGTTGTTGAGCACATGGATTAAGCTCTAAGTGTATCAGCTAAGTTTAATAGCAAGAACTGAACCCACTACTTGGGGTATTATAATTCCACTATCAAGAAGGACACTATATATACAACAGCACTGATACTTTCTTGCAGATGTTCCAGCAGTTATGAGATTGCTTGGGTAACTCGCTGTATAGCTGTAGCCCTAGGCAGTTACCTGATTTAACTATTGTCCGTAATCATCAGCCGGCAATGCGTGTTTAATAAATTTGTTTACTGTTCATCTGGTATGAAAATGCTTCTGTACCCGCAGACTTGACCACCAGAAAAGGTTCTGAACCAGAGTACCAGTAGGACTTACTACTTTTAAGATTGAGCTTTTTAAGTTTATGAAATGGATTAAGCCACATGGCTAGATACCAGGAGATGCTTCTACTTCTAAGTTAATCAAGATACCACGCATGTCTATAATAAGCAAGGAAAAAAAAAAAAAAAGAGCTCAGCTTTAAATAAGCAGAGTTTACCAACACTACTGTTAATGCTAACTTTGTACTACATTAATTTTTCAGTTGGAATCAGCCCTGATTATAAAAGATGCCAAGAATTCAACTCACTTAAMTTAATTTTATGAAAAACATCTTGGAAAGAGACTTGCCGGTTAGCTTGGTCATGTAATCTTTTGAAGTCAGCACAGACTGTAACAGTATAAAGATTTCACCTCTTATGGGCAAATACTTTAAAACTGTGAAGAATTTTTTTTTTTTTTTTTTTTTTTTGTATTTACAGGATGCACCCACCCATATTTGTAAATTGATTCATGTAGCTCAAAAGTAGATACATTTATATTTGAAATAGAGACATTTCTATGCAGCTTTTAATTCTTTTTTTCCACAGCTATAACTTAAAAATAAGCCCATCATAATAGATTTATATTATTTTATATGGTATTATAATTTAAAAGATATCTTTGAAAGTAGACTATGCAAATATATGAGAGAAAATCCACATGATGCATTATCAACCACACTCTTCACAGATGGGATTTTTTGGTCTTCAAATAATAGAAAAAAAATCCTCTGTTTTAAATAGTGTAAGTTCACTAAAGCTGCACAGGAAAATTAATAGAATTATGAAGAGAACAGCATAATCATTAGGTACACTGCATCCCAAACTATACAGTATCAAGACTCATGGGAGCCTTAGGGATCTGAAGGCTGAATGGGAAGAACTCCCACTTAGAAGTAAGACAATAATGCAATAACAAAAGGATCATCCTCAGCGCTCTTCAGGATGACCCAAAAGAGATTTAACAAGGAGCCATGGCACTCTCCTCTCCATCCACACTGCCTGGTATGCCACATCTCCCAGGTCAGATGACAAACCAGCCACTGTACCACCATACCGTCGTCACTCAAGTCACATCCTGGCTGCATCCAACCCTTGAGAAAGCACAGATATGCTTCTATGCTGTTTGCAACCAGCAGTCTGTTTCCTGGGAGTGCTCACGTACGTACGGAAGATCAGGGAAAGCATTAAGTGGCTGTGAAGACTTATACAAAACTTCGTATTAGTATTCAGGCAAAATTATTCATATTGCTAACTTAGAAGCTCTTGGTGGGTTTAGGAGTCATCCAGTTACGAAACAAACTAAAACTATATGACTTAGCTGAGCAATCCCGGCATGAATAACAAATCAAGAACAGTCACAGAAAATAATGTGTGAGTAATCTGTAGGGTGAAAAGGCTCATATAATAGCCTATACTGAAAAAATCAAAATAGTCAACAACTCCATGAAAAAAGCAATGCCTGACAGTAGACAATTCACACAGAGAGAAAATAAAACTAGCTTCAATATTGTGTTTGCTGTGAATAGCTGGTCTTTTGCTAGCTAGTGTGAGGTAGAACTGCAGCAGTGCCCAAAGCTGCTACTGCAACTGGAACACTGGCATGCTCCCTGCGGACAGAAGTAGCTTGATCAGTGCATCTGTGCCATTGTTTAATCTTAAAAGCTCTTTAAACTTTTAGAAGTCACATTTTGATATTCACAACCTATAGAAATTTTTTTTCCAGACAGAACTTAATTCAGTGCAGTTGAAAGAACCCACTGAAACAAACTTTTTGCTAAATGCACAGAAGAAATACATTCTTAAATTACTCCAAACACACAATTATAACAACGAGCATGACACAGTATATGGGTATGCTTTGGAAAACCTGATAAAAATATTTAAAGTCAGTCACTGTACTTTCACGGAACAAAATCACTTGACCACAACATGTTGGACATGAACATATTCTCCACAATTTTTCATTTCCTGACACAACCTTGCAAATGTGAGATTAAGTTATTTTAACTGTGTCTAATTTAGTGTGGACTGTTGTGGCGTTTTTTGAGTGCACGTATGATGAATAGTTGAGATAGATAGATGTTAGCCATCAAGGTGCCCCTGAAAATGCTCCACTCTATCGTTTTTTTCCACTGAACTGTAGTCACTTCACAGAAATAAATACAGCTGGTTAGCTAGATAAACAGATACTATTAATGTGTAACTACAGCCAGCAGGTGCTTCCTTCCCCTCTATTCAGCTCTTGTGGGACTGCATCTGGAGAACTCTGTCCATTTTGGGGCTCCCCAGTGGAAGAAAGATATTGGCACACTGGAGCAAATGCAGCAGAGGACCCTGAGATGGAGGGCATGAGATACAGGGAGAGGATGAGACAGCTGGGTCTGTTCACCCTTAAGAAGAGAAGGCTCAGAGGGAGACCTTTACACTGTCTACAGCTACCTGATCAGAAGACAGAACCAGAAACTTGGTGCACCAAGATAAGAGGCAAAGGACTGAAGCTGGAACATGGGGAATTATGATTAGATACAAAGAAAAGATTTTTAACCTTGACRGTGGTCAAATACTGGGAAAGGGGCCCAGAGAGGTTGTGGAACCACCATCTGTGGAGGTGTTAAAGAACTGACTGGACATGGTCCTGAGCAATCTGATCTGACTTGCCTGCTTTGAGAATGGGGTTGGACTAGCTGACCTCTGGAGTTCCCTTCCAACCTAAATTATTCTATGATTCTATGATTTTAAATATATAGATATACAGATATGTAAAACAAAAAGCTAAACATAAGCATACAGAAGTTACTCAAAAGATCAAGTACTGAATCTGGCGTTTGGGAGCAGGGAGGAGGAAAGGAAGAGAGCAGATCGGACATTACTATTTGAAGTTATACACTGTGCCATGAATACAGCCAGGTGACAATTAAAATTTTCAGAGATACACCAAAAATCATGAAACAAGTAAGAATTAACAAGACCTTTCACAGGAGAAGAGCGCAGGCTTTCTAAATATAGGCATTTTAAATGGCTTATTGGTTTTGGACCTACATTCTCCCACAAAGACTATCAAGAAGGGTTTTAATGGGATTTGAGAAATCTGCACTCTAAATGTGTAGTTCATCTCGGCTTGTCCCATGTACTGGAACCAAACGGAGGAAGCCAAAGCCACTTAAAATCACACTACCAAGTTTGAGGGTAGCTAACATTTTGTTCTGACTTATACCAGCTAGCCAGAAATTTAGGTGGGTACCAATGTAGTCTTTATTCACAACATGAAAAAATAAGACAATCTCTCAAGTTCACAATATGTACATGATATCACTCATTTTACTCTTAAAAATACCTAGGTAGGACAGGGAAGTGATTGCATTAATATGCAATACCAGACAGCTAAAACTATCTATTTGAGAACTAAGTTTAATACTGACTGCCTTAGTGAGTGAAAATAAATCATAAGTCCCCATTTCTCCATTCAGTAAAATAGTATCTGCCTACATCTTTTGTAATGTGAAGGAAATGAAAATACTCAAATAATGTAGTAAGGAAAGGAAATGACTAAATTATAGTTTTGTTATTAGTAACAATAAAACCACTACCTGCTGCTCAGAAAAGTCAAAAATTACATTTAGTAAAGGTTATTCCAAATGTCATAGTATTAAAGCATAATTAAAATCAATATAAAAATATGCAGATAAACAATATTATCCTGCGTTTCTTTCATTTTGCCTGCTAAAAGACAAAATAGATTCCCCAAACAGCTGCTGTTGGACTGGAAATATTTTGGCAATTTTTGCTATCAATGGATTAATATTTATAGGAAAATATTTTGTATTTTGAGGGAGCAGTCTCCTGGGCTATCACTGTGCTTTTAGCACTGCAGATGTCTCTGAATGTTTCCTTACAGCCAGTTGCTGTGAAAATAAGTATACACAGATGGAAGTAMGGCAAGATGATGCAGAGTTATAGTACCCCAGGCACTAATATTTTATGCACTTTTTAATGTTACATTTAAAAATTTATGAGCATCTACTCTAGTAACCAAGTCCATCTCTACTCCTGGGGGTTAAAATGTGGCTTTATATACTACAAGTATTCCAGGTGAGTTGGTTTGAGAACCTAGCAATGAAGCGAAGAAGCTGGTTTTCAGAATCCCGGTGAGGGATATATCATATAAGCTGGAAGTAGTAGGTTCTACATTAATTCCTTAAATTAAGTACTGGAGGAAGCATTGCTTCTGTGGTCACTGTGATACCTGAGGTCAGCTGGATGATCTAAAGATCCTTCTCTCCTTGTAATCTATTAATGTAAGCATAACTATTTGATTGAGAGTGTCCAAACAAGGCAACAGACACAATATATGTAACAATCAGAAAACAAAAGCAGCTCAGTGAGCCAAGAGCAGCTTTCAAACGTTAGTTAAAAAAAGTGAAAATAGACTAAAGACACACTAATAGCATAACATGAAAACTCCCGTAAGTAATCTCTCTTATGTAAGTCCCGCATTTGCCATTAAGCCTTTCCTTATTTATGGAGCCTTTCCAAAGTTTGATTACTCAGCCATTTACGCAGAATTTGTAATGTACAAAACTTACAGCAGTGGTTTACTGGTATCTCAGAGATGGGAAAACAGAGGGTAGAAGAGTGGCGTGAAACTGTGCTAGCTTTGAGTTCCCTGCTAGTACCTAACCACTTCCTCCATCTTCACAGAATACTTTCTAAGCCATTATGTGGTGTAGCTACAAAATGCAGAGGTGGTAGCATGGGCAGAATGATTTTTGAACATGCTTTCCCAAACCTTAATTTAACCTTCATTAGCAATTATGAATTGGTTGATAGCTGCAATTCAGTAAAGCTTCTGATGGAACACAGTTTCAAAACATTAGCAGTGGGTGATTTACATGTAACATTTACTGTACAACCAAATCGCTACTATTATATTAAAGGTGTGGTAATTCATCACAACACAATTAGCTGAAAAGCCTGGCAATATAAATTAGTCCCACTTCAAGACACTAAGAAAATTCAAACTCCTACTGAGATTTTATTTTATTTTATTTATTAAAGCAATGTAAAATCTCTTAAAAAAATTCAGATGTAATGTCTGCTGACTCCTTAACTCTTTTCTAGGAAGACAGCAGATAAAAGACAKGTCCATGAGGAGCCTAATCCAACATCTCAGTCTTTTACATAATTTCACATCCAAGCATGCAAGGATCACAAGTCAGACTAAATGAGAATAACAGTTTGCAGTACTCATTTTAATACAATGTCTAGTACTTCTAACAAATGCAGTCATCACCTGTAATATTACATATGTCTATGGCAATATATAGCCATGYACATCTATTTAAAATAAAAAATTATTAACACACTAGAGCTATTTTGCCTTCACATTATACTTATCCATAGCATCCACAGCATTTTGCTTGTGTACCCCAATAAATAGCAATTGAGTGTCCAAGTACTTCCAAAGCCTAAATTACCAATGTGTCACCAATTAAGCAAACATCTTCATGACAATTCAGATAGAAGTCCATGTTGCTACAAGTGGAAAGGAAAATGAGGAATATATGATGAAGTACAAATATATATGCATTGGTTATCCTGCTATAGTGTGTCAGTTGATGCTGAAGCAGGTCTTGCTCTACCCAAACACCAATTTTCATACGCAAATGTTTTCATTGGTGTCAATACCTACACAGTGAATGCCAATTTGAACATCTCAAATGTGAGTGGGGATACTGTACTAAGGCAAATTGAAGAGTAGACCCAGAGATGATAGTGTTTAGAATCTTAGAAAAAGAAACAAATAAAAAAAGTATATCTAAAGCAACAGTATTTGCTTGTGGCTTACAGGTCAAATGGTTGGCACCCTCATTCAACCATATATATTAGGAAGCTGATGAGGAGATACAACCCATTTYGTTAATTTGCAAAAGTCCTACATATAAAAATAGGCCCCATTACAACTCATGATGAGTTCAAAATGAGAAGTGAAATGTTGATGGTATTATAATGCTACATAATGACATGCAGTTCATATCTAGGTATTTGATAAAAGAAACAGAAAAAGTTTGGTGAAGTAAGCCAGGGAAAGTGCTTGCTGACATAGATGTTGTTCCTAGCAAAAGGGAGGGGAAGTTTCTAATTGAAGAGCTAGTACAGAACTATGCTGAATGGCAGGTTCTACTGTGTTTTCATAYCTGTCCACCAGTCATCTTGAATAGCTGATGCCACCCAAATCATGGATAGCCAATTTTTGAAAGGAAGTCTCTTAGAATACAATCATCCACTTCCAGAAGAATGACTAATCTCCAGAGCAGACATCCCCTTCCTCCCAAAATTATTTATGAAAGCAAGATGTAATTTATGACATTGTAGTACAAAGTAACTTCATCATTTTCATGTAACAGTGACAAAATATATAATCCATAGGACTGTTAGGTATAAAGGTAAACCAAACAATAGGACAGGCCCTGATCAAAATTCCTTTGCAGTGCAAGGATATTTTTAGACAGAACTCAGAAGGTCCTGTCAATCTCTGACAAAGGTAAGTAGTTGGCTGATTTAGATTCAGAGTGGAAAAGCTTCTACTCCGGAAAACCTCCAAGGGAGAGATGTGCCTTTAAAAGACAATCTAGAAATTCTCCTCAGCAAAGAATTTTATGCAGAGACAGTATATTTGATGTCTCACCGATGGCCGATCGAGTGGCCGAGTGCCCACTGGAAAGCTCCTTGAGGAGCAACACCCTCCTTTCACCTCTCAGCAATGAAGGCGGATATTTGTGATTGCAGTTTAGTGTACATTTGCAGTCAAAGTAGCAGTTAATCACAGATGACAGCAAAAAGCCATGACTGGTATGTAACCACACTGAGAAAGGTTTAAAATTCCCTCCAAATAAACCCCTGGCACAAGTGGGACAGAATATTACCCCAGAAAAATTAATGTGTCATCAAGGCATAACACATTGCCAAGCATCCATGTACATCCAGTCATTTGAAAGATGTTCCACATATCAGACTCTACTCCGAGGTAACACTCGTTGAAAATACGCCACCAGAGTGTGTAACTTAGCCTCTGTTTTAGCAATATACTTGCTTTCACAAGACAGGTAAACATCAAAACAGCACGTAGTTTCTTGGTCAAGAGAATACTAAAAAGTGTGTAAAGGTATGTGCTGCATAGATTACTTCTCAACTTACTGTCCTGGTTTCGGCTGGGATAGAGTTAATTTTCTTCGTAGTAGCTGGTATAGTGCTGTGTTTTGGATTTTGTATGAGAATAATATTGATAACACACTGACGTTTTAGTTGTTGCTAAGTAGTGTTTACACCAGTCAAGGACTTTTCAGCTTCCCATGCTCTGCCAGGTGCACAAGAAGCTGGGAGGGAGCGTAGCCAGGACAGCTGACCCAACTGACCAATGGGGTATTCCATACCATATGATGTCATGCTCAGCTCATAAAGCTGGGGGAAGAAGAAGGAAGGGGGGATGTTCAGAGTGATGGCATTTGTCTTCCCAAGTAACCGTTACGCGTGATGGAGCCCTGCTTTCCTGGGGATGGCTGAACACCTGCCTGCCGATGGGAAGTAGTGAATGAATGCCTTGTTTTGCTTTGCTTGCGTGTGCGGCTTTTGCTTTACTTATTAAACTGTCTTTATCTCATCCCATGAGTTTTTCTCACTTTTACCCTTCCGATTCTCTCCCCCATCCCACCGAGGGGGAGTGAGTGAGTGGCTGGGTGGTGCTTAGTTGCTGGCTGGGGTTAAACCACAACACTTACCATGCCAGACCTATGACGCCATCTGACTTTACCAACTAGCCTGCTGCTCTTCTTCTCCTATGGCTGACAGTGGGCCAGATGCCCATGGAAACAACAATTTAGGTCAGTGGGTACCTTCCAACTAAGGGAGGAGAACATGCAGAAGAGGCCACTTCTGCTCCCAGAGAAGAGCCAACTAACCAGAAATAACAGAGAAGGAGGGGGTGAGCAGGAAAGGACAAAGAAATCAAGGTTGATGAAAGTTACAAAAGAAAGAAGATACTGAAATACTGTCAAGATACAGTGAGTGGTAGATTTAAAACAGAAGTAAGAGTAAGAAGAGAGAAGCCTCTCTGAAGGTAAATATCTCCAGTAGGATTCTTCTTATTCAACATATTAGCTGTTTACAAAGTAGCTGTCCACATGTCAACTATTCACCCTAGGCTACCCTAGAGAAAAACAGGTTCTTTAAACCATTTACACTCTAGAAGCATCTGGGTTTTTTTCTCCCTTGAACATCCAGGGAGTATAGACACCTTTTTCAGAATCTGACATCTACACTTGCAACCTTTGGGGAGGAATCAGACCCATAATTGGCTAGAATGCATACAGTGTTGTTAATGAGAGGAAAAATACAGGATTATACAGAGGACTACCTTGAATTTGTGCATAGATTTAGCCAAATGTTTTTACCCTCTAATTTATCAAGGGAAGTTGCTTTTTTTTGTTGTTGTTGTTGGGATTTTATTTTCCCTGTAAGTTTATTCTGGGAGAGGCACAAATATGCTGCATAATTTTGAGACACCAAAATATGTCTCAACATCAAAATGTCTTAACAGCTCCAGATACTGGAGCTATGCAGGCATTCGTATTGTTTGGTTAATAACCAACTAGAATAACCTTTAAGCTTTGCTGCATCTGGATTTCAGACTGTGGTAATTGGTTTGGTCATCTCCACATTCCAAATAAGCCATTTCCCTTTGCTGTATTTTGAGCCTTTTCAGCTATTTTATTATTTTATCCTTCAGCGAATAGGGTAGAAAACTTCAGGGTAGCATTTTCTGCTATATTCAAGGTAACCTACATACTCGCTGCAGTAGCTAATTGATTGTCAAGCACTTGATATATAGACATGGTTTTTTCAAGGTCATTCTAAACTTGCAGAGATTTAACCTTCTGCCAGTTTAACTACAGGAAAGTGGAACAACTTTTGTCTAATAAGATGGTCTACCCTTGCAACATCTAACGGTGGTAAATATGACCCTTAGGGTCATATTTTTATCGATATGGTAAGGTCAGAATTTTCTCTCAGCAAAAAAATTTTTGTCCTTAAATGAATTGAAAAAGTAGGCCATCCCCCAGATATCTTCCATGTGAAATGGACAAGTATCAGCTGGAAAACTTCAGGATACTATGGATATCACAAGACATCTTCCCCTCTTCCTCCTTCAAAGTCTGGGGGAAAAAATGGACAAAGGAATCAGAAAGGAAGTAATTTTGAATCAGCAAGGAAAAGAGAGGGAAAAATATGCATATATCTGGTTTGTTGACAATACTGTTTCTGGACAAAAACAGCACAGAAGTTTTTGCATTATGAAGGATCCAAAAATATGGCTGAAAGTGAGAATGAACCATCCCCATGGTTCACACAATATTTGCATCAGGTTCCTCTGTTTCTGTAAGATACAGCCATTATATGGTAGTGTTTCTAGGCAATAAGCACTGAAATACATTTACCTGTTTTTTCCAGTCTCACAACCATAACTAATAGTTCTTAATGTCATATATATCATACAGTATGCATGTGCTCTGTTTTTCCAAATATTTTTTGTTCTATAACTCACACTCTGACACGCTCCATAAATTCACCTCTAAGTTTGGAAGCGAGTGCCCGTAGTGCTGATACAGTTCTCAATTCAATTTTTCATTTATAGAGCAGATCCACTTTATTTCCTCTAAAGGTAAGTTATAATTGGTTTTGACTGCTCATGTTCTTTAATTAATGACACATTGTTTCACACCCATTGCAGCATTTCTGAGAAAAGTTATGTATTTGCATTTCAAGTACAGCTTTGCAGTCTTACTATCAGTTCATGTATCTTTGAGAAAAAGTGCATATCTTTTCCAAGTGCTGTTAGATTTTCAAACATTCTGAGATTTTTTTCACTTTTCTTCAAAAAAAGACTGTTTAAAAGAGCACTATATACTAACAATCATAATCAGATTAAAACTGTGTGCTGACTAGTTCTATTTGTAACACTTGAACATTACTAAAACATAAACCCAGAGAAGGAAAAGGCTTCTTCTATTCTTTCATATTTATTCATACACGTCATGGGACTTTGTGCCCAGCTATTTTCCACCTAGAGTTAGCTAAGAGTACAGTCAGTAGGAACTGAATTTCTATTCCAAACAGAAGCACTCTGGCAGAAGCAGAGAATAATAGCATAAAATTTCAATTTATAAGAGTGGTTAGGAGGAGTTTACACAAGGCATGCCAGAGGACTGAAGTAGAGTATGCTGTTCCATCCCCAACCAAAGGGCAAAATAACCACAGAGGTGTACAATTCACCTATTTTTGACATGGAATTTGTGTAGAAGTGTGAAAGCTAAGGTAAGTAAGTGACTTTACTTTGCTGGCTGACTAACCACTAAGACAGAAATACACTTTGTTGCTGTTGCTTTATTTGAAATGATTTGAACAAATTGACTCTCAAAATCTGTGTGTTCCAACTGACATTTGTTGGAACAAAGCTTAAATGAAATGACCGCTATAGCAAATATAATGAAAGTGTATAACATGAAAACCAGAGTACGCTTTTATATTAATGAAGTGTTTGGGACAAATTCCCCTTTCTGGCACCTGTAACATAATATGAAGTGCTAAAACACAGCACAGTTTGGGGTTTTTTTTATGTTTTCTTCTTGATCAGAAGCTAAAGCAACAGGAAAAAAGAGCATTTTACTATCAAAGAAAGTTGTTCTGGCACAAAAGAGATGAAATTGCTATAGGACTGCTGACTCATGTAGAAAAACAAGTTTTAGGCAGGATAGAGCCAACATCCATACCATAAAGAGTAAGCTTTGTAAAGTCATCTACCATTGCACTGGAGAGATGAGCACAATGCTGAGAAAGCCAGCATGCCTTTGCAGGTAATTAGATTGAGATGGGTTTGCACTTCCAACCAGTGTTTGAGGGCATTCTCAGAAGAAAAGTGGGTGTCTAGAGGTAAGCAAAAGGAACAAACTCCATTAACCCCCAAGGCTCCCATTTGACGACTAAAAATACAGAACCACTCAATCATTCACTAGGAACAGTTTCTACAGAAAAAAGAAACCTAAACTGATCCAAAATTAGCTACAGGCTAATTTTTTTTTTTAAAGTATGAGCAGGTAGCAGACATCTATATTCAACAGATCATAATACTTTGGTCAATGTTGCAAGTGAGAAATGAAGTTGGTGCTTACTTGAGAGCTGTTGGACCAGTTCTGTAAGAATGAACAACATATACGAGACAAAAGAGCATCCAGAAGGGAATATAAATCAGTGCTATTTTGACTGGAAATTGCTATCAGATTGCAGCACCAAAAATATTCCCACAGTTAAGAAACACAAGGATAGCAGCCACTTGGCGGAAGGCTTGTAGACACTAATCTATTCATACCAAGCAACCTACAAGGAAATGTGCAGTGCTATACAACCCCCAGCCCAAAGCAGCCTGGGAAATATTTGCTTTAAGTCTATAAAAAAAGCCAAATTATCTCCATTCTCCCAGTAACAGCATGTGAGAGAAGACAAACAAGGAAAAGGTGGAGTTACTCCTTCCACAGCCTCAGATTTGCCTTTTCCAGGCTGTACAGCACAGCAGATGTTGAAAGCCTGACAAGAGAGTCTCATGCTCTGAACTTTTATAGCTTAAAAAAATTAAAAGAAAATCCAACCATTAGATAAAATCTTATGACACGCCAGGCTGGATGGAGTGGCTGACAAAAAAAGAAGTTGGGAGGCATGCATGCAGCCATTCTTCAGACAATGGACATAACTGGTGTTTTCAGTGGGAAAAAAGAGGACACACCCCCGCACTAGGGAATTTTTAAAAAGTAATTGACAAGGTATCTAAACACTTCAGTCTAAACAGGATTGTCAGACTCATACCAAGCTACATAAAAGCTCCACAGATCTGAATTATTTAGGATGCTTGAGTCTCAAAAAACCCAAGGCTGAAAAGATCTCCTTGAGATACTTTACCACTTTCATTTGTGTTGATTGCCAAAAATATTAAAGGAACACCTTTGCAGGCTGGAAGTAAAGAAAGAGAAAAAGTAAACAACAGAAAAAAAAGACCCCTTGAGTATCTAAAATATTGCAGAACTTTAAGAAAACTTTTGTTCTAGCACAAAGACAGCAGAGCTCTACTGCATCAGAAGGAAGCCTTCAATTTTTGCTGCCACTCGGTGAACAAATAACACTAGAATTGTTGTAGGTATAATTGATGTGGTTATCTTTATTGTTCTAAATATTAGCTGAACTGGTTGAAACCTAAGCATGCATTTAACAAGTAGTACAAAAAATTAACAAAAAAGTGCAAACTTTTTAAAAAAATTTGACCACTTCTAATTATAAAGGAAGCAGAAGATAGCTGTTTTTCCTCTGTTTGTAATGAACAGAGACTAACATAGTTCAAGTTTACCTGGTTTTGTAATTAATTTTTAAGAGATCCTAAAAATATTTATTACAGAGCATTGAATGAAGCAATGTTTACTAAAGACTATGAAGTATTTGTATTCCTTAAACAAAATCCAAGCATAACTCCCTCAGCAGCTGTAGTGGACAAAATGGCTAAATTACATCATAGCAGAAACAATAATTGTCATTACTATTTCCGAAGCCCTTTGCAGATCTTGAAAGCACCACTTCTATACAAAGAGGGAAAAAAGAAAAAAGAAAAGGAAAGGTAAAAGGGAAAGGGAAAGGGAAAGGGAAAGGGAAAGGGAAAGGGAAACGGAAACGGAAAAGGAAAAGGAAAGGGAAAAGGAAAGGGAAAGGGAAAGGGGCATCTGTTATGTTTATATATGCACATATGTGAGCATATGCAGATCTATATATTTACATATAACTTCTGTGAAACTGAGTTGGCGCATGAAAGTTTAGATTGGAGTCACAGGAAGTATCTGCAGTGGCCATTCATTTGCTCATGAAGAATACCTGTCCTTCTCACTGTGTACAAGGTCCCAACCTTGGAAAGGGGTCCCCAGTGATCTAAGTCTTCATTAGTGGAGGAGCGTTTTCTGTCAACCATTCATCTCAAAACTAAAACTACTACTAGAAGCAGTAGCCACAGTGTGTCTCCTTTATTCACAAGCAYGCAGCATTTGCTTAGCTCATAAAAGTTGTATTATGGATCACTGTGGATGAGGCTCTTCCCACGCTGACATGTTAATGACATCCTCTGCCTCTCAGATGAACYTCTCTTTGGTCTCTACTCAGTCAAAATATTTTATCAACAGCTTTTTCTTCTGGCAGTTCAGACTTTAGCCTGCTTCCACTAATACATACCTGTGGGTAACTTCACTGCCATAAGTAATTCAGTGGATTTAAATGGAGATATTCAAATTCTCAACTTCGGCAGTGTACAGACAGCATTTGTGGGATTGGGATCTTTGTACTAACATCAATACCTTTTAATTTCTGATAAAAAATTCTAAAGATCTGTATAACCATGAAGCAAGTGCAGCTACTCTGAGAGCTGTCATGACACAGAYATCAACAGCCTCCTCATTTAAGTGCCATGTTACTATATTTCTTACTTTCTTCTTTTATCCAGATAACCATAAGTAAATACGCTTCCATAGGAATATACTACTATAGAAACATTCCTTGCCCTGAACTWCTTCTAAACGTATCTAGGATCTGAAATATTATACCAGAAAACACTTGACAATTTGCTTCTTGCGAGATTTCCACCACCACCAGTTTCTAGTTTAAGAATTCCTCACCAGCAGCACCACTTCCAGTTCTTCAGTACACTGCCCGCTCTCAATACAAAGGAGAAATAAGCAGGGAAAAACTGCTACAAAAAGTTTAAATACTTTCCAAGATTTTAAAAGCTCTACTGATGTACATGGATCTGAGGTGTTGGGAAGGAGCTATATGATCTTTGATATGCTTGGATAGCTTAGGGATGACTTAAGATCCACTACATGGACCTGGCCTCCAAATGTAACCTGTGGCCATGTCCTGACTATGCATCAGATGAGATGAAAAACATGACATCTCCAGGAAGTCTGTAAAAACAAGCATAATTGTATGAGTGGGCCCATGTCTCTGGTTACAGATAACACGGGGATCAGGATTGTGAAGATTCACCTGTCCCGCGGTGTGATCCTAGCAACTGTGATCTAAACGCTTGAAGCAACTGCAAAGAGAAGGACAGGGAAATGAGCTAACCCCTTGCCTTGCCCTAACTGTCTCTTGCTAAAAAAGTAGTTCTGCCACTCTGCAGGAAAAAGTAACAACTGAAAGACAGTAGAGGGTATAGACCATCTGAAAATATCACCGATGGTATCTAAGGAAGATTGTTTTAAAATGAAGTATAAAACTGAAATAAAAATGCTGGATATTTCTCTCCTGTCAGGTGAGCAATAAAATGCATAAGGATGCATTGCATTGTAAATATTATTCACCTTGAACAGTTTCCTCTCTCACAAAGGGAAATTTTAAAGGTCAGACAAACATTAATTGGAGAAAAAAAAAGAGAGAATTATCACTACAATGTTGTTCTCCTTGAGAGGACTAACACAGTGTCACTGATAAATTTATTTCTGTAACTACAGTAAGCAGTCTTTGTTAAAATTGGACTGATATAAGCTACACTTTCAAAGCTATGAGTTCTAGAAAATTAAATCTATGAGCTTTGAAAACTGCTTATAATTTTACATTCTCTGGTACATCAGCAGTAGGAAAAGACTATCAAGACTTTTTTTTCTAGGTACTTACTGGTTTGCAGAAACACTTTTCCAGCAAAAAATGGCAGTCCAGAAAATGGACGTCAGTAAGCAAGAAAGGAATCTGTCTATATTTTCAGAAATTCACAGCACTGAAACTTTTTGCACATCACTACATAAATCACTGGGCTAACATGCATATAATTCAAATACAGTAAATCATGTATTCACGTATATGAGTACATCCAGTTACACTTTTAGGACTTACTCTAAGCCCTTGCAAAAAATTCCCATTGCTTTCAAAGGGATTTAGATGGCCTTGCTAGCTACGTGCTTATAGAAGTGCCTGGCTCACCTGCTGTCCAAACAGAGATGCATTACAGCAGGATAGAGAAAGGCAGAAAAAGAACTGAGTTCATTTCAGAGTGGCACAGAGTGAAATGGTCCTCCACAGGCACATGAGGAAGCTACAAATGAATACATGGACCAGCAAGCCATTCCCACCTTCTCAAATTGTTGAGACAAGCTATCCTGCTGCTTGTACTGCTAGAAAAGTACAAGTACAACCATAATGAAAATTAAGATCTACCATATTTCGATGACCATGTCCGCACAGTATTCCAGATAAACTGAAGAATATACATTTGCTGGAAAATCTTCATTAACAATTTTGACTCAGTAGTGATCACACAATTACACATGTAAACACTGAAGCTTTTGGGTGTGCTTTTATATCTGCATTTACATAAGCGTATACTTAAAGTGAGTAAATACTGCACTATTTTCTTCCATGGGCAAGACTAAAAAAGCTTTGAAATCATCACCAGCTCTAGTGTACCACACTGGATATCCAGTACATTTTGTGAGGAATGTGTCAGATCTCTGGTTTCATACCCACTGCTGCCACAATCCTTTTAGAATACCAGGCATGTAAGAGAGAGGAACTCACGCAACTTGAAAATACCCATTAATTTCTTCATCAATGGAAAAAACAGGCAACAGAATGGAGGAGAACACAAAGGAGATCAGAACAGGTGAAGGACAATAGAACTGATAATAAAATAACAAAATAAAATAAAGAGAAATATTGTTTCTTTAGTGGTATTGCAAATAATAAATAAGAGTAGTCAGTAATCTGGAAGAACACAGGACTTTCCCAGTCTCTCCCCTCCCCACTCTGAAAATGCCACTTCTTTTTCAAACTTTGCAGTGTAGAAATATAGCAAACATTAATCTGTACCTATATAATTCCAACATATATCAATGATAAGTGTAAACCGATGCTTCAAATGTAAAAACCCAAGTGTTTACAGATACAGTAAAGAGTTAGAGTGTATAAATAAAACAAAAAATGAAAAAAAAAAAAAAAGCACAGATCATGTGTCTATTCTGGATCAGTTTAGATGGAAATGAGATTCAACAAGGCCACGTGCCGGGTCCTGCACTTTGGCCACAACAACCCCATGCAACGCTACAGGCTTGGGGAAGAGTGGCTGGAAAGCTGCCTGGCAGAAAAGGACCTGGGGGTGCTGGTTGACAGCCAGCTGAATATGAGCCGGCAGTGTGCCCAGGTGGCCAAGAAGGCCAATAGCATCCTGGCCTGTATCAGAAATAGTGCGGCCAGCAGGAGTAGGGAGGTGATTGTGCCCCTGAACTCGGCACTGGTGGGGCCGCACCTCGAATACTGTGTTCMGTTTTGGGCCCCTCACTACAAGAAGGACATTGAGGTGCTGGAGCATGTCCAGAGGAGGGCAACGAAGCTGGTGAAGGGTCTGGAGAACAAGTCTTGTGAGGAGCGGCTGAGGGAACTGGGACTGTTTAGTCTGGAGAAGAGGAGGCTGAGGGGAGACCTTATTGCGCTCTRCRACTACCTGAAAGGAGATTGTAGCAAGGTGGGTGTCGGTCTCTTCTCCCAAGTAACAACTGATAGGACAAGAGGAAATGGCCTCAAGTTGCGCCACGGGAGGTTTAGATGGGATATTAGGAAAAATTTCTTCACCGAAAGTGTTGTCAAGCACTGGAACAGGCTGCTCAGGGAAGTGGTTGAGTCCCCATCCCTGGGGGTATTTAAAGGATGTGTAGACGTGGCGCTTAGGGACATGGTTTAATGGTGGGCTTAGTGTTAGGTTAATGGTTGGACTCGATGATCTTAAGGGTCTTTTCCAACCTAAATGATTCTATGATTCTATGAAAACATCAAGGATGGCAAAGAAGCCTCCTCACACATAGATGGATGCCTCACTAGGTGAAGGAAAAGAAACCTTGTCCTTAATTTCAGCACCAAGGGCCCCGCCTTCAGAAGCCTAATAATTTCTAGTTTCTGCTAGTAGGTGCCTAACCTTGTCAGGAAGCCCTGCTGAATTCCATGCTCCTTTGGATGCTGTTCTTGGCAGGACCAGGAATGGCTAAGCAGCCAGAAACTGATTTCTGCATGCTTCCGAGTCCCCTGCTGAAATGAGTCCTTCTGTGCTGGAGTGAAATTAATGCCTTTCTAACTCTCAGAAATTAGACCAGGACTGAGGTGTGGCGTCTTACAGAGGCCTCATGCTAATTTTTTTAAAATTTATTTATTTTTAAGGCTAGGACAGCTGGGGGGAGGAATAAGAGATGTGTTCAGCTGCCCTCATCATACCAGTGATAACAAGGGTGATGAGGGACGATGGGCATGTCCACTACCAACACAGCTACTGTGACTTGTTAGCACAAGCTGTGCATTGCACCATGAGCCGCTAATGGGGAGTCTACATCTGTCCTCAAGTGGATGATGAAAAGAAGGTGCTGTATTTACTCAAGTCCAGCAAAACGCTAAGAACTTGGGTTTTCTTCCTCTTCTGTGTTTACACAAGTTCTCTGGTCTAGCTATCTACAGCGTTGCAGCTCCTGCTGTGCTTCAACAGCCACACACATGGGAGAGCAGAAAAACATTCTGTGCCTTGTTACAAGTCTTTTCTCTCACCCAAGGAAAATCTTAAGACATCATTCCAAGTATTCATGAATTTTATGCAAAAATCAAAAAGGGAAACATTCTGAAAACAAAAATTTTAAAGTCAAATATACTGCATTGATTTTTCATTAAGCCAGAGAGAATTTCAGATATTCTGCTACAAGGTCTCCCTACTTGAGTTTTAGGCAGTTCTTTCTTGTTTGTCTTTATATATATATATGATTAATACCTACAGTTGAAAAAGATAATATCTACTTATAATTGAGATAGGATTTAAAGAATACCTGTTGTGAATTTGGTGATGCCTTGCTATCTGCAAAATATCTTCAGCACAATTTTTCAGGCCCAGTAAATTGTATTTTCTACTCTAAAACACTCAAATAAATATTTGAGGCTTCATAATTTCTAATTTTTCCAACTACCATATTGAACTTATTGTAGTGATTGACTGAGATGGGTATCAATTCTCTTCACAGATCTAATTTTAAATTTTAATTTTTAAGGCCAAGTAGCTTTTAATATATTAAATGAATCAAATTACTTTGTTCACATTCTCAAATTAATGTAAAACCAGTCATCAACATTCAGATATCTTTTTAGTCTAATCAGAAATGTGCTCAAGTCATCTTTCCTATTGCAGTGTAGCCTTTGAAGTTTGCTAATTATTTTATACTGTCAATTTTCCTACAATCTGCCAAGAATCATTCATGTTAAAGAGAAGTAAGTGTTCAATTTAATGATTCACTGGAATAAAAATATTATGTTAAGAGATGCTAATTCAAACCAAATTGCATCCTGTACTATAATACCCATTATAACATAAACATTTTGGTGTTCAAATCACAGAATTTGACAGTATCTGTTTGCTTTAGATGTTCACCAACTGAAACATAGCTAATTGAATCACATAATCATTACTTCCAGAGAGCATGTTCTACCTGTATCAATTTTATTATTTCAGTACAACCCTATGTGGCTACTTATTATCTATACAGAAGTGTATGTATATGTGCAGGTAGATATGAATCTACATCTACACAAACAAGAAAAAACATTACCATCAGAAGACAGTATTAATAAAAAGTCTAATTAAAAACCCCCAATGTGTTCTTAAGTCAAATTCTGAAACTTCATTATGCGTTACATAGCTAGTACTCCCCCCGATTACTGATGTGCGCACTCCAAAGAAAAGTCAAGTATTTTTTTCTGGATTATGATAAAAAAGACACAGTTCAAGAAGTAATGTCAGTGAATGCTTCTTCTCTCCAGTTTTCATCATTAGGTGCTATTTCTAAAGAAATATATTCTGGGGATTGTAGAACACCACATTGATAAAGTACAAAGTCATATTTCACAGTGTCCTCTTGGAATAAGGCTACTTGAAAAGTTCTCAAGGGAAATAGTTTGTCTAGTGTTTGGTGTATTACATTTCATCACCCACTCCTCATTTTTCTTACTAGTAAGGATTCATAAGAATTCAATATGTAATAGCGACTCATTAAATAATAATTTTGTGATTCGACAAGAGTTAGTTTAGAAAAAGACTAAATTTTAGTTTGCTTTTTCAAATCGATCCCTATTTGCATTTTATTTTCTACAGTCTCTGACCAATTAAGAATAAGGCCTAGATCTACAAAGGGACTTCAGCACCAAGATACCTGATGTTGAAGCAACCTGGCCAGATAGTGGATTGAATTGCCTTGCGTTAGACACCCACATTTCCTATAATACAGGAGGAGTCTCATCAGCTGACTAAGCACTGCCTATGGAAAAGGTTAGAAGAAGGACTAGTTTTTAAACCCCACTCTTATCAAAACAAAAAGTACTTCATATCATTGTAATGACACATGTGCACCTGTTCAGGACTCACAGCTCCAAAGTTCCTCCTGCAAGTAAACATTTAAAAAGCCCTTCATTTAGAAAACAAACTAACAAAAGAGGTAGTGAGGCAGCAATAAGGGTCACAGCCTTTCTTYCCAAATATGGTAGAAAAGCAAATGGAAATCACCCATAAAATTTATTCTATAGGTTAATGGTTAAAGCTGTGGCTTTATACAAGAGACTTGAGCTTAATTCCCTCCTCTTCCTTGGACAGCTTGAACCCAGTCTCAGGAGGACAAACAAGTACCAGACCTGGACACCAAGATACATCAGTAACTGATGCTAGTTAAGCTTTTAGGTCTTGTATGCACTACATATATTGCACTCTTCCAGGGAAGGACAGTGCTCTAGCTTAGTGGTTAAAGCAATCACTTGTGAAGGGGGACTGGCTCTCAAACCTTGCAAGGCCATATATTTTTGATAAAACAGATGGTTATTAGGAGAAAAAAAAAAAAAAAAAAGCATGCACACACAACCTCATCCTCCCATGCTGGCATGTGGAATTTGCATCGACTGAATAGACGCTTGGGGATCTAGGTTTTCAACCTAGGTATCTAAGTCCCATATTAAATCCTTCATTTCTTCACCCTTCAGTTAATATTAAAAGCTATCTTGTCCTCTATTTGTGTTTTCCTCAGTTCAGCTCAGGGACACCTCCAGAAGAATGACTACAGCTGCAGAAGTGCAAAATTTGASAAAGAAGAAAATTAAGTTTCAGTTTAAAAAGACAACATACAAATTGTATACTGAGAGAGAGGTTAGGCACGCAAGCCACAGGACTTATTGCAAGCAGAGAGTAACAGTCCTCAAGGCAGGAGTCTCAATATCACGCCCAATTTTGCTGGTCAGTACAATCAATGTCAGCAGTGTTTAACCATCTGCCCTCAGGTCCCTCTTAAAAAGGCTCTGACAGTCCCTGGCAGGTGGTGGTAGATGGCACGTGAAAGCAACAAGATCTCTGGGTCTGTGCGAGCAATCTAAAACAGGGTATGGACACAGGTGTTTAAATCTTGGGAATGTTCTTGAATTCCAAGGGCTCCTATGGATGGCTCCTAAGGCTACTCTAAACCGTTCAACGTCAGTGCAACCAGTCATAGTCCCAGCACTTGACTAGTTCACCAGGTCGCCTACCGAAGAGGAGCGGGTGATCTTAACCCCAAGCTAAAGAGCAATTTGGCAAAGTCATTTTTAGCTGGAAGTAACCGACACCACCTTTTCAAGTATACCCAGACCTTTACTTAGATAAGCAAAATTAGTTAAGTCAGCCAACTTTATAGAAAAGCCTTGAAAAGTAGCCTACACGTAATTTGCATATCAATCACATACAGGGTGGGGAAAAGGAGGGCACACAGAAAAGCACATTTCTGATCTCTTTGCCAGCTATGCATCACCTCATCCTGGACTTCATAGTGTGGGGCAAGGGGAGGAACACACCACTGCTATGTTACTCTGTGTGTGAAGCTGAGCACTAAATCTCAGCAGGCACAAGATGCCAAAACTTCACTGAAGTTGTTATAAAAGCATGTCCTGAGGATTATATATTCTTTCTATATAATATATATATATTATGTATATACGAGTCATATATTCTTTGGAAAATGATTGGAGTGATAGATAGGACATCAATTCATTGCTGACAAAAACCCAGCACCTTCAAGCAAGAAGTAACTATTTTTTAAAAAAAAACTGGTTAAAATATACAGTGACTGGGAGCGCTGGAAGAGAACAATACAGTTCTATGGACTTAAGCTACCTCATGGCTTGCAGAGCCAGTGGCTTTTGAAGACTGTTTGTTAATGACAGTTTGCAACACTGTGGTAAACCAAGGCCTGTAATTTGCAGATTTTATTTTTAGAAATACTTATTGGAGCACTGTGGCATTGATGGCTATGAAAGAAGAAATAAAAGAAAGGGGGGAGGAAAGAGCCCATGCAGAATTAAAAGCCTTTCAAGTTTCCTGAAAAGAGTTTTTCAGAACAAGAGGTGGGTTGTGCGGAGTTTTTCTTCTACTTCTTAGGGGAAGGATGGGAGCCTAAATTCAAGGGCATAGCATATGCAAAGCACATTCAGTGTGAAATGTCTGCCATTGTATCATATTCATAAAAAGCTGCTGCTAGCAAAATGGATAGCCAAATTGAAACACACATCCCATTTCTATAAAAAACAGGGAAGGAAATATTAGCTAGAAAAACTGATGTCAAGATGAAAAGCAGGCTTTTTTCCAGCTGTCCTTACTCAACACTGTAGTCAGAATAATACCGCAAAACCAGACAGTCCGGTCACAATTAACTCTGAATGGGGTCATTAAAGGCAGAAGATACTCCTTCACGGCTTAATTTAATTATCATTCCCAGCAACTGGAAAGCCTTTTAACATTTTTAGAATATAGACTTGTTTTCAACAGTTTCTCCTCTTTGCCAAAATGCTCAAGCAGTCATTTTTTAATTGGTTTCTTTCCAGAGCTGACAAGTCCTGCCACAGCTGCTTTTGTCAAGAGGCTCTGAAACCCCGTTAGGTCGTTGTAGTTTTGTTTTCTGAACTGGGTGTATTTGTGTTCACTGTTTTACCTCAAATTGTCAATTGTAAAACTACATGCTCTCTTAAAAATTATCCTGACATTAGCAAATGCTTCCTCCTGGAGTGCCTGTTGAAAGCCATGCAGTTTGTTAATGTTACAGTGCAACCTGTTCCCTTTCTTTTGCTTTTTACTATTTCCTAAATACATTAGCGTCTTCCTTGCAAACATGCAGACGTAAGCTGCACTAAACAGCCGTCAGAAAATAAAAAATAACCAAACAAAAAGTCATGAAAAGTAAACCCAACATTCTCCTTTCAAATAGCCACAAGGTAATTCAAAAGTGCCAGGTCAAAATTTACTGGGAAGGTGCTGATTGTGGACCTTAACACTTGGCTACCAGCCTAACTGCTGGATCACCTATTTTCAGCAAAAGGAACTCAAAAATTCAGCCCGCTTCCGCACACCTTCTTTGACCTCAAGAGCAATTCAACACTGCAAAATAAGCAACGGGTTCATCTCTTATCTAGGCTAGGATCCAATATGACATAACGCGCAACTTCAAATAAAAGACAGCTCAGTCATTGGCAGCACTCTCACTGCAGTTCAAGGTTTAAGAGCATGCACAAATCTTTACAGTCTCAGGCTGTAAGTCACTCACTCATCTCCAGTTCCGTCAGTGGCTTTATGTGACATGAACTATGGGTTTCTGTGTGGTTCATAGCTTGGCAACAGCATTACTTCTAAAAGAGCACAGAGGAACAGCATCAGAAGTCCTTACGACTGCCCAGAGACTTCTGGAACAGATAATATTCAGCAGCCAAAGCATCAGAACATTTTGGCAGCTTTATTCTCTTTAAATTACAACCTGCTTCTGAAAACAACTTCAAAAGATCTAGCACAGGAGATCTCACTATGACTCTCAAGGGTGGCTAGAATAAAAAATAAAAATGAAAAGCTCTTTCAAGACTGAATCTTTTTATTTCTCACTACAACTACTATGAGACCACCTGCCTTTTATGCAGTGTCTGTAAAGCCAGGGTCTTAACTGTCATAAGATAGTTTCCATTTCTGTGGCTAGGAACTTTAAGCATCACTGGGTTTTCCTATCATTCTGTATACAGAGGTTTGTGATGAAAGCAGTTCTACAATCTCTCCTCCTCTGGGTCAAATCCTACCAAGTTCTGCCCATACCTCCCATACGGTTTCTGGCATTATGCAGCAAGGCAGCATTAAATTGAGAAAAACAAAAAAACAAAACACACTTTGAAAAATTGTGTTGCACAGTGTGAGGTGCAATTTGTCCTAGTTGTACATGCATCCTCTGCCTGATTCCTAAGCAACGTGTGCATGAGTGTAAACATAATGAAGGTTTATTATTTTATTCCATGTCCTCCTAAGAAGTTGATTTTTTTCCTCTAGCTCTTTTAAAAGAAACTGTACTTGGGACAACTTTAAAATTCTTTCTTTGCAAATAACGGTAATAATAAAAAGACTCCAAACTTGTAATGAGCTCTGTGCAGAACATCTCCTTAGTTTGTCTGAAATCCTTCTACTTGGAGTCTGCACAGCTGCAGAGATCAAAGCATAGAGACAATCAAGCTCTTGGGTGCCAGATGGGTTATAAATTGGTACCTAGAGTTCACGGTAGAATTTACACCTGGTTTATTTGCCACAAGCCTTGTTCATGGCACATCTTCCCTGTTTTTCATTGTTTCACTCTGCTTAGTTCACATCTTGCTACATCGTTCAAAAATAATGCCTTAGTTGGGAGCTAAAATATCTTTCAAAGTGTGTAGAGAGTCACAAATAAATTTGCCAGGACTGTGMTTTCACTTGCTAAGCAAAACAGCAAAAAACCATTGCTCTTTCCACTGAGTTACCATCATTTCTYTCCTTTCCTTTATCTCTGATCTATTTATAAAGACCTTTATGTGCAAATGATATTCATCTATCATTAATTTTTTATTCCACTACAGTAGTTTTGAAGGWTAAGTAGTTAACATCACTTCTTTCCTCTTTAATATCTTTTAGACTTGGTAGAAACTGTTTTTAAAATAATAGGTTTCTGTGATTTTGTAAGCTGTCTTTCTGAGTTCTACCACCTCCCTCCCCCCTCCAACATCTCTTGTAACTGAGTTATAAATAAAGAAAAAAAAGTAAAAATAAAATCACAGACTGTATTTCCGCTAACTGCAA
Source organism: Phoebastria nigripes (assembly GCA_035582835.1). Taxonomy (NCBI): domain Eukaryota; kingdom Metazoa; phylum Chordata; class Aves; order Procellariiformes; family Diomedeidae; genus Phoebastria; species Phoebastria nigripes. The sequence goes on from JAYKAV010000112.1 coordinate 2,162,871, forward strand.
AGTGATAAAGTAATGGTTTATAAACTATTTAGATCAATGTGAATTCTACTATGATGTACGCACATACTATTTTCCATTAGGTTTGAGGGGTTTTTTACTGTAATAAATATCTACAATACAAAGGTAACTCAGATAATAAAGAAACTATGCAGTGCTTCCGACTGAACAGTACCTTTAATTTGAGTATGTATTGTGCAAAAGAGCAGAGCAACTAGCACGCATGCATGGAAGTAGTGTAAGTGATACTGCTGTAACTGTCCCTACATCAGCTAGCAATACCTTCTTCCACAGTACTGCCATTATTTCAGRTGCAATAGACTGTTGAACTGGGGAATAACAGGACCTAAATTAGTGTATCAGACAGTCAAGCCAGCAACTGGGAGGTGCTTCTGGCTTCCAGTTGACCCTAAGCTCCCACAGAGTGACACAGATGGGCAGCACTTCCTACCTTCTTCAGCTGGCCAGGAAATTACCTCACTGGCACATGACCCATCCTCAGTTATAGAGGTCTTTATCATCTTAACATTGACCAACATTAAGCCCCCGTATTCTCCCAAACCTGCAGCTGGCACAGAACATGGCACTGTGCTTCTCCGGCAGCTCTGGCTATGGCGAGTACATCAGCTCCCTACGTTCACCTGGAAAGGTACCAGAGTGATGAGCTTGGTGATCTGGCCATACCGCCTACAAATGCTCTTCAGAGTTGTATTTGCTGGATGTACCTTTACCAAGTGGCTCACTGTACCTTGAAAAGGCAGCCTCCTACTTTCTCTTGCTTTGCCATAACTTCACGTTAGGCTGAAACTTCACATAGCAGCAGCACTCACTTTCAGACAGGAAAGAATCATTAAGTGAGCCTAGTCCCCTTCTCAAACAGGACAGCCTAGATGATAAGTCTTTTTTAACATCGAAACAGAACACCACATCCAAATACCACAAAACTAATCAACCTGTAGAAGAGAAGGGCAGTTCTGGGTGAAGTTGTGAGAACTCCCATCCTCACTAAACCTCTTTTCAAGAGTATTTGCTCTTTCTGGAGTAGTGATAAAGGAGCATCCCTGAGCAGCGGGGAGAGGAGAAGCCTGTCCTGCTTTCTACTCCTCCTTCCTGCTGAAGAGCAGAGGCCAGGCAGGCAGCCCAACCCCAGGTAGAAGCATCGCAGGGAGAGGCACAAGGTTAGTGCAGTACATACTGAAATAGACACGAGACCTATGAAGATTGGTATTATTTGGTATCTGGGGCTATTTTAAAAGCATTATCATCGTTGCGCTAAGTGCTATGGGACAGTCCAGTTAAGAAGTCCTTGTCTGTCAGAAGGGATGTAGAAAGAAGAGCTCCTTAGGTGGTAAAGTCACCCAGCAGGAGCCTGTGCTCTCCTTGACAGCATAACAAGAGAGGGAGAGAGATTAACAGCTCTTCCAATAACTGGCCACTTCTTTTATTCCATGTAATGGCAATAGGGGAGAGCACTATTATGTCAAGAATCTGGTACTCTTGGCTTTTCTCTAATCTGGAACTGAATGTCCACACTATCCTGGCAGCAAAGAAGTTGTTTTTGTTTCCTTGTGTTTCTCTGCAGTCTTAAAAAAGGAAAATTAAAAAATGTTGAGGTATGGCCCTTCTGTAGCTGAAAGGGGTTGGAGTGGGGCAAATGGAAATAACCTCTTCTTCACTATTTATTAAGTTCTCTCATTGCTTTGACCACTGCTGCTTTGAAATGATGCCCCATTTCAATGATTTATCAAAAATCACATTGATATGGGTCCATCTGCATGAAAACCCTATGTACAGATTCCTCATTGATGGGAACACTATAGGAATTGATGTTATAATTTATTATTACAAATTTCTAATGCTTCTAATAGAAGAATGAGATCTGTAAAGAGAGCTCTGATGAAAACTTTTAGACAAAAATAATCTTTAGGCCTTTCCTTTCCAAACATAAGCCAATTAAGTTTTGAAGGATAAGTGCAGCTATTTTCCTATGGTAATCAATGTATTTTACACACAGTTTTCTATGTATTATGCTATGCAACAATCAACTGAGAAACAACTGAGAGAGATTCAATGGCAGAGGTTAATAACCCAAGACAACATCACATCCAAGGCAGCCTATTTGTGCATGTCACAACAATGATAGATAAGTAGTCTGAAGGGTGCAAAGATAAAGATTAGGCACTCTCTAAATGTATTTTTATGTGCAAAGTCTACAACTTAAAAGCTTACCCTTTATAAAAGTTCAAACGAATCCTTTGAAAGCAAAAAAAGAGCTTCTTTGAAGTGCTTCTTAATGCACCCAGCAAAATAGAAGTAAGAAATTAAACAGATTGGGTATTGGCAGGAAAAGGACTAATTAACGTAACCAGATAGGTGGCAAGCTTCAAATATGACTGTAGTAGTGCACTTATGTTAGCACCAAGGGATGAACTCATGTACTTAAAAAATCATAAGACTGTGACTGAGTCTCTGGATTGATAGGAAAACTGAAGACTACAAAGTGCTTTATGTTCTAGAAGTGCCTGTTTTCCTCCATTGGCCGCAAAGGGATTGCCTCACATGCAAATGGCATGCAACGTTGGCTGCATCCAACTGAAATGGGAGATACTGGTAAAGCAAGGCCAAATTATGCCAATCCATCCCCAGCAAAACTAGTATTATGGTGATGTTACTACACAGATGAAGGATCAAGCAGCCAGTAATCTCACGGAAATAATCCCACATCCTCATAAAATATTTACCAAAAGTATCACCTTGTCCTCTGCCCCATTTCAGTCCACATCATACTTGCTCTTGGCTACCATGTCTATTGACGATGTAAGCAAGCAATGTGTTGCTCAGAGCTCAGATCCCAATGGCACAGGGGCACCCACTTAATGTGGTCTGATGTTCCAAACACATCTTCAGGCTCATTGCCTGAGGATGACTGAAAGCTTGAGGTCACAAAGTAAAATCAAAGCTGTATTCAAAAAATCATCCTCATGACTGCATGACTTAGATGCTTACATATGATAATGTAGTCCTTGAACAGCATTAAAAACAGAATACAGTTGTTTCCAGTTGACAAACAAGGTGCAAGATGTCTATTAGCCCAGTCCCTGTGCTTTTTATGCCCCATGCAAAGAGAATTAGAGTCAGTGGAAAAGCTTCTGCTGAGTTTGGACTAAGTACTTACCACAGCAAGAGGTGTTTCTCGGGCAGGGCGAATTACTTTGGTTCAGAAATCTCTCTCATCTTGTCTGTCATTTTTTTCCACCAGTATAATAGCAATGAAGGTATTCAGTGTGAATAAAAAAAGGAAATGCTTGAGGGGACTTTGGAGCATCTTAAATCCTTTCTTTCCTCTCCCTAGCTACCCTTCTTTTATTTAAAAGTTATTGAAAGCTGGACTATATATACCAAGAAATTTCCAGAAACCACCGAGACTGAAGTTTTCACAAGACCAGAGTCTGGGTATGAACCCCTTTGAGTTACATTGCTTTTTAATATCTTGTTGATCGAGGCTCAGCTGAAGCTTCAGTGAGAGACTCGGCAACACACTTACTGCGGTTCACTGACCAGCTTTCTTCCTTCTCCTAGGCGTAGGTCCTATTTCATATTCATTTAAAAGGAAAATCTCTCTCTACTCCATACCTTCCAAACCACCATCACTGCTGTACAAATCATGAGTTGTCATGAAAAGAACCAGAAAACCTCCATTTTGTTTCATACTTTCTATCACCTTAAGGGTTTATGAGGATGTGATTTCACTTATTTGAACAGCAACCATTTTTTATTCCTGCTAGTCTGTGTTAAGAGGGATTTAACGCTTGTTTAATGAAGCCTGGAGAAACAGAGATGTTATTCTGCTTCTGTCCGCTTAGCTGCTTTGTTAGGAGTTGTAATATCTCTTACAGAATTTTACCCATTAGTTTTTCAGTAGCAGTATTTTTCAGTTTCATGGGAATTACAGCATATACTAATCTTTTAAGGAAAATCCTGCTCTTTGCTCTAGCATGCATTATAAACAGCCTTCCTGGGGGTTTTGTCTTTTAATCTCATTACAATGATTTATTTGTTTTTATCTATTTTCTCTTTGAAATCAGGTATTTAAAAGTGGTGTTTAAAAATTTACTTAGGTATTTGTGTACTGAAAATTTTCCAATGAGATACACAAATGTTTCTTTTAAATATCAAATACTGTTCAAAAATGCAACTTTAGAAAAAACATTGGGTTTATATAGTATTGAATGGAATATTTTGCTGAATATGTCTTTAGGACTGCCTTTCCAACATTAAGATTCTTTTTCCTCCTTCCCTGCTTATTTTTAGGGTAATTTGGAGTTTAGTTATATTAGGAGTTGTATTTATTATTTGAGTTATCATGCAACGCTGTCTTTTCTTTTTAATTCTCTTGGCTAGAGCATTTGTTCTATTATCAGTTGTTTCACTGAATATTACAATATTTGATACAAACAGGTATTTCTTAGCTTAAACATTCAATTGAACTGTCTGCCCCGAGGGTAAAAGTTTGTCCTTGATAAAGATGAGCTTTCTCCAGGGACGGCTGAAGGCCATGGAGCGATCTTTCAAAGGACTAAAGGCAATAACAATTTGAGCTTTCAAGTTTAAAGAACATTTCTTTGACCCTGCTTCATATAACAAACTTACAGTAAATGTATGCAGGATAAATTTAATAAAATAAACAAAATATTTCACTGCACACAGTTCTTCCCTTGGGGTATAGGGAAAAGAATAAACATGCAACAGATGTTAGTCATTACTAAAGGCATGGGAATAGCATGGCGAAGGGAACAGTCTGAGAACCAATGCACGCTGCAACTTCTATATGATAGCTATGCAGCGTATGTTTTCATTGCCATTCATAGCTCATTTTAAACAAGTTTTATTTCCAGAGCTGACTTCTTCATTTAGGTTCCATCTCTTGTGTTGAGGGTGGAAAGTGAGGGAACTGGGGGAAGTGAAGTACTCCTTCAAAGACAAAACTAGCCAGGTACCTTCTCTAGGAGCTTCCAACAGCAGTTACTGTCCCTCCTCGCACAGCCCTCTCTCACCGTCTTTGCAAATTTTAGTGTAAAAAACACCCTGATGATGAATACTGGAAATATTTCTTTCTAGAACTGTCCTACATGGATTCCAGAGCCTCGGTGAAGGCAGACTGAGGGGGGTTTGTACTTACTGTTTTAGAGCTACAGGTTTAGTAGGGGAACTCTCCTATTTTTTTTCCAGATTTCGCTCATATATATCAAGCTGGCTTGGAGTCTCATGAAATAAATTTTAACAGGGAGAATAAGTAATATAAGCCTTTAAGTACTGTCACTGCTGAGATCACAACGGATTCTTCTAAACCGTTGTTTTGAAAAATCATTTTTCTCCTCTTGGACATACATTGTTTCTCTCTGTTACTTCTGTTAAAAGTCCCCATAAGAGTAACAACATCCTTCAAGACTAGGTAAGAACAATCTGCATTCAAAGCAAAGCGTGATCTGAATCTGTAACATCAAAACTTTGCAGAGCTATTAAAATTCATGTTCTAGAAGATGTAGCTTGATATTCTTTATTGCATCACTTGGAAAAGGAACCAGTTTTTAAATATTACTGAAAAATACATTAGAAAAGTGTAATCCAGTTTGCTTTCTAAGTCAGGAGGCTTTTATATTACATAACAGTTCAGAAGGAACTTTTGCTTACTTCTATAAACATAAAACGTCCACTCCAAAGCTCTGCATACTTTGTGTGCAAAACTATCTTATTTTGGGGTTTATTTACTTGTGCTTCTTGATGGGGAAAAAACACCCACATAAAATATGATAAAGAAAATCAGCATAATGCATAGTCTTGTGTGACTTCAGCTGTTACGAGTCAGTATGAAGCCTTCCAGCTCCCACAGTTGATGGTGCATTACATAAGGGTCAATATTTCCAAAATATTTTTTAACAATAGGAACTATTAGAGCATCCAAATATTGGCTCGGGTTTCTAAACATAGTTGGTTTCTCTAGAAAGGTCAGTTTCTCTTTGAACAAGTTTTAAGAGCAAAATATAAAACAGTTTTTTAGAAGAGTAAAACTGACAAATTCCTGATTCAGTCCAGATGGTGTGGGGGTTTGGGTTTTTCTTTAAGTAAATCTATCTTCCATTTCATAATTTGAAAACCTAGGTAAACACTAAATAAATACATAAATAAACTGTTGGGGGCCTTGTGTAAATGTCTTGTCCGAGGAGTTCTAGCAACTGTTTACGGGACTGATGAGGGTGAACAGGAAAAATATAATAAAAAAGCATTCAGGGATAACAGTTACAGGGCTCAAAGCCTCCAAACAATCACGCTACTTATTTTCTGCAGCTGTCTAAATAGGCCTAACTGCAGGTAATTAAGTTTGAAAGAGTGCTGTCCAAGGACACAGAAAAGAAGTAGAATCACTCTGACACTCTGAATTCATTCAGATGTAGGATTGTCAGATGTGGTCTTTCCCTTGACACTGATATTGAATGGATTTATGATGAAATTGGCTCTCACGCTCTCTTGTCCATCACCCAATGTTACACACGATTTCCTACCACACACCTTTTCATGCACTCTTTCGCTTGGTCACAAGGTGAAATCAAGGTCTCATTGAAGATTACTTGCACTGTTATCTTCACTGGCACCAAAACTGGTGCTCCAATGAGACACAATTCAAACAGTCTTCTACCACTGCATGAGACGAAAAATAAAATTCACACAAACAAATATTTACAAACTTGATAGCTGCGGTTAGCATCCATAATGTATTTTCAGGCAACTAAATAAGTGGATTCCTTTGCAAAAGCTTTGCATTCCTGGGAGATCACATCATAGAAAAAAAATTTTATTTGGTTCCTAGAACTTTTTGAAACAGTTCAGCAGGCTTCCAAACACCCTTCTTACATGATAGGCATCGTCAGTATTCTAACAATTACTATTTTATCAGTGTTGCTGTTCATTTCTCAGAGAAGACTCCATATCTGAACACTGTTGAAAAGACTCTGTTATCCTCCTGCAGAGTGAATTATTTCCCAAGAACACTAGAATTCATTCTTATCCTATAGTGTTTTAAGTTACTCTTATTTGAGTTCAATTCTTGAAAAATGAAATCCTGTCTAAAATACTTCCCATGGAGTTTTTATTCTTATTTCCTAAAACAATTTTTTCAATTTCATAGGGAAAAAGTCATTCAGGTTTGAGTAAAAAGGGAAAAAAAATCCTTTGAATTCACTTGACCTTTCCTAGAACAGGAGTAATCATTTCCATTTTTCAAAGCAATATTGTGCTTAAAGAATATCTTTGTTCACCTTGTGATGGAGATTACTGTTGAAGTTCCATCTGAACACAAGAAAATACATTTTTACTGCAGTAGTTGTCAAACACCAGAACAGGTTGCCCAGAAAGCTTGCAGAGTTTCCATGTGTGGATTCGTTAAAAACCCAGCTGGACACGGTCCTGGGCAACCTGCTCCAACTGACCATGCCCTGTGCAGGGGGTGGGACTAGATGATCTCAAGAGGTGCCTTACAGCCTCAGCCATCCCATGATTCTGTGATTACATGTGAAATAGAAACATCAAGGTTCTTCATCCATCAGGACTGTGTATAAAAAACCTTGGAATATTTGCCTCAAAACAAACCCCAGAAATAAATATAAGCATTTAAATTAAAAAGCAAACAAACAAACAAACAAAAATTACTATTACACGAACATCTAGTAAGTTGGGCAATGTTTGTTGAAAGGCATATCAACACAACAAATAATAAAATTCCAGGCTTAAAATATCTGAGATGCAATCACAGGACCTTAAACAACGATATCCCCTGTATCCTCCACTCTAATGTCCTGTCTTTACCTGTACCGTACTTTACAGTGTCAAATCATCTTTTAATCAGTATTATCATACGTGGAGCTTCCTATATTCTACATGAGATCATATTTCTCTCTGTGCAGAAGGCCCTTACAAGAAATTGGTCAAGAAGAAACTTGCAGTGTATAGTCCCTTCCTCTTTCAAACCCAGCCCATAAAGAAACTATAAACATTTCACAACTGTGTAGAGGGTTTTCTTGTTTCCGTCATTCCCCACTGACATCAGAATCTCATAGTCTGATGAACAGAAATCTAAATTCCCACTCTTCTTTTGTTAAGAATAAATCTGTAAATTTAAGTATTTACACTGTGTTTTTCTTCAACAGATATTTTTTATTTCTCACCTTTGAATCTTGCAGTTAGCAAACTTGTAAGTTAAAAATAATTGTAAGTTAAATGAGCAGTAATCTAAATGGCACTGCAGTATGAGTGCCACAAGAAAACCCCGTAACTTTAATTGCTAGGATATGGCCTCTCTTAGAAAGCAGAGTTTCCAACCTGGCTTCCCATTCCACAACCCAGATACCCCTGCACGCAGAACGTTATCTTCCCTTAGCGTTGCCCTGTCTCTCCACAAACCCCTCCTAAGGTCTCCTCCTCATCTAGAAGTTTGTACAGCACAGATTACAAGCTTATTAGCTGTAGCTAAAATCTCATTTACCAGGACTAGATAGTTCTCCCTGGACCCTACTAAGTACCACTTTCACTTCTCATCTATCTCTGGCAAGTAGATTTTGAGCTGTAGCACAGACTTGCCACCTTTCATCCAAAGCTGCATTTTACTAGCGAAGGAAGCAATTTCTGAGTAATCAGTAAATTAGGCTATAGAGCACTTTGGGATGCTTCTGGATGACAGGTGTTATGTAAAAAGAAATCATTGCCACCAAATCATTAGTGACAAAGTCATTATTAGCTGATAGCGGGTTGGAAGTCAAAGTAAAATGAATTGCTGTTCACTTCAGTAACCCCTTTAATTTGTCACAGCCTAAACCAAAGAGCCTGTTCTGCTACATTATGTGAAAAAGGTCGCGTTAGCCATAGCTATAACTTGGTGGCTCCTCATGACTCAGGGCAGGCATGCAGACCCCCTGCAATGCAGCATTGGTCAAAGGGCATCCTTTCAAGTGCATAGCAGCCTTCCCATGCAGGGAGGTCCTCCACAGAGCCTTGCACGATCCAAGGGGCAACACTTTTCAGTAGTGGGCGGGCTACCTAGAGCTACCTCAGGCAGACCCTCCCCAGGCCTTCTGCCCAGTATTTCATCCGCAAAAATAGTTTCAAACCCTAGCAAACCATATGTACAATCTCAGTTAAATTCAGGTATAACATCACAAGTTTTGTTTCTTGATTTATTTTTAACTCACTGAATCTCATTCCCAGAGTTTCTGATGATTTTCATTAGTCAGCCTGAAGATTTCATCTACATGGGTTAAAAGACATCTTCCTCCACGAAAGGGAAGTCAACTTGTGTATGTGTGTGTGTGCACGCACATGCACGTGCGTTTTTGGGGGTGGTGGTAAGTATATCTACCTAACTTCAAAAACAGCAATCCAGCAATTATTCTTTAAAAAGCAATCAAGTTATTATATTTATGTCTTCTAGCAGTATTTAGAGATCCAAGCTCAGTTTTGCTTACCACCACATTATATTATATATGTAGTATTGTATGTTAATAAACTAGGCAATAAATGGATCTTGCATCTAATAAATCAACAAACAAACAAACAAAACCTAAATTCAAACACTGTGTTTTATAGCAATGCAAAGAGAAATTCAAAACTACCTTGGCAAAAAAAAAAAAAAAGTGTTTGTATTTCAAATGGTCAGTGCTGTGCTTTAACTGTGTCCTTGTACGGGAATTCTCCAAGGAGTGCGTCAGTGAAAGAGGGACAAGCTAGTGCAAAAAGTTTATGACATATCACTGCATCTGCAAGTGTGGCAATCTGCAGTCATGTCCTGCTCTTTGCCCAGACACAATTAAGCTAGGAATCTAATGAATCTTAGTTTAGAAATCTGTGTTACATTAAATCAAGTTTTGTAGTAAAGAGGCAAATTAAGTTTAAATTAAAAAAGAACATTACTTAAAAGACCCAGCAACAAATTTAATAGCTGTCACTTTAGACATAGAGGATGAAAATAAAACACCAATGATTCCAACAACCTTTACCATTAGAAAACGCAAATATATCTTTTGGGAGGCTGCATGTGACATATTTAATAGTTGTTACCCCATCTGAGTCTCTGGAGAACACTAACTATGAAATTCACTGTGGCTGAAAATACAAAATACAGCCAATTAAGAGAGTGCACTATTTGCCATCTCATATTTATTACTCAATGTAATAAAAACAATCATCACATGAGTTGGCTTATTAAAAATTACAGAAGCAGCCTGCTATAGTCTCCCATAAAACCATGTGAATGACATTAGTCTAACCTTTATATTTACAATGGTCTATCCTTTACGTTTAGAGATTATAGTTGAAACTGGTAAGCAATGATTCCAAGAATGGCATACCAAGAGCTATGATAATTCAAACACAAAACACATTTCCATACAGCCAAATGCAAAGTCATACATTTATACACATGCCATAAGACACCCTAAGCAGAGGTTGTACTTTAACCCAGGAAGCAATGACTGCAAAGAATGTCGGTTGGGTCATGGTGGACAAGGAACAGACTTCCAGGATGCGTAAAAAGGTTGACACAACCATTGTTTATATGCACAAAGGAAAATGGGACATTACTCATGACTTTGCAGAGGCTTCTGGTTCCCACATTTTAAATATGATACTGAAAAGTCAGAACTAATGCAAAGACATGCACAAAATTTGAGGAGAAAGAAGTTAGAGACTATATTGATATATGTAGCAATGTTCCTATTTCCATTCCCATTGTTACAGAAAGGCTCACTTGTGAAAACAGAGATTGCTGACGAAGTCAGTGACAGTATTCAGCTGATTCTGGAAGAGAACAATTGTTCATATACACAGACAACATGAATAATTTAAACTAAACTAAACTTAAAGTTGCAGTTCTGAATGTTATGACATTTAGATTAACAGGTAAAGCTCTAGTTCATCCATGTAAGGACCCTTCCCCAATTCACCTTTTCAAAGCATTTAAAAAAAAAAATCCAGAAAAGAAAGGGGACAGATTAAAAATAAAGGACAGAGAAATGTTTAAAAATAAAGACAGAAAAAAGAACAGAAAGACAGAAAGGACAGGAGTAAGGTGTAAAAAGAGAAAGCATTCATCTGAATATCCAATGCTAAATATTCTACATCAAAGTTGTGATGGAACTGCAAATATATTTTGAATTCACCATCTAAGTCTTCCTGGAATAGAAAGCATTAGACCAGAAACAATCTTTGGAATACGCATTTCTCAGGCTAAGAAAATCCTCTATAATTTCAGCTGGCATGCTTTCCATGTCATAGATATATTTATGGCAGTCTGTTATCCAAACAGGCTGTTTGAACTTCACTCTGTTACAATCTATGACATATTCAATTTTCTGCCTTTGCTGCTTTCCACATCAATGGGTTTTATATTGTCTACAAGAGGTTGAGGCATTTTCCTACTGCTCACTTTAGAAGATACAGACAAAAACATGTCCTCTCTTCAAACTAATTTTTAAACACTTCTCTCATAATGCAGACTATTTCCATGACTTCTATTTGCATTTCCAGTCTCCCATAACAATTGAATAACCTTTCCTAGGTTTAATGGACTACATAAAAGCATTAGTGAGCTCACAGTTCAGAGACCAAAAGTGTTTTAAAACAGTCCCAAACTATGTTTACGAGTTTCAAGGGAAAAAATTCCAAAGAGAGCTTGAATTTTCACCTCAGCTGGAATGATTAATTGCCATACTGCACATGCAAATTTTAGCTTTTTCGAAATCTGAAATCTGCATGAGAAATGTGTATATATGCAAGGGATTTGGAGGGCATTTTGGAAAGTGTGGCACTGCTTGTTATAACAGAAGTCATCCTCTTCCTCTCACTTTCATGATTCTTTGCCTGGCAAAAGTTCTTCCAGCATTGCCATTCCGGTTTAGTTTTGTAGCTTCATCTAGTTTCATGCACAGTTTCTTTCTGCTTCACTAGCAGAGCCTAAGACAGAGCCTGCTTGCAGTTCACCAGAAATAAGGTGATAAAATATCTAATACATCTTCAACACAAGAAGCACCAATAGTTTTCATACATCCATCTTTGAAGGCAACTTTTTATATGACTAGTTCAAAGATTTGATAGTTTTTATAACCCTGGAGACGTTATAATTAAGAGCTCATTTACTATGAAGTAAGTATTTTGAAAATATTCGTAACTGGTGGATGAATTCCTGACCTTTTGGGATCAAAAGGAAGGGCTGCAGCCGTATTTCAGACTGGTCTTCAAAAAACAACAAGAAAGGTGTTACGGAATGCCTTTGGGTATAACCTGCATTTTTGAAACTGTGAAAGCTACCAAAGTGTTTTAATTGGTGATCTTTACCAGAACATTGGAAATACTTAAGATCCCTTAATACTATCTACAGAAACACAAGCTAGTGTTTCTCGTAAAATTTCTCAGTCCATGGTGCCATGCATTAGTCCATGGCTAGACTTCTTTGCCACTGCACTTCAGGCCTTATTCTGTTCTTGAAGCTAAATGGTTTGCAGAATAATGTAAATGACCTCAGCAAGCACAAAGGTACTAGCAGAATATGGACCTAGATTACTATGAAGTCCCAGAAATTTAGAAGGCTTAGTCATTACATTATTTATTTCCCATCCTCCCTCAGTTCTAAGAACCTTCTATTAGCCCTGATTGTACTTGAACAGGGAGACGTGTAGGCAAGGCTTAGCCCTAAAGGGCTTTACATTATCAATTCTCTATAGAAGAGAATTCTCCGTTAAAACTACAGTGATCTATAACAGATCCAACAAATTAATAGTAAGATAGAAAGGACAAAGAGGAAACTAATTTAACTCTTTTTCCTTGTACAGTTCATACTTCAAGCTTTTTCTGTTGACATCCCTTCCTGTTTCAAGAGCACTGGACAGCCAAGAAACATCATTACAACCTCCTAGAAGCATATCTGTGCTGACAGTATTGGTACTGTTGGTGCAGAAAGAAGAGTAGCAGTTGGTAAGTGTTTCACTAGAAACTAAGGGAAGTTTTGGCTGTCTTACAGGCTCTTACTTACTTACTCCTATCAACATCTCCCTTGCCCCCAGTAGAGAATCAGACACACAGGCAGAACAGAAATAGTACCATGTCATACATCGTGTTAATCATTGATTCTCACAGATCTCCCAATTTAGTGAACATCTTCTTAAAATGAGCGTAGAATGCTTTCACCACAGTATTTTCAGAGGGATTTCTCATTCTGGGTCCTTCTTCTGATGAGCTTTACCTAAGAATGGAAAATTCTGCTCTGGAGCAGCAGAGAAGATTGAGTGAAGACAAAACCCTTCGTTCTGTCCTTCCATTTCTTCCATGTCAATCCACAGAAGCAAGGGGTTGGGGAGCCTCCAGTTACCCACCCCAGACCAAAACTCTGGAACAGCAAGAGCTTAATACTGATCAGACTCTTGTCACTGGTTTGGAGAACATGCTGTACCAGTGCTTCACAGGATAAACATTGCTGTTTTATCATTACATAATATGAATGGCACATATATGGGACAGGTGAGGAATGTGAAATGCATAATCTTAGAAGAGGACCTCAAGACACTAATCAGTTCCTCCTCCAGCATAGGCACTTTGCACAGCAGCAAAGCACACAGGCAGTTTGCAGGCAGCAAAGCACACTCACTTTGATGCAGTCAGATTCTATTCTAGTCTTCAAAACCTCTGCTCATAAGAATCCCACCACCTCCCAGAGAGTTTCTTTCAGAAACTCATTGCACTTTAAAGTAAAAAATTCTTTCTAGTAACCAAGTCTCCCTTTCTGGAAATGAAACTAGAGTTTCTAGGCCAGTTTGAAAACCAATTCCTAAATGATCTAACTTTTTACTCTTTTGACTGAAGTGAAAACTGATGTTTCAGATGAGTTTCATGATGACATAGTGACATAATGACTCTATGAAGCTTTTAAAACTGACAGGAACTAATTTGAGAGAGAATAAAACACATTTTATAACTTTCCCCTCTAATCTTAATCATTCATCTTTGATATTAAAAAGAGGGAGAAGATTGTTTTCCAAGTTTCTCATTTTCTAGTCGAATCCTTAGGCTAACCAGATCTTCTTATGGAATTCAGATAGGTCTTTTGAATTTCACCAAGCCTGCATCTGTGTACACAAATAAGTGGTAACACCAAGAGTTTTGAGCCACCAGTAGAGAGACTCTAACTTTCAGAATTACCAATGAACATAACAATTGCAGAACAACCTGTACCTACTGTTTTACATGTGCTACTGTAATCTTGTATTTATTCAATTAGTTTAGCCTTCTTTCCTCTGAGAACAGCTTTATTTTCATTGGTTTTGTTATTTACAAATGTTTGCCAAATACTCAGATTTCTGCATCTGGACTTCCTAAAATATTCACTTCAAGCCTGCCTCTGCACCAACAGAAGACGTTGGGAGCTTTAATCAAGAGGAAAATACTCTCTGGCTATCTGCAGGGTGTGATCATCTGCATCACATTAGTTTTGCTCCCTAATTAGGTAAATTAACTTCTATGACTAAGAGGAGGTGGGAAAAATCAAAAGCTTTTCAGAAGAGGTAGCATAGGTACTCCCATCATTAATCTCTCCAGGAACACACTAAAGAATTAGAGACTTTCACTTTTCAGAAGCATTCTTGGGGGCAAATCATTCCCAAGAATGTTTGTATACAACTAATTTAAAGGGTGTTTAACAGTACTGAAAGACTTTCAGGGATTTTATCCAAAGAAATATTCACCCCATGAATCTTCTTATTTCAAACAAGGAGTTCCATATGCAGCAGTAACTAATGAAGCCTGATTTTCTATACATCCATATGCACAGTGGTTGGATTCTCAGGTCAGATTATAATCGTAAAAAGTTTTTGATTATTTTCATTAAGGACTCCTTAGTGTCTAATAATATCGTTCTTTTCTTACCTGGACACTTGTATAGTGACCCTCTCTTCTCTACACCCCGTATTTCCGTATTTTTTGTGGAATTTGTAAAAGTGACTAAATCTTTGAGATTTTTACACTGTTGTATTAATTCAGTATCAGCAAGTAGATTTGAAAGTTATTCTGTCATAGAGTAAATATTAGACAAGCAGAGACATTGCTTCCTCAAGAAACCTGCATAAGAACTATAGCTTCCTCTCAGCGCTGCAGCAGAATACATTTTATAAAATACAGGTTTACTGTGAAGCATTTTTAATCTGAAGTACAATGTTTTTCTTAAGGAAGCAACAAAGACGGTTGGCCAAGGTGTGATCTGCAATTATGTTTACTTCCTCCCCAGCCTTTACATAACAAGGCATCCATGGCACTGGGCAACCATTAGAGGTCTTAAGTCCTAGCATCTGCTAGGGACCCAAGAGTCTCTGATGGAGTATTACACCAGAAATACATTGTTTGCTTAATGTAAGTTTCTCATTTCTTTGGGCCCAAATTCTCTTTTCCTGCTGCATTTCAGCCAAAGACATTTCATTTGCATAATCAAAGGAAAAACTTGTTTCCATCTGAGGTCTGTATCAAAATGGAGCACTTCAAAGCACAGTCTTGAGTTGTTTTAAGGAAAAGGTACAAATTATTTTGACTGGGGGGGGGGGGGGGGGGAGGAGAACAGAGGCTACATATCCCTCTCCTCAGAATACTATCTGATCAAAAGGAAAGTAAATCCTTGTTGTTCTGGCAAAGTTCCATGTTAACATCAGTTCTCTAAATCCACAAAAAGGCTGGGTGGACACTTGTGGGCAAGTTGCTGGAAACAGAAAGATTGCTTCTCTTACTTGTTTGAAAACTGCAAACTGTAACTTCAACTTATAGGAAATTGAGGGAGGAGATCCATGACAACTAGAAGAAGGTAAATATTGTCACCCCTTTTCAAAAAAGGCTGGAAGGTCAATTCAGGGAACTGCAGGCCAGTCATCCTCACTTTGGTTCTTGGGAAAATCATGGAGCAAGTCCTCTTGAAGTACATTTCTGGGTACAAGAAGGAGAAGGTGACTGGGAACAGTGAGCATGGGTTTACCAAGGATAGATCATGCCTAACAAATCTGATTGCCTTTTATGATGAAATGACTGGATTTGTGGGTGAGGGAAGAGCAGTGGATGTCATTCACCTCAATTTTAGCAAGGATTTCAGCATTGTCTCCCACAGTATTCTTGCATCCAAGATAAAATTGTATGATCTGAGTGAGCAGACAACTAGATAAGTAAAAAAAAACTGGTTGAATGACTAGGCTCAGAGGGTAACAGTCAATGGGTCATACTCTACCTGGAGATAAGTATCAACTGGAGTACCACAGGAGTCTATCCTGGGACCTGTTTAACATCTTTATCAAGGATCTGGGGGAGGTGACAAAGCTCATTCTTGTCAAATTTGCAGATGACACCAAACTGAGAGGAGCAGTTGATATGTTCAAGGGAAGGGCTGCAATCCAAAGGGACCTGGACAGACTGGAAGAATGAGCCAACAGACATATCATGAAATTCAGCAATGACAAATGCCAAGTCCTCCGCCTGGTAAGGAAGAGCCCCTGGCAATGATACAGGCTGGGGACTGGATGGCTGAGGAGCAACTCTGTGGGAAAGGACTTAGGAGTCTTGGTAGACAGCAAGCTGAACATGAGCCAACAGCATGCCCTGGCAGAAAAGGCCAACAACATCCTGGGCTGTATTAACAGGAGCACAGACAGTAAATTGAGAAAAGTAATTATCCTCATTCCCTTGGCATTTGTTAGACTGCATCTAGAATATGAAGTTCAGTTTTGGGTCCTCAAATACAAGACCATGATCTACTAAAGCAAGTTCAGCAGTGGGCCGCCAAGACTGTCAGGGAGGTGAAGCACTTGCCCTGTGAGGAGAGGCTGAGAGAACAGGGCTTGTTCAGCCTGGAGAAGAGACAGCTTCAGATGCACCTAGCAGGAGCCTAACAGGATCTATCAGTAAGTTATCAAGAAGACAGAGCCAGGCTCTTTTCAGCAGTGCGTAGTGGGAGGATGAGAGACAATAAGCATAAGGTGAAATAAGAGAGGTTCCGACTGGATATAAGGAAAATCTTTTTCACAGTGAGGATAGAGAAGCAGTGGAGCAAACTGCCCAGGCAGGTTGTTTCACCTCTGTCCTTGCAGGTTTTCAAGAGTTGAGTGGAAAGCCCTGAGCAACACAGTCTGCTCCAATAGCTGACCCTGCTTTGCGCAAAAGGTTGGACTAGAGACCTCCTGACATCACTTCTAACCTATATTATTCTATGGCTCTATAAAATTCAGTTTTCCAAATGTAATGCTCTCTTCTCAAGAGCTTTTCAGTTGTATTATTAGAACTCAGTAATTATAGATAAGTTTTTGCCTACTGTATATAAGTTGTTAAAATCCTAGCTTGTACTTCAGCAGTTTTACAGTGTAAGGTGTGTTTTTAGCACAGAATATTACATTAAATGCTTAAATAGATTAACAGACATCTGTATGGTAATTAGTTATTAAAAGCATTTGCTGAAGATAGAAAGCCAAGTCAAAAAAGCCTCTCTTGAATCCCACACTTATTTCCTTCCCCCTAAGACATACTGTAGAGAAACTACAGCCCAGATATTGGCACAGTATCCTATCCTCCCTTCAAACTTTTCTTTGTGGGTTAGAACAGACACAACAATTTTCTGAGTTCTTCAAGAAATAACCAGTTGTCAGATGACACAAGGTATCTGTGGATGTGCCACAAATATGTATTAGCTTGACTCAGAGCTAAGGTCAGGGAATACTTAAGAAAACTGGACATACATAAGTCCATGGGCCCTGATGGGATGCGCCAAAAAGTGCTGAGGGAGCTGGCTGATGCCATTGCAAGGCYACTCTTGATAATCTTTGAACAATCACGGCAACTAGGAGAGGTGCCTGAGAAGGTCCAAGGTGACTTCCAGAGGTCACTTCCAACCTCAACCATTCTGTGATTCTGTGACACTCAAAGAAAAAAAAAAAAGAAACAGAAACAAAAAACACTACATTTTTTTGCTTTTGTTCATCCTGTTTTGAAATTCTTCCTTTAAACAAGCTGGTCATGTTTTTCATAGTGAGAATGTTAAAATGCTCCCAGAAAACAAGGAAAGCATCATGAAATAATACAAATTTCTTTCATTTTAAAAGAGCYTTGGAAAGTTATGAGTTAGATTCAAAAATTTTAACATGATACATTTGCTTATTTGAGCTTATATGTATTTCGACACAGGTAAAAAATGRGAAAGTCAGTGAAATTTGAATATAACAAATTACTATAGCTTTGCAATTGAAAATACTGGCAGTGGACTCAGTACATACAGTTGCTTAAAACAAATAATATAATACTGAGGGTCTTGTAGAAAAACATATTGATACAAATATCCAGGGCTGAAATGATATTATTACATATATAAAACTGTTTGCTATTCTGGATGCTAAAGCTACAGTAATCCCACCACAAAGTTTGGGGACATGTTAGAGTAAGACATTCATCTCTTCTTAAATATATACAGGGAGAAGAGACCCTGCTTCCAAAAGCTTGTGTTACAAAGGTAAGGGAGAGGATGACAGGGTATTGTCATTGCCCTGGGGTGAGTGTGACTTGCCAATMCTCATACAAGGAGTTCAACAGAACCTGGAAGAACAAATATGGTACTACAGAAACACCAGGTCACTTCAGATACTAATAATACTACCTCTATACAAAAGCTTTCTAATTGTTTGTTGGAAAAATGATCTCTAGAGACAACAAATATTAGTACATAGTCATGCACTGAAGAAAGGCCCTAAAAATTAGACTGAAAGTTAACTTTACTTCAGTGGAAAACTGGGAGAAGGGCAGCAGCAGCACCTTTCCAGAGTATGGAAATGTTTCTGAGGAATCAGAAATCAGAACTAAACAGGAATCTGGATGACAAAAGAAATGGTAAATCATATAATCAGAACCACTGCTGTTGCACTGGATACCTATGGGAACTTAGAGGTAATCCTGTCACAACTTCTTCTCCCCCCAGTATGAACATACTCAGTTTATGGACTTCAGTATCACCATTTGAATTCTACATCTTGACCCCCTGTCTCTTATGAACAAGTGACATTGCCAGAACTACCTGACTGCTCCTTAAAAGCTCCAGATGCATTCGGCTCAGGGAAATTTACAGCCTGTATTAGAACRGAGTCCAGAAGCAGTGTCACAGATTTCTAATCAGCACATATTCTCCAGCAATGAGCATATTATGAAAATCTACTGCTAGATAAAGTCATTCTAAAAATGGACTGCCTAAGATAAAGGTGTAGATACTCCTACTGAGCTGAGTGAATGCATTTGAAAAGAAAGAGTCATTATTTTACTGGGATACAGTTACTTGTCTAGAACATTAGCTTTACGTTTCAATTCAGTACATGTTTAAGCACAGGTCTATTTTTAGTTCAATGTGGCTGTTCCTCTTGAAGTCATAGATTCACAGGAAATAGCTGTGGAAAGGACTGAATGTTTCACTGTGCCACCCCGAAGTACAAACACACACTGACACAKCTCTGTGTGCCTTTGCACTGGCCGCTGTTCCATAGGAGTACCCTGAGCTTTCACGTGTAAGGTCTAGTGTACACTGGGAAAAAATTGTCTGGGGTAAATAACCCTAACAAAAGCATTCTTAGCAGTCCTAAAAGACATTTAAATGACTGGTTGATCCACCTATCAGTAGAAAAACGTTGGGCCCAGCTCCCTACAAACTGTAGTACTATTTCAGCAAAAGCTTGCTTTTCACAACGTTACTGCATCTCTGGGGGATTAGGCATCGCACAAGAATATCACCGAGAAAAACATTGCCTAGGTTTTAATGCTTTCATTTTTCCTGTATAAACCTGGTCTGTGAGATGTTCTAACAGTGTGCATCAGAAAAAACAACAAACAAACAAAAAACAATCCCCCTCAAAAAACAACCTCTGCCAATAACCTCTGCTCTCTGCTGCAGATCTTGACCTATAGATCAACTTGACAAAAAAAAGTTCTCTCTGCTTTGGATCACACTAATTGCCTGATTGTGAAAAAAAAGATACACATGCAATCAACTAATTGCACATCCTAGTACTAAGCAGTAAAAAAGCTACTTTACAAAAGATTACACATGAATATTTCTACTGGGAGTGAAATAAAATTGAGTTTTTCAAAGAACATTGGAGTTATATTTGGCATTTTTATGGTAAATTGCTTCTAGTAATGCTCCTTGAGGAGTAACTATGAATTCACTTTTACTTATCATCTGTGACAGCAGTGCTGCTCTTGGTGAGGAACTGCCCCTGCAAGGGTGCCTCTGCTTCTCTTGACACTGGGAGGCAAATTGGAGAATCTTCTCTTGTTCTACCTAACAGCTATATTCTGAGTGACTAATTGGTTAGAAATCCCTACAGGGACTAAAAGTGCCAGTAAAAGAAACAAAGAAAAAAAAAAATTGCATTTAAGCCTGAGCCAAGATTAGGGGGAGACATGAAAAAAATAATTAAATAAAGACAGTGATAAGATGGAAAAATAAAACTTATTTGAGCAAGATTAGAGAGATAAAGTTCCCATTAGCAGCATTTAGGTAGAAACTACAAGAGAAGCAAATTCTGACAGTACGCTCTTCTCCCTTGCATACGAACAGCTAATGTTCCTATGGGAACCTGCAGTGGTTGAAACTGGGCATACCACAACCAGAACTGTAAAACACTGGGGATGGAGTTCGCCAAACGCAGCAGTACAGGGCAAGTGAAGACACTAGGTTTTGATTGTCTGTTGGATTCACTTTACAATAATCTTTTTTCACCACTTCATAATTTCTGTGTGGAAAGCCTCTTGTATCTGCAAAAGTAGAAGTGTGCAAATGGAAAGAACTCATGTTGGAGCAATGCCAGGCTTACAAACTGAGTTGGGAATTGTCTTCAGCACAGCACAGAGTTATGTAGGTTTACTTACACATAGCACTCTGATAAGCAGCTGAGTCAAGACATGTTGTCTGATAACTTCTCTCTTCTTCTATTCTAGGCACTCTGAATATTGTCCAAGCTACAACTAATAGGGAAATTCAGAGTCTGGTATTCTTCTTCAGTGCCATTATCATATTTATAGCCTTTTCTAAAGCCTTGAGATTTGCCATTATGTAAAGGCAGGATGATTTTGATACTGCACACACTGACTTAAGTGTGGTCCTGACCTGATGTCTATCTATTGCTATCGCCTAGACCTTGAAAAAGGGATGCAGATTCCCACTAATATTTTCAGAAGCTATGTAGTTCCTAACTGTCAATGAAACACTGGGAATTAGAAATCTACTGACATTTTCATCACTTTGTGCTTCTCTGCTTTCTGAACTCATGGACCTTTAAAATTTGGCCCCAAATCACAGACTATTTACCATGAAACAATGTGCATAAGACCTAAAACCATTTGCACTTCCCCACTGATTTACATTCACAGTCTGGAAGCACAGCCCATTTGAATCCAAGGCTAACTAAAATCTGTTACGTCAATTCAGCTTTTAATTTGCAGTAGCTTTTATTTCCTTAGATATGGTAAACCACTGTTCAACTCCCGCCTGACCATTCAGTAACAAAATTTGTCAGCATTGTACTTATGTCATTACTTCCAAATTTTTTGACCAGTTAATTCTAATTGCTCCCCCAGTACAAGCCATTTATAATCCCCTCCTCTGAAAAAATCCATCCAAAACTAAAACAAAAACAGGGCATTTGAACTTCCTACTGAGCCCCAGAGTCTGGAGCTGCTTCAGCTGCCGTTTCAATGCTTCTAATCTCTTAAGTGTAATTGCTTTTATTATATCAGTATGGACCCAACTGGCTGCCGCTCTTTTTAACCTATTTCTTTCAACAATCACATTTAACCTCCATCAGTAAGCACGGATTATTAGTTGGAAGCAAGGGCAAAGGCAGCACATTATGATGAGAATGGTAATGGGGAGAGCAAGAATAATCAGTTGCAGCGAGGGTTTTGAAAGTATTTTTCATCCTTTGCCTGGGAATGCAGCAGCCACTCACAGCTATGCCCCATTTCCAACAGGAAGGATTACAGTGACTCCTGGATTTTAAGAAAGGAGCTTTATATTTCTGATCTGATTCTAAGTCAAGCTACTGGGAAATAATACATAAATCATCATCACCCTCATCATCTGTGTGATGGGGACCTGTCCAAAGAGTGAGCACTCTTGCCTTACTGAGCAAGCAGAGAGGGAGATGACTGCTGTCACAGACAGCTCGTGGACTGTCTACAGGCAAGAATGCAACAAGTGTGAACAAACAGCAACAAGAATCAGGAACCTGCTATATGCACACTTCACTGGTTCAGACTCACTGTGGAGGCTTTACTTCATAAATGTAGTGCAAGTTATTCTCCAAGCCACCCTCGGCTTTTCTGCAGATACAAAACCCTTAGCTATCTACAGATTCTGACCCCATTCACTAAACATGACTGTTTTTACGAATAACAAACCTCCTCCAGGCAGAATTCCCTTGTTACTAAAGTGGCACGGGAACAGCCTGCCTTGTCTTACGTTGTCTTCTCACTGTCACTAAGATGTGGAAAAATCTCCAGCAAAGAAGTCTCCCCAGCACTGCAGAACATAGCAACCCCACAGACAGTTCAAGTGAGCCATCTGGAAATGATGGATAAGTGATAAAAAAGAACAGGCCTGCTTCAGTTTAAGAACCATTTACATTGATAAAATACAGGAGCAGGTTTAAGCTGACTTTCACTCTCTCATACCAGTTTGTAGCAGTCCTAAACCAAAATGCATTCCTACAGGCAGTGATCCTGCTTTAACTAAACCAGCTTGAAATAAACACACCCAAATTTGAGTTGCATGGGGCAATAGTTTCATGCAAGTCTCAGTAATGCTCCATTTACAGGCCAAGCCAGCAGAAGACTACCGTTCTCCTCTACTAATCTGATTATCCCAAACCAAAAGGAAAGATAGTAAAAATTCTCTCCAGTGTTGAGAAACAGTCTACAAGCTGAGAGGATGTTGAGAACTTTCTTCCCAGCACCAGTGGTGCTGAAAGAGTTTGATAAACCACTCAATATTTCTTTCTAACAGATGCAAGGTCAACAGAGATGCCATGATTATATTTCCATTTTTAAAGACAAAGTCATAGTTTGGTAGCGTGCTGGGGGCAGGAGGGTTGTGGGTTTTTTTAAAACCTCCCTCTGTCCCATAAATCTGGACACAACCAAGATCACAGTGCCCAGACCAATGGCTTATACAAGGGATCAAATCTACTTTGATTGAGGCACTAAATGAGGATTTTAAGAAATAGATTACGGTGAGCTTGCAGTTCAGTCTGTTTCCTAGCAAATGAGGAGAGAGAAGAATGAGGCTGGGTAAAAATCTGTCCACAGAAGCATCAGGAAAAAGCATTTGTTACATCTGTGTTTGCCAGGTTTAGCTTAATTGGTTTATCACATGGTGCTATTAGAAGGTTGATTGTCTTCTGTAAACTGTTAACGGAAAGCAAATCTCATGTATTACTTCCCTCTATCAGTAGAGAACAGCTAGAATTGGAAACTTCGCATAAAAATAAGTAGTTAGACCAACTGAAGAAGCATGTTGACAGATCAACTAAACAGACTGTATGGCTGCAGGAGACAGATGTATTACAAGTAAAAGAATTTGAGTGTTGGAAATGTCTAGGACCTAGCTTGGAAACATATACCCTTGCTGACAATCTTCTACAAGACTGATTTTGGTTATTGAGCCTGAGAAGCACATATGAAATTCAGATTAAGTAAAAAAGGAAACTTATTTTATTAAATTTGAAGGTTCCGCGTCCAATTGTCCAAGCCAAACACTATACTTCTGATAAATGAAGGTTCAACACTGCCCTGACACCTTATGCAGACTTATACCAAGTTGAGTTAGGCAGTAACTGCGTTAGGCTGCATTAAGAGTCTTTGTTGAGGACACAAAGTGCTTTTACTTAGCATACCATACATTCTTTTCCCTTAAAAAAATCTCGCATGCAAGTTTCTCCTTGTGAAGAAAAAAAAGAAAGCAAAAAAAGTGTCAGATGGTAGATCATATTGCTGTCACTTTCCTGGAAGCATCTCAGATTTTTTGGCAACAGGCGCACTACAATGATATGAATAGAACTTAACCATACACAGTCTAGAGAATTACGCAAGTGGCATGTTATGCATTTACCCATAGAGAGAACTCTTACAGACACGTTTGTTAGCAACAGTTAATGGGTTGAGTAGGCGTTGAAATCTCTTTGCCCAAACTGTATTGACTTTTCCACTTAAATGGAAGTGTTAGCCAAAAGAAAATCCTTTCGTATTGAAATGTTTTTGCTAAATAGCTTCCTTTCAGTAAGTCTCAAAACAAATACACATTTATTTTTTTAAATTCTGTAAAAATTTATGTTAGGAAAAAATTTCCCAGATAGATTTAGCATGTTGAAAAGAGAAAAAATGGTTTCCCTTAGTTCACATTTCCATTTTAAAAGATTGTACAAGTGTGCTTTGCTGTTAAGCATCCTCCGTTAGCTATAGGAGGTTGGAGAAAAGAGAGATAAGGAGGTTTTAATTGAGAAGCAAATAGACTGGCTGTCAGGGAACCTCATTCCCTCTTCCCTCAAACACTTACACTTCCTCTACTAAGGTGGATTATGATGTATATGAACATGGTAACAAGAAGCTGTAATGGAAAACTACTTCATTAGATTTGCCTCTTAGTAGATTATAAGCATTAAAACTGGAAGGCTGAATCAAGCAAGGTTCCATTGGGGTCTAATCTTGATCCAGAATTATCTAATAGTTTTATTAACCATACAAAAGATAGACACCCCCCCCAAAAAAAAAAAAAAAAATCAGGTGACATCAAGCTGGGAGTGACTTTAAGCAGCTAAAGGACAGAATGAAAATTCAAAATGAACTTGAAAATTGGAGAATGTGCTGGAGGAAAACTAGATGAAATTCGATAGAACATATGTAAATTTCCAGTTGTAGGTCACTGTCATCAGCTACACAAACAAGAAGGGTACATGAAAAAATCCTTCTGCTCTATGTGACAGTGGTAAGGCCTCACCTAGAAAATTATTTTGAGACCTACTTTCAAGCATGAAACCAAGATAGGCATGGATTGTCAAAGGGAACATAAAGTAGGATCACAGAAACTGAAGATCTAAAATTTACTAGGACAGACTGAATGAGCTGTGGAATGAGAGAAGAGATGTTAATTTGAAGAATAAGAAACTCAGAAAACCTTATAGTCTTCAAGTATATAAAAGGCTGGTGCAATCTGCTCTCCACATTTACAATGCCCAAGGCAGCAAGGAATATTTGAGTTCCTAAGAGTATGGGGTATGAAGCACTGGAATGTGGAGAGGCTGGAGAATCTCCATCCTTGCATGTTTAATAACTGATAAAACAAGTATTGATATGGTGAGCAGGAAGATGGTCTAGATCTCTGATTTCCAGCCTTACTGGATCTCTGATTTGCTGCTGCATGGGCTAGCACTGAAGGGGAGGTTTACCAGCCTGTTGAGCTTAGGAGACAAGCATAAAGACAAAAGAAACCTATAGGGAAATGAATGGTTCTCACAAAGAGCCTCCTACTCCACATAGCAACATTTATGGCCTTCAACAACACCGACACTGTCTTCCTGCATGCAGTTCTGCACTCACAACCATTAAACAACATCTCCCAGAATCTTCCTGGCCAGCATTC
Organism: Phoebastria nigripes; assembly: GCA_035582835.1. NCBI lineage: Eukaryota > Metazoa > Chordata > Aves > Procellariiformes > Diomedeidae > Phoebastria > Phoebastria nigripes. Next base: position 2,188,594 of record JAYKAV010000112.1, read on the forward strand.
TCTACTTAGACTACACACAAATGTACCATATTTACTAAATGCATTTGATTTTTCGAGGTGAAAGGCAAGACCTACAACCAAGGTGTCCTTGAGGCAAAATTCTCCCACACAGAGGCAACTTTTCCCATCTCCGTTTTCTGAACCTTACAATCTGCTGTCCATTCTGTAGTTCAAAAACAGATTGTCAAATAGAGATGGCAAGAGAGTAGGCCGAATACAATTTCTAGGACGGGCATGGTAGCATTTAGCTTCTTAACTCATCCTTGCTATGATGCTTCCAGGTAGCCACAACAGCTCCTTGCAGTCCGGTGAGATGGATGAGAAGCATGATCAGACTGGAACAATTTCAACAAACTGGAAAAACAGAGGAAAGTCGCTTGTCCTCATGCAGGGAGAGAGTTTAAGAGATGGGATTAACATCACTTCAAAATTACTGACCATTATCTCCCATTAAAGCCAGTTTCTGTACTGAAATTTTCCATTTCTATCTGCACTCAGGTCTGTTTTCGCTTGTATGCTAAAGAATTCAAAGCATGAAGATCGTACTTAAATAATTTAACCTTCGTTACTTGTCAAACCAGATTCACTATCCCTCTTGTTCTGAAGTAGCTGCATTGCTCCAATACTGCATAAAGAGGCAGAAACACAAAGGAGAGAAATAATAACTATCTTCTACCAGTTGCTGGTTTTTTTCTGATTTTGCTTTTTATTGTTGTTATTATTTTATAGATGGTATTCCCAAGCACATTTTTCAAAAAGAGTTAAGACCTGTATTTTTCCCCCAAAGTGACTGGGACTATTTTCTTTTTAAAGGACTTCATAAAAAGCAGTTGATGTGTCACTCAGGAGTACGTTTGTCTACTGCTTGTTCCTCACCTAAAATAATATTCCCCTTTTTTATGTTTCGACTTCATAACAATTTACTCACCTTGCTAGTACAATTAAGTGATGGCATCTTAAAAAATAAAATAAAATGTTGACAGCAACAGTCTCTAAGAACCAATGAGCGTGAATGGCAACAGCATTTCACAAAAGTGAGAAAGTGATACAACATATGTAAAAATAGAGCATTCAAGAACAGACCTGCAATGTAGCAGTCATTTATACTCAGCAGATCTTTAAGGTGATTCCACCAGAAGAAAAAGTATCTTCTTCGGCCCTCTTGCTGACTACTTTTTTCCTGACTAATTCACTCCACACTAGCAGAATCTTTACACTTCCAAGCTCAGCAAGCGGGACTGCTTCATGATCGATGGAAGCTCTTTCCTGGTTTCGTTCAGGTAACGTATGACCTCTGTCTTGGGTACTTAGACAAAAAAATTAAACCCCTATTTTAGTTCATTCCATATACATGCTTATAAGAGCACAACCTTCAAATCATTTTTCATGTTTTTCAATGTTAGGTAATATAGGGAGATTTCTCTCAACAACGTACGCTTTATCTGCCCGTCAAAAATGTTACTCACACTCAATACTGGCAAAACCTTCAGACTTTTTTCCCCTCTGCTTTCCAATTCTCATCTAAAAACAAGCAGAAAACCCACAAGCTAGCTGCCATTTGTAAATATTTAATAAATACTGTAGGAGAAGGTTCCAAGAATAATTACTTTAGATTATATTTTGCTACACCATAGATATCTTCATTGGTTGCAGCGCTGAATGACAAACTACTATAAAAGCAAGTCTAAAGCACTGAATATTTACGCTTGCATGTGATTTGCATGAGGAACAAAGGCGTCTTACAAGTAATGCAAACAAACCTCTTAGCAGCAAGATAAGCTACAAACAGAACAATCTGAGGATCAGCTAGCAGCACAAATGACTTCGGGTTACAGCTTTTCAGACTCTTGCCAAACTTTACACTGAAACCAATTATTGCTCTTATAATGTCTTCCTAAATTGTAAGAGTTTTTCTACTGATTTCAATTGGAGTCAAGTCAGTATTAGAGCAGCATAGCAACAATTTWAAAAATATGTCTCTCTTGGAAAAATCTATCAGGACTGAAAACTTGGAACATAAAACACCTTTCACTCAAGAATCCTACCGCATTCGGAAGTGCTGGGCCCCTTTTCTTCCCCTGGGACACTGGTGTATTCACCCTGACCTCACTTTCAGGAGATAAACACCATGGGATCTTTATGGAAAGTCATTTTTATAGATTCATGGACAAAACCAAAAAAGGTGAGGAGACTTGAAGCCCCATTTGGATGGGCCTTTGAGCAACCTGATCTGGTGAAAGGTATCCCTGCCCATGGCAGGGGAGTTGGACTAGATGATCTTTGAAGGTCCCCTCCAACCCAAACCATTCTGTGATTCTATGAAAGAAAGAAAAACTCCAGAAAGAAAATAACATTTTAGCCAAGATGAAGAGTGGTAGTCTAGGATCTGCTGGAATCAAGCACATGACTAAAGAAGAAAAACATTCAAAGCACATTATTCTATAAAAAGTAAGCAGATCAGAGGAACTTTTCCAGTATCTACTGTATTCTGGTAATAAAACTATAGATACCAACTCATCTGTACATAGAAGTGACAACTGCAAATGTGAATCAATTTTATTTTCATGGAAGAGCTACAACTCAACTTTGTTTTGTGCCTACTGCACAAAGAAATTACTGTTCTAAATCCTGGTAGAGAGGTTCAGAGACCAGAATTTTTCCTTTATCTTTTCAGTTGGTTAATCTTCCCGCATCCCCCTTGCAAAAGCCATCAGCCCCTGGAACGGTCTTGCCACAAGCCTTACTTCTAACCTCTTCAGTTACTAGACAAAGGGAAGAAGAAGGTGGCTTTCTGCTCTCCAACAGTACAGTAAACTTAAACTTTTGTTTCCCGTTAGTTCACTCCTGTTTCTAAGTTAACAACTGAAATGAAGTATTTTGGATTTGACTAAATGAAGCTTTTTTTGTTCAACAGAACATAAAACTCTGGGGTTTTGTTTTATTAACGGAAAAATCATAGAATTCTGTTAATTTGCAGCAATCTTTCCACTTCCCCCAGTTCAACTGATCTGGAAGCTAAACTTAGTCAATTATTCACATTCCCAAAGGGCAAATGCAGCCTAGTTATCAATGTTTCTTAAAAAGCTGACAAACTACCTCTACCAATTAATTAGCACACAGTTCCCATTAAAATGGGTGGACTTGCCATTAAGTCATTAAATTCCTTGGCTACTTTTGCAGTGATTAAAATCCGCATCGCCAAAGCCTAGCGGGATATTGCCTGTGTACATCAAGGTGCTATTGCATGAATGATGAGCAATAAAAATAATTTACAGAAGTCTGAATTTAATTGACCATGCTGCCAGCTTCCCTCTCAAGTGATTGGAGGGACAAGTTACCAATTTAAATTAAAATCCCATGTATCATTACAAGAACAACAGAAATTGATTGCAACATCTCTTGATTACAGTCCTGGGAGGATTAGAAGCTCTTGAAGTTTCATAATTAAAGAATGGTATGTCTACACATTTGTCAATCTACCACAATATCAGAACTCCTACTAGGAGCCTGTGAAGGATTTTTCTTAACAGGATCATACACGTAGGTCCAGAAAGAGAGTATTTTAATCAGGAAGAAAAAAAAAAACAAAAAAACAAAAAAACAAAAAAACCAAACAAAAAAAACCAAACAAAACAATTTTTAATATTAGTTTTAAAATAATTCCAAATTAAAAAACAAAAAGCACAAAAAAATTATTAATGCTTTTCCACGACCAGTTTTTAACTAAGTAGTGTTATAAGATGCACTTTTATTTTCATAACACAATTAAAGCCCATTTTTAATTTTTAATAACCTCAATACTTCTCCCATTTTTGTGCCATGTTTTATTATTTTCTTTGTATGCTCCTGTTATGGCTGAACTAATCACGCTGTCCTATGCAGAGGGCTGTGATAAACGTTAATGAATAAACACCTACTGTGCAGAGCTGATTACTAGTAGCACTAGCTCACAGTAAGGGCACTTTGAGGGAGGAACAAGCCTTTATTTGCCTCTCCTTGCTGAAAGCCAATAGCACCACACAGCAAGTCATCATATTCAGCTGCAGCTAAGTTGATGGAGCAGGAGAGTCTGAAAGAACCCAACTTCTCTCCAACATAAATTTCTTTATGCACTCAAGTGCGGCTTGAGTGTCTTTTTGATGATCATAGCAACTGATAGAGATATTAATTTGCTATGGGCATTTTTATTCCATTTCACATTTCATGGGAAGAAAGGGAGAAGCATCCCTATAACATTTCTAATGCATCAGAAGTAGCATCTCCCCACAGACACGCACAGGACCCACAGGTCAAGCATCACATGGGATTTCACAAGCTCTTTCCTGTGCAGTAAAGGGCCTACTGCTGGGTCACGTCAGCTGCCCAGACAGTTTTCATCAGCAATAACAAGCACCGTTCCTGACCTGAAGAGCAAAACCATCCCTCAGTGACAGATTCCCTCTTTTCTACCAGCAGAGCAGGGATCTGTGACTTCAGATGTAATGATGCCTTAGAAGTTGTGTGTTCACCTCTGAAGCACTGTTCAGCTGCTACATTCTCACATTTTTTCTGCTGCTAAAATGACAAAATCCAGGAGGATTCTGCTAAAAATCAGACAGGTTTTTTTGAACTCCATAGTGTGTTAGGACCAGTAAACCTGAAATGATGATACATGGAGAAATAAACATATTTTTGCCATGGCATGACTGCATTGCAGCAAGAGTCCAAGTATGTAAGTCTAACACATGCAGATAAAGGACAAACTATATGAGGACTATAATGGAGGAGAGACATGTAGGTAAAAATTAGGAAAGGTGAATCTGGAACTTAGACAGTTAAGAGAGGTAAGAAACCTCTCTCATATTACATTCCAGTATGCCAGAAGACTGTCAGATGATTGAAGAAAGCCCTAACCAAACGAAAAAACAAAAGCAACAAAATCCTGTTGCAATTGGTACATCCAGTATTGACTTTCAGTGATAAAAGAAAGCATCTAAAAGTTTTATTCTGGATCATAAGGGCACAGACATTGAATATCTGTTTAATGGCCAAAGCTGTAGTTCTGGAGCATTGTCTTCTTGCAAACATCCATTTAGGGGTAGAGGAAAAACAAATAAAGCACAGTCTCTGGAGCTCAAAAAATTTCAAGTCAGCCTATTTCAAGAGCTTCAACTACCAAAGCTCCTAAAACCGTATTTCTTTCTTAAACTGTTTTCCTTCAGTTTTAGCTATCACTGATGCTGCTGGATACATCACCTACTAATATTAAATGCAAATGTTCCAAAGCTACAATTACACCCAGCAAGAAGCTGAAGTTTGGAGGAAATCTTTTTAACTAGCAAGCATGAAAAGTCAGCATTGATCAAAATACAATTAAATGTATTATGCAGGAACATTTCCAAACTAAAGCAGGACTTGCTTAGTTTTCTCGATAAACAGGCTGAACAGTTTTCAAAGCTTCTGTAGTTTTCAATCCTAGATCTGCATTTTGAGCTTCAAACCCAACTCTATTTCAAATCCAATTTCTTCTTGCTCATTATAGGTTTCTATTTGGCAATACAATTGTTCTTGCTCCTGACATTTGTCACAGATACTCAGTTTAGTCTCCCGATGAACCAAACAGRACTTAAAACTACAGCAATGAAGAATGGCAGTTGGCAAAAATTGCTGGAAAGTTGACCGCCATTAAACATGTTTGAGTGACACTAGTAGATCTTCTCATAGTGGGAGTGAAAAAGAAGCACTATCCCTCTCCACCCCATTCGAAACACATTGTTTCTTTTTATTTTATGTGAACTTGTGGCAAGAAAAAGTCCAAAGAATTCTTCTTTTAGATAGACACATCGATCAGAAAAAGGAGGAGGCACTGAAATTGAAATGATAGGACAAAATCCTTGCTAAGAGTATTACTTAAATACTCAATCAGAAATGGGCTGGGGTAGGAGGGGTCGGGGGTTTTTTGTTTTGTTTTGTTTTACCAGATCAACAAAGTGGTCAACATTTTTTCTCTGTGGAAAAAAATGGGTTCTTTATTTATGTCAGAGGTTAGATAAACCATTTTTAGAGCTTAATGGATGTTTTTATAAATCATTTTCAATTATTTCTTTGAACTTCTTTTCAGCTATTTAGAATCTGAAGGTTAGAAAAATTTGAAGCTCATATCCCAAACGTGGAAAGACTTCATTGCTACAAATACTAGCAATTACCTCGGATTTTGTATTGCAGATTGTTGTCAGCTGGAAAGCCAAAAGTAATTAATATCTCTAATTTAATGAAAAAGCTTTTTTAACTGAAAATAGTATTTCAGAAATTATTTGGATTAGTTTAGTTACTATATCCTACCATCTCAATTTCTGTTATCTACAGAAAGAAGAGCGTATACTTTCACACAGGAAGAGACAGAGCCTAAGATTTACACAGAGAAAAAAAACTACAAAAAAGTTTCTCAACATATTTCTGTTGACCACCTTTAGAAATGTCACTACTGTGAAAAGGTGCACAAGTATTTAAATAACTGCATGTCTTCAAACTCCGTAAGTTCAGGAGGTTTCCCTCAGTGACACGGAGTAGTTGGCAGTATCACTGTGCAAGGAAGGCTGTTAATGTCCAGCTTAATGTCACACAAAGTTAATTTGCCAGTCCCCTCGGACATGCCACTGAAAAAATCCAATACACTGATTACATTTCCCACTATGAACACAGGATTGTACTGACAAATTCCTACATCTCAGTTTCTCAAATTTTACTGTTGTGTTTGAATAATAGTCTGTTACATGCTATTTTCCGCGCTCTTACAGCACAGCAAATCTTACAATATACCCTAGCAGAAATGGAACAGAAAATACCACTTAAGCCTAAAGATTAAAAGTAGCATCTCCTTCACACAATAAAATTTTGAGCTAATACACTTAGCCTATACCCAATTTGCACTGAATATGGCAAATACCTAGCAACTAGCCTTAAAAAAAGCCCATTTCCTGCAAAAAACTCTACCATATTTCATGTGGAGACTTGTGCTGATGAGCAGACYGGGGCAGCACTGACATTTGAAGATGTGATTTTTCACCAAAGCACTAGAGTGTTCTATGACTGTCTTGCCACAGTAGGCTTCCAAACCTGTCAAGAAGTTTAGGATAAAGACTGAAACGGAAGGAGGAAGGGGAGAAAGTGAGAGGCATTTTTATGGACTGCACTGAATTTTCTGTAAAATGAATGGGAAATCCTGCAAAATGAATGTGAAAATTTTGAGGTGCCACCACCTTTCCCTCTTTAAATTTGCAGGCAAACACAATGAAACACAGCCTTTCACATACTTGGCGCATGCACAGTTAAAAATCTTTGCCAGAAGTGTGAAAGTAATCACTGTACTACAAGCAGCACAATAGCTTCAATTTAGGCAAAGGAACAGAACGTGCATGTCATTCCTTGTCTCAGTTTCTCTCATGTACTTTTGGAACACGTTTGCTCCATTTCCATCGGTCAAGGTCTCCTTCTTTAGTCTCTTTCCCACTAATGGCTTCTTTTCTGGAACAAGGAGTCTCTCTCATCTCTTCCTTATCCTCCACTTCAGCCGAACTGTCACTCAATTTCCTTTAACAGTGATTGTTACCATAGTCAAAACTCCCCAAAACGGGCTGGGCAACCTCTTCTCCGCTCTTTTCTTCTTTGGCTTGGGTCTTGGTAGGGGAAACTATTGGTTGCCCGATAATAAATTCAAGCAGGATGTAAATTTGTGAGCTTGGGAATGCTTCCAAGCTTCTGGGTCTGGGCATATATCCTACCTGCACCCACAGTAGGGCAGGACTCAAGCAAATAATAGTCTTTTGCCTAAATCCTGGTGTCTTTCGAAAGGAAACCCATCCACACAGGATGAGTAGGAGTCATAACTCACATTGACCAGGTCTTTACACCACATAGTCACAGCTTGGCTTAGAAACCACCTCAGCTGAACAGATGGTGGCCCAGTTCAGACACCCTCATTGCCTTTAGAGAGCAAAGTCGTTAACTTCTCTGACAAGTTCTCTATCTTCTTTCCGACAGGGTAGATGGTATGTGACAAATTCTGTGTTGGCTGGTGCCTGAATAACAGAACATTAAAAAAATTCAACAGTTTCACATCCTTAACTGCACTGAATAAATTGGGCAGAACCCCCTCCCCCAAGTCATCACAGGGTTGGATGATCTCTTTTAACAGAATCCCCAGCTTCCACAAAGAAAATATTCTTCTCCCAAGTCTGTACTCACATGTAGCTGTAAGCCATCAGAAATAGCTGTCAGACCATGAAAAGATGAGGATTAACCCTCTATAAAATGTTATTTATAGCAGGCAAACCATTAACTATGGGTGAATTACTGATTCTCCAGTGGTTTCTCTGTGACATTCCACATTCAGACTTTCCTAAATTTCCCTGAATAAAGCTCCTTTTTTTTTTTTTTACAATAATTTATTGTCCTCAGTTTATCTTTTCTCCATTTTAATATTCATTGCTCTATTTTGACAGGATTATTTTGCCTGCTGATGAGGACTAGGCTGATCAGACAGATTCTCTTGTTCCTTAGACTTTACCAGTATGTATCATCACTGTCCTAGAAAGTCATGAGTCATGGATTGCTAGAAGCATTGTTTAAGACATGGGAAAAAACCCACTATACTACTCATTACACAAAAATATTAATAAATGTGGCCTACAAATCATGCTAAGTAGTTGGTCAGATGCTTGGCTGGGAACTGTTCCTACTTATTATTCCTCATTATTTAAACAGAATGTAAAAAAAAAAAAAAAAGCTATTCTGAAATTTGTGGCTAAAGCAGGAACCTGTTCAGTAGATGCCTAATACACAGTCACTAAGAATTTGTATTTGAAGAGTTAATCTGAAACCGCAGTACCACTCTATCAAGTATGAAAACTGAGTTTCATTCTGTGAAGGCAACAATATAAAAAAACCCAATAAAGTCTGATGTTTTCCCTTCTTTAAAATGCTCAAACAATCTTTTCCAGTGCCAATATTTTTTACATCACATTCCTATCAGAATTTTTCTCCATTAGAAAAAAAGGAAGAATATAGCAAGTGTTTGATAAAATTGTAAATTCTTCATGGAAATTGTCCTTAACAACATTGCTTCATCTAGCTGTAGCCCATTGGCTGAGATTTTAACCGGTCTCAGACAGTTTAAAGTCTGAAATTGATCGATAAGTGGTGTCCTTCATGCACCAGCAAGAAATATAATCCTATGGTAGTTTTACTTGTGTGCATTATTATTCCTCATCCTTTCCCTCTTTTGCCCCTGGGAAGATATTGACTCACTGCTAATATTCCATCAGTAAATTGCTATTAAGCCCTGTGGGGCTAGAGTCAGAAGAGTGAGGGCCTTGAGTCCTTCCAGACTTCAAAGAGTATATGATCAGACTCCTGTTCTCACTGTCATATGCATCTTGTAGCCCAAATCAAGAGTTATACCCACCTGCAATGCGAAAGAACAATATCTGAAAGGAAAGTTTATATTCCTCTAGGAATTAAAAATAAATATCAGTCCAATCCTAAGCTAATAAATGGATTTCCAAGAAATGTTATGAGCTAAAGAAAAATAACAGTGCGTGGGAAAACAATACTTTGAAAACAGCTTTATGTATTATATTACACATTTACATTTCTGACATACTTTCATGTTCTAATATACAGAATTTCATTTTGGAGGTGCAATCCTTTTCAATGTCTTGATTTCAAATTCAGACAAGAAAACAGTTTAAGCAGTACATCAATATTTAATTAAAATCTTGTGTGCTTGCACATTTTTTTTTAAAAGGGAAAGAAACCAGAGCTATTTGTCTCAGTCTTTTAAAGCACCACTGGCTTTAATCAATGAAGTTTTCATGCTTTTTGATGTCACAGCCATAAGCTAGACATTTCAGGGCCAAATTATGGCTATTGGTCATTTTTGCAAAAGAATTCCAATAATTACCAATACTCAACCCTCAAAATCAAATATGAATAATTAATCTGCTGGCAGACTACTACTAGCCTATGGCATAGACTTCCATTTTCATCAGACATCATTTACATGCATTTACCTCTAACAGTAACAGAAAGGAAAAACTTTATTAAAAAAAAAAAAAAGGAATACATCTTTCTYCAACCTTCTCAGGAATTGAATCTCTCAGAACCACTTTGACTTTCCTGGACACTGAGGACACTTGCTAGCAATCCTACAAATAAAGTGAATACAAATCCTGCAAATAGCTAACAGGTGTTATTATTCAGCATAAGGAGCTTTCCAAAATGAGATTTGTGTCAATCACTTTCTTACTGTCAATTTCTCTAAGGTTTTGTGATTACCACAGGGGTCTTTGGGGAGAGTTACATGGGATGATAAGTGATTGACAACTGGCGGCAATGTACGGGCGTTTTCCAAGGGATCTATACTTCATCATTTAACTCCAAATGAATGCTTAATAGACGGAAATAAGCATGAAAGAATGCCTTATTAGTCTATGACCTGCCTCCTAATGAGATGATTTCAAATTGAGGAAATTCAAACCAGAGAAAACAGAATGCAAAGATTAAAGATGAAAGACAAAAGTGAAAAACTGAGCTGACAAAACAAGAGTGAGATAATCCAGTTTTACCCTTGCAATCAATAGAAAAGTCTACAGGCTATATTTTCAGTCTTTTTCACAGGTGGCACTTCAGCCAGAAAGCAGAGAAAGTACATGGAGTCAAGGTTTAATGGTCCCAGGTTTAACAAGATTTAGACTCTCTGAAAAGAAAAATAGGAAGCAATTTAGTAACAGTCAGTGTCTTGCAAGGCTAGAAGTCTTGGTAATCAAAGAACATAACAGAAAAACAGACTCTTGCTAACATGGAAACTAACAGCTCAATCAAACTTAAACTGGGTTTAACTAATATGTACTGTAATTGGTATTTCCCATTACAGTGCTTAGAAAACGGCACATAATACTGCCTTTACACACTATGTAAATAAGTGTGTTGTAGATACGCACACAGCATTAAATACAGTCACATTCAAAGTCCACTGGTGCTAATGGAAAACAGCCTTAATTTAATCCTAATTCTCTCTGTTAGAGATTTTTGACAGTATGAAGATTTCTGGAAAAGGCACAAACAAGGCAGCATGAAGTATGATCCTGGATTATGTTCTCTTTACTCTTCATAATTACTTAGTACTAGTTCTGTAGCAAAAGGTCTAGAAGTCGTTTTTAGCACTTTTTTTTTTCTTTATGTTAGCAGTAAACCTTTTCTCTCATATAGCATCAAGGTAGAGTGACCTGGATTGCCTAGTAGACATGCAGAGGCACCTATCACCAAAGGAGGAATGTTCCTGGCAGGCACAGAACAATACTACTCCTAAATGGAACTGGTGTCCGAGTGTCTCCCGATATCCTCAGCACCGTAGTAGTAAGTCTCTGCAAGGCCCTCATTTGCCAAGATTTCTTCTCATCATCCTAATTCTCTGATGCTACATGTTCCTAGAGGAAAAAAAATGGAGAAAGTGGAGGGAGTATTTCTAGCCTTATGGACAAAAAAGTGACAACATGGTGGGCATCGTGGCAAAGAATGAGTGCCCTCACTCAAACTTTGATCTACAGTATTTTCTTGGCAGGACCAAAAGAYGGTATAGACTAGAGTTTTCAGTATGTTTCCTAAAACAGCTCTAAATTTGTATCAAACTTCAACGAGTCAAGTCTTCTCTGGCACGCTAGTTTTCATGGCACTAAGAGCAATTAGCGTCTGTTAACGGGCATTTTCCAGGCATTTTATTGAGATTGCAATAAAAACATATAGTGAGTATTGCCGGAGCCCAAATTCTCCCTTCATGGTGATATCACATGCACAAGAGCGAAGGAGAGGCAGAAGGCTACCTCTCTCACTTGGTAGCCCCAGACAATGATTGTTATAATAAGCAGAAAGTAAAATGAAACAAGCCACGCCATTTGTATTCTTCAATTAATCTTCAGTCTCAACACCACACTTGTGGTGTTSTGTGTGTCTCATCTCACTGTTGATTGTTAAGACCGCAAAAAAACCACCCTATTTATTCTATTTAATCAAGCCCTCAGTGGTGAAGAAGTTACATTATCTAAATATTTGACTTGCAAGACAGCAGTCATGGCATAACATCCTGAAGGCTGTCCTCACCAATCCATGCCTTCGATGGATAGCAGTACACTTACCATGCAAAAGGTTTGGTTGGACACATCAAAACTTACCAAGGTGAAAAAACACACGGCTGGAACACTGGTTTGCAATATCCCTGAAAACAGTGAGTATTTCTCTTTGTTGTAAAAGAAAAACGTTACAGATGCACAAATATCCTTATTACAGACAGCAATGGGAAAGAATGTAGAAGCAGTGTATGTCACTCAAAGCTTAGAAACTCAAAGTAGAGCTGTAATAAAGTAGTAAAATGCTTCTGTAGTTGGCAGCACTGTAAGAGAAACAGGGCTGTCAGAGCTGAACCTAATATCTTCAAGAGCCTTTTAGGACAGGTCAATAAAAAAGGAAAAAAGTGAAAGCACACTTCTCTCTGTGGAGGAAACCATCCATCATTTGCACTGCAAAATTCTTAGGTAATCTTTTTAGAAAGACCCAGACACAGCTGTGTTTATGCTTTCAGATACATACTTATATTCATCTGCATATAACAGTAGTAGGTAATTTTACAAATTAATTAATTAAATGTGTTCTGTAGGAGTCTGCTGTCTCATGATACATTTTTATATCCTTGGTAGAAAGAAAACAATGCAGACATTAGTATAAAACCTTGCTTATTATTCATAATACTCTCTTCTCTGGATTCCTAGGTAACAAGTGCAAAAATACACCAGAAGCATCCTAGTGAAAAGAATTTCTAATGCATCCTGAGTCTAAACATTACCATAATTTTGAGAGATATTTCCAAATGTCAGAAAGCAAATTACATTTGATGTCAAGCCAAAGCATTTCAGAGTGGAAGCATCACTTTAGGCTTCTATTAATAGAACAATCTATTTTAAGAAAGAAACACTACTCTGATTTTACATGATCTCCCTTGGAGTTTCAGGAATTCAGCTTGAATTTCTCATCATGTTTTCAATCTAGCTCTTTTAGATTTATAGTCTTCCAATGACCTATATGGCCATAGCATGTGCTCTTGATTTCAATTAGATAACTTCATTATTTACTGATGTTTCCATTCATGGTCTCTTATAGTACTTCCAAATGTTTAAAGTTAAGCAAATTCCAATCTGTTATCTTATAATTAAACATTAATTCAAACACGAGGGTATTATTGTTCATCTCAAACCATAGCATCATTGCTTCTGGCTTAGACGAACAAGTCTGCATGAGTTAAAATGCTTACTAGCCAAGATTTAGAGATGGCAACATATTTAGTATCATGCTCATCTGAAGTATCTTTTAACCTTGAAAGGCATCCAAAGCTTTTCATATTTTATGCCTTAAAACATTTAGGCCATCTTTTCAGAATGAAAGAAGCTCTTTTCAAAGAGATTACTGAGAATATGCTTGTAGCTGCAAGTTCTACTTACAAAAATAATCCTCCCTTACTTCCACGGCACTCTGCAGCAACAGTAGTAGCCAAGAGTGAATTTCTTTCAGCTGCCTGAGAATTTTAGCACCTATATGCCTCTTAGTCAATGAAAAAAGAGATAGGTTAGCATAAACTGTTCCTTGCAAATACTTAAGACAGGTGTCTAAAATGGATACCTTAAGAGAAATTAATCTTCTCTCTCAATTGGCTCTACAAAGAATCTAGTTGATTAGCTTAGATCAAACATCTAAAGGGTTTATAAATGGCTTGGATCTGATGAGAGGCATGCCACCCAAGCGGCTTCCTCTTCTATGAGAACAGTAAAGCCTGCAGGTCTCCAAGGTAATTAAACCATGGAGAGATGTTAACGTAAATTAACACCACTAGCAGTTATCCAGAGCCACTCAAACAATGACAAAAGTTACAATTAAAATGTTATGAAGAGAGACTTAGAGTATAACAAGCAACATCCAGGACCTACAAGCATAATTACGGACAGTTGACCAATGCCCTTTGGATGTAGGACACTGTGCTCTCACGTGGCCTGTAAAGTTTGATTTTCTGATAACTAATTAAACAGGATTTGCAAACTTATGTATTCACCTCAGATTTGTAGTACTAGAATACCTGTTCTCCCACGGCCCCTTCACTCTTTTCACTTCCCTAGGTTAAATGGCCAGTTACTAGAGCAATGTCAGATCTGTGTACTTTCATCATGCCTCTGATTCTGGAGACATGGTGGCTATAAGGCAGAAGTCACCGCAGCAGCACAGCCCTATCCTGGGCTCATTTTTCCTGGGTCCTTTATGTCACAATAGTGCAGGCTGAACTATTCTTGTAGCTCCTGTTTTTGTCCTTTACCTCACTTGCTTAAAGAAATTATTTAGGTAGCTTGTTAACAGGCTTTTCAAAAAGGTATTTAATTTAATAACCTGTTCTGTTATGACTTTCTTGCTTTAGGCACATGTATTCATTCTAGGAACTCTTTGTTATTTATTTGACCCATTTTGCCTTTAAATATTTATGCACACACCTGCACTGAAAGCTACTCAATATTGCATTGATGGATTTATTCTTCCAGGACTCTCAACTTACGGAGGACACTCAAGAAGTTGATCTAAAGGACCTTAAAGTTGATGGTCTTTCTAATTGCACTGAACTCAAACTCTTAGATGACTTTTGGAAATCCTTGTTTGTTGTATTTATTTTGAGCATCACCTCAAATGATCAACTGCAAGTATTGTGAACATGCAGAAAGCAGATTAGCTCTTTTCCAAGATTTTTCTTCCAAAAAGCTAGAATTACATACATATACCTACTTTTCCTAGCTTCTTTGTCTCCAACTAGTAAGTTCTATTTCTTTGGCAGAACTAGTGCAACCAGCAATTTCCCCAGTGGGAAGGGGGGATCTTAGCTTCATTAGTCTGAAAAGCACCTCACAATCTATAAAACTAAGGACATTAAGCTATTAGACAGAAATTAAGTTTTTTGTTCATCTGTAGTTCAGACCTTGGAGTATTAAACACAGCAGTGTACAAAATGTCTTTTTCTATTGCTAAATAAAGTTACCACATCTTCTCCTGTCTCCTGTGATGCAATAAGAGTTAGCTAACTATAGCACATGTGCAATGAATGCTTAATGCTCTGCTACCCTCCTCTCTGGAAATTAGCTGACCATGTATGTGTTATAAACCTTATGAGGTTGCTCTGGTAGACCAAGTAGCATGCATCAAAACATTCTCCGTGGTCCCAGTCATTTGTCATCCAGACCTCACACCTTACCAGAGCACACTATTACTCCATTACGATCTTTTCAATGAAATGAAAGGGAAGGGAAGGGTGGGTTGCGGGAGCACCATGCATTGGGGTTTTACCTCACTATGGTATTGGGATCTGGCTAGGGCTGTACCCAGACTTGGCAAGCTCACAAGCATTTCTATGTCTACTAGTTTAACATGACTCAAGCAGCGACAGTTCACTACATGAGCGAGATGCCCAATAAGAGAGCCAGCTGAAGGAGCAGTGCCTGCACACAGTTTCTTTACATTCATGTAACCATATATAATGGAAGTCTAGTTATGGTTTTAAGATTTATCAGAGTTTTATTTGATCCATTATGTATTATACTACAAAACAGACTTCCTACCATGGAAGAAAATCCAGAGCCATTGGTACATGTATGGTCTTCTGCAGGTAACAACAGCATCCAGCACAGTATGAGGTTTTCTGACTGTTTTTGATTGCCTGTTATAATACCCCCTAGACAAAAATATGCTATATAGCTGCCAGCCAGGAGAAGAATCCCACCGGTACCTGTGAGGGCATTCTGCCAATCGTGAGAGCAACAGATCTGTAAGTGGAGGTCTAGCATGATCTACGGCTCCTCTGGCTGCCCACTACACACAGCCAGGTAAGCAACACTTCAGGAACCTTCACTAAAAATGTGCCAGCATTAACTGCAGTGCTGGAGCGATGTCAGCCCGTTAGTTCTGGGACTGGCAAGGTGGGCTTCAGATTACTCAGGAGGTGACAAGAACAGGCTGAAGGGTAAATATGGTAAAGAAAAGAGTCAAGAGGGGAAAGCAGGAGAGGGAAGAAAAAGGAGAAAAAAATATTAGGAATATTGTGTTTGGGGGGAAGGGTGAGAAGCTGAATTTTTTGCGGAAGGGTACAATTATCTTTTTACTCTGCTTATTTTTACCAGAGAAACAGTTGCACAGCATCATCTCTACTTAAAACAAATGCAGTTATCATCATGAATCCAGAAGCAATTACTGCTGACTTGGAACTAGTTCAGACTTAACACCCTTCCTCTGCCATCTCAGGCTCCCATTTGTTTGTGGGCTGTTAACTGTAGCTGCAATATTGCTGGATTTTACTGCTTGCTGACCACTAAGTTACTATGAAGAACCCAAGAGGACAATAAATTGTCACAGCTTGCACTCCTCAAAATGTCCTCTGATCTCTTTGAGACCCTCAAAATCCTAAAAAGTGCTCTGCAAAGAAAAAGTACTCCTGTTACTGCTTAATTGATATGAATCAAATTATTTGGCTAAGATCTTAAAAAAGATTAACACACCAAGGATAAGGCCAATATGCCATCCTCATTGGGCAATATTACCTCCTGACCTCAATGACATCCACAAGTTGATCAACTTTGAGGGTTTAAAAATAAAAGATACTTCATCCTCTGAAGGATACAGCTACCCTGGACACTTTTACTTTTATGCTACTAAAACAGAGCAAAATGTCTTCCACTTATCTGTAAAAGTTTATTAAAGCTTATTTTGAGCCTCTGGTGTATTTATATAGCCTGTTTATGACCTGGCAACACCTGCAGAGCACAAGTATAATGATAAGTGTTTAAATAAAAAAAATCTAAGGTTGTTTCTCTTCAACATCCCTTTGTTGCATTTACATTCCTGTCTTCAGCTAAAGACTCGGACCTTTTCCTGTTCGGCTAGATCCTGAATCATCGATTCAGTTTTCGCTTTGATGAGACTCTCATCTGGCTCAGTAGGACTTGTTAAGTAATGGCCCTGACCTCAGTGCAGTCTCTATGGAATATCAAGCTTGCTTGTGCAGGGTGAAGAACATACTGTAATCACTTTGGGAAACCATTTATACCACACTGTGTTTGCAAAGCCTGCAATGTTTCAAAGGGATATTAGAAGGCTGAGAATTCTAAGAGAAAAAACATTTGAATCAACACCTTTTTATCCAACTTAAGTTACAGCAAGTACATAGTTTTGCTAAAATCTTACAGTGGGTTTGATAGTTGGACCTGAGAAATAGAACCAGTAAAGAACATTTGGACTTTAGCTTAACCTCTATTAAGTCATGTAAGAGCATTTCATGTCTGTTATGCCATTCCTGACCCACCCAGTTAACCATTCAAGTTGCTATGACTAAGTCCACACTGGTAGGCCAAGCACCACTGAACTCCCACATCCAGGTGCACATACAGGTGCTTTTCTTCTGACTCCATATTGAGGCAAGACTCAAGTGCAAACCAATTCTCAGCCCCTTGGTCTTGGCTTCTGCAGGAAGGGGACAAGGTAATTGAACTGGAGAGGAGCCACAAAATAATCTGAAGAAGCCCTTGATTTGGACAATGAAGGTATTTCTGCCACTCCTTCTAGGTACAGCCAATATTCAGCTGTGGAGGGCACTAGGTCTTCAGGGTATAAAATAATCTGTTCCGAACAGTCATATGCCTGGCAGATTTCTCCTCTACTAGAGACACATGCACTCACATAACACACACACACAAGCAGCCTGCAAATATGAAGCTGAGAGCAGAAATGCATGTAGTCTTACATTTCCTTTGGTTAGACCCAGCTAAGTTGAAGCACAGTCTCTTTGATAGGCTTCTCTGATATATTTTCAGGGCACAAACACCTTCTGTTGTCCCTTGATGGAAATGAGCCTGTGCAACCATGAGGTCTTTAGGCCACCAGGACAACAGCTAGTTCCCCACCTTTCTCAGTACTCTCTCTCCCTCCATATTGGTCAGTAGTTTAATTATAGTTTTTCCCTGCCATCCTCACTCTAGGTTTACAATTCACTCTTCCAAGATGTACAACTGCTGAAAGGAGATAGACTCACAGAACTAAAAGACTGTCTCCCTTGAAAACCAGYAGAGAAAAATACACGCTTGTAGGGTGCAACTGGTCTTATCCTAAATTAGATGTCTATGTTTGATCAAATGATGCCTAATCCCAGAAGTACTTATTTCTTTACTGTTTAATACTGCTACTAAGTCAGAGGTAGCTGTCAGAAGTTAAATAAGACAAAAATCTAACAGAAGTTTTCCATAGAAATTGCTCCCCAGTTTTATTGCCTTAGCTAATAGGGAACACGAGGCAAAGTGAAAACAACACACATAATTTCCCAAATAATTCTTGACCTTCAGAGGTCCTCCCAGATGTCTGTTGTTCATATTCTTTTCCTCTCCAGAGAGGCATCTAGCTGTTATTTCTATAAATTAGGCCATTTCTTGTTCAGCAGATTTCCTTCCTCTTTACCTAGTCAGCCTGAGAAGTTGGATTTTTCTTTTACATGACATGCTCCTCTCTCCTGTCCTAATCCCATGAGCAGCAGTTCCTTCATCATTTCATGACTTTTGCATCTAGAACACTGTCTTCTCTCTTCTATTTCTGGGAAATTCCATTATTCTCAGCTTCAGCCTTATGCAGAGAAGAAAAACTCCAGTGCTCTTTCCCTCTTCTCCCTTCCCATGTTTCTACTCTGTTCTCATGTGAACAGGAGCTCCCTTTGTTAAAAGACTTCCATTAGGAACAGAGTTTCAATTGAAAGCAAGTGGTGAATATGCCTCTACCTTCAGTTGTTCAATAATGTAAACAGATGAATCCTGACTGATGTTATTAAATATGTCACACAGATTAACTCCCATGTAATCCACAGACCACTGTGGAATATATTGCACATTTTTTCTCCCCAGGTGTTAACAGATGGTTTACATGAAGATTGCCGTCAAAGGATACAAGTCTACAACCACCTGTCTGAACCCCATATTCTTTAGAATTATACTCAGACATGATCATGATAGTAAAAGAAAGTGATTTTCAGACATAAACATTCCTGCAGACTGAACATTTTGAGTGAAAGAGCTGAAGTTGGTTTCTTCCCTCGAAAGGGATAATTTGATCAATATCATTTCAGAAATACAGACGGCAACAGACTTGTGATCAATTGGAATTATCTTTACATGACCTAGAGAAGATTTATAAACAAAAGAACCAAGTTCCTGACTACAACACTTCCACCCACAGAGCAGCATGTTCTGCTGCACAGGATCAAAGCAAGAGCTGAAATAATAAAACACCCTCTCCACAGTTCTATCTCACTCTTTCCAACTCAGAAGAGTCCCTAGGAAAAATGAATGTGGGGCAAATTACTAGTCCAATTTTGATTACAAGTTTTATTCAACACTGAATGCTACAGCAAAGATGTAATAAATCATCTGAAAGAAATAAGTTCCCAGAGCCACCATGCTGAAGCATGTTAAGTTAGATGTGATTCTGACAAATGCTTGACAGTGCATATCAACTTATTCTAACATTAGATTCTCCAACCTGTTACATTTCCTTAGGTCTGGTTTCTTGGAAGCAAATTGTGGGTGGGAATACAAGTTTCTTTTCATATAACCTTGAAACAACATGGTATATATCTGCAAAAAAAAAAAAAAAAAATACCGGGGATTTCTGCAGCTGAACACCTACTGCAAAACCAGAAATAAATTCTAGAGTTAGGTTAGCTCCACTGTTGGAGGTAAACCCTAACACCATGGTGGTTCTCTAAATAGTTAGACTCCTTCAGCTCTCATTCCTGTGTTCAAGCATAGTAATAAGGAAATGCATCTGTTTACTACCTCTTTTAATCCACACTATTTGTGTCCTCAGGATGAAGGCTTTATGTCCTGCTGCTCAGTGTGCAGCTCCTCCTATGTCATACTATAGCACAAAATGGTTCAGCCTTCACGCATGACCAGAAAACACAATATAGATTACTGTACTACAACAAACTGTATAATTATTGAAATAAAATCTGTCGATCACTAAGAAAAGGATACACTGAAAAATTAATCCAAACCTAAGCAAGCTCTAACGAATACATCCAGTCAACAAACACGAGTGTTACCAGACCAGTCCTTCAGCTAAATACCCAATCTTTGTGTATTGTTGTACTATAGACATTGATCAATGAATTATGGCCAAATGCTAGTTTTTCGATATATTTTAGATTTAATTTGGTTCTCTTTATGACTGTTGAGCTAAAGGATGAAGGGAAAAAAAGGAAGAAAGAAGCATTAGGCTAACACTAGAGTACTTACAGATTCAGAACACTCAAATAGTTCCTCTGTGAAAACATATATACCTCATTACCTACAAATACTGTTGCTCTTGTTCCTCCACTATTGACAGATTATGACAATCTCCACCTTAACCTGACTTGGTCTGAATAGCCTCACCATTATTGTACCCATCCTACATCCACTGTGTCAAATGCCTTCTTACTTACTAGATAACACATGGTACCTACTAGACAACAACGTAAGGAACTGAAATAGATAACTGTCCTAGCCTAAACATATAACGTACAAGATGCTGTAAGGTATTTTATGATGAAAATCTTGGCGCAGGCAAAACATCATAAAAACTCTTCCAGATAATAACAGGTCATCATTCATCTAAATAAGAATGATAAATAGATATGACTGAAAAATACTGATGGCAGGTGCTCAAACTTCTTTCCAGGATAGATATTACACTATGTTTTATAGAATGAGAGTAAAGAAAGATTTAAGAAGATAGCAAAGCATCTTACTAGGCTAATTGCAGAGCCTATTAGAGACCTTTATTCTCCCATATCCCAGTCTGCTGTTTCCCGAGACAGTGTGGCAAAGTAGCAAGACAGACTCATKGCTCAGCTCCAACAGTAAGATCAATCAAACTGTTCAGAAAGAATCTAGGAGCAGGACCCTAGCACATACATTAGAATTGTTTTAAATATGTTTTCCTCGGGGTTGGGAAAGGCAAGGCAGAAAGGAAATCTATTCCTATCTCAAACATTATTTTTCTAATTTATTAGCTGGATATAGTTTTCAACAGCCAGACTAAATTTTACATTAGCATTTGTTTTAGGCTGTCAATTCAGGAATACATTTTAAAAGAAGTATTAACTGTTCAGGCTATTTCTATTTACAAGTGAAAGAATGCTTTCAAATAGCTTTTGTCATGAAGAAGAAAACTGAAGTGATATTTTGTAAGCCCACAAACTGTAGGCAGTTAGCTCTTAATATATGCTGTTCCTCCGGGAATTCAGGGGCTGGGGAGAAGTAGAGAATCTGAAATAGTTTACGTCTTTTGCCTGAAGAGAGCTGTGGAGCAGGGAGGTCACTTACTACTTTTCACTGAATGTTTAAGAAGACACATTAGCATTCTATTCTGTTGGTGGTAATATTATACACGATGGGATTTCCCATCTCAGCACACAGTATTATTACTATTTATATGGTCATACTGTAACACTTAACTGAATAATACATATTCATATTCTGACAGAATATGCTTGGAATTACAACAGTTTATGCATAGCCTGCGATTTTTGGCAATACGGAGAAGAACACATTCTGGCAAAAGAGTGCTCTCTTCCAGTTTCATTTTTATTAGCAAAGATCATAAAACATCCTGCTCATTAAAATCTGAATAACTTCCACTGGGAGTGCACTTTTCTGAAAGTGTTTTCCTACAGCTGGTGGCAAGATAGATCTGCTGGCTAACCAGAGCTCTAATAGGTTTTCTAATAGGATTTCATTATGAAATCCACAATGCAGCATGAAGGCAGTTGCATAATCAGAGCAAYGATTAGCAACTCCGCTAAAAAATGGTAAGGGCTTAAGCACAACTGAGTAGCATGTAACAAACAAAAGAAGCCATCACTGTCAGCCTGAGGTCCTGAATGAAACTTTCATACATTATTGCTTCCACTGCAAGGATGCTAAGAATAGATCCATGACAAAGACAGCACCATATAAAATGAGACCATAAATCACAGGTACTAGAAATGCCATCATTAACTGTAGCACAGGACTCCAGCATGGATTACTGTGCCTTAGTTCTCAGTGTTGCTCCAGCGCTCCTCAAGCCCAGGCAGCCATAGGATAGACGTCTAGTCTAAGCGGYCTGCGGTACCTTGACATCAGGGCTACAAGTGCACTAATAGACCTTAATTGCCCTGATCAGCCTCGTCTGGGATCCCCACCCACGCCCTCTGCCCACAGTCCCCAGGGCCTGATTTCAGCCCATGCCAGGGCCATCAGTCCCTGCCTCAGCAACCTTGTAAGAGTGCCAGTCTCCAGCTGTAATGCAGTGATGCCTCTGYCTGGCCACGGATCTCATTGATCCTGACCCTGACCTGCAGGCTGACATCCCAACCTGGCCTGGGGTCGTCACCACTGAAGTTTCAAGGGATCACCTAGTTTCAAGTTTGTCTGTTACCTTAGGCCAGTCCAGCTACCTCAGTCATGCAGATGACCCAGGGGGTTAAAGGCTGATGCTTACAGGAATGATTTGACAGATTGTTACAGGACCTCTCTGGGTGGGACCTTTGTACAGTTCTAGAGATTTCCCTCAGGCAGCTCCTGCTGTGCCTAGCCTGAGCAATTTGGATACTTAAATATGTTGATTAACATCCTAGGTGGAGAATCTGGCATTTTCCTCCAAAGACTCCTCTAAGTAGTTCGTGCTGCAAGATAGATTACATTGTACATAGGTAAGACATTTGCAAATACTCATTAGAAAGTGTGTTTTGTATGCAGTTAAGATAATCAATAGCAATGAATTATGCATGTGCTGGGTGGTCACCGAGGGCCACAGCCAGAGCTGAGCAGAGCAGTGGCTCGGGGAGTCTTACCTGATCCAGATGAAGATGCTGCTGCAAGGGACCCTGCAATGGAGCCTCCCATCACCATCCAGACGGTGACTAACTGTCCTGTTCAATAGATTTGACTCCCCATGAGACCATTGCTCTATATTAAGCATGAGTTTGTCTTTCTAAAAAACACTGTCCATGACTCTCTTTGCAACAACTGCATGAAGAACCAGGTAAATATTTTGATCTAGAATTGCACGTTGGAGCAACATTGATTTGTATAGACGTAGCAGCACTTCCATATATTCACTAGTTTGCTATACTGGCCTCTCCAGTACTTTGGCTATTTCAGTTAGTTCAGACAAAATGTGTGAAAGTAGATATAAATTTAAATTTCTGTCCTGTTACCAAGGTGTAGGACACAAGAAACATGCAGTGTGACAGCCCCACTTCTGTTTGCAGCAAAATCTCAGGCAGCTCTGGCTCATTGGTATCTAGCTCCACACACCAAAAAAAAAAAAAAAAAAAAGAAGAAGAAATTCAAAAACTTCGTAAGATGTCATATTAGGTGTAAACTCTCCACAATTTCAACGTAAAACAGCAATGGAAAATTCAAAGTTCTACTTATACAGAATCTGTCAGTTAAACCCCATTGCTCACACCTAATGGTAAGATGTAATGCACATTTTTTTTAAGTCTTATTTATTTGTGTCAAAGGACCACTACTGGTCTCAGATGTGGGGGAAACAAACTGGCATTTTTATACTACATTGAAATTGTTTACATTAAAAATCCTTACATATCAATATTGAATTGAAAACTTAATTCATTATCTATTACTGTGATTTAGATATATCTGTATTGCAAAGTCCCAAAAGAAGTACTAAAGAAAACCGCGTTATCTAAAACCTTACTGAAGGCATATGAACATTCTTAAGAATCTGTCAAGTCTCTATGTAGGTAAACCTAAAATGTAGGTTTTTCTGGAAGCAGATTAAAGATTCTGTTCAAAGTACTTCTATGAGCAGATGACTGTAGACCTACTTTAATAAACCAGATAGGCTGAGGGATTAAAAACAAATGCCATATTTTTCAGCTGAAAACAACCTGAAGTTAAAAGACCCTTTTTACATGATACTGAACATTATTACATTGTAAATCTAGAAATAAATAATGGAGCTGTATAAGCAAGCACTGGGGAACAGAAAATTAATTGAATGCATTATTGTAAGTAATTTGGTGATTCTGTGATTGGTTTTGCCACCTGGAATGATGGAATTGGGTAATCAAATTTAGTCCTATGTTGTGGCTTGTGACAACAACATATAATCTCTTAACAAGCTCCCTCTTGAAACCCACTTACCTCTCCTTAGAGAAGACCATTTTGGTTTCACTGTTCTGACAGTTAGAAATATTATTTTCAGCCCACAATGAATCACTGCATATCTATAACTGCATATTTGTATTAACCTTGTCCTTTGAACTTCTTCGTCCCTGATGTTTAGCCTCATAAGAGTATACATAATCAGCAATCAAACATCATTTTACTAAACAAGTCAAACTTGCTTACGTTGTTCAGCTGCACTGTTCTGGTGGAGTTGCACTAGGTTAAACCTTCAGAATATAAATCTCCAAATCATCTTCCCTGCCTCTTCAAATGAGGTGTCATAACCATATATCAGCTCATTTCTGCTCCTAGTTCTGTCAAAGTTATATTAAAGCATTCTTCTGCTGAAGGGTTTTTGACAGAAATGGGTTAGATAACACATAAGCATCATACATACAGATCTGAACCTAGCTCAACTGCAGCCAAAATGGCTTGTCTAACAACAGCTTTTGTCGTTTTTTTGCCTAGAAAGTAAAATCTCCACCCTCCTTATGATTTTAGTAGCTTTTCTCTGCATCTCTTCCATCTTGAAGTCATCTTTCTTAAAGAGTTTCAGCTGAAGTCTCATCCCGCCTTGTACAGTATCACTAGCCCTACCTGCTGGTGGTAAATTTGCAATTTTATGCATCAGGTGGAGAGTGGCTAGTCCCTAGACCCAACTGCATGTTTGTACTTCACAGTT
Organism: Phoebastria nigripes; assembly: GCA_035582835.1. Taxonomy (NCBI): domain Eukaryota; kingdom Metazoa; phylum Chordata; class Aves; order Procellariiformes; family Diomedeidae; genus Phoebastria; species Phoebastria nigripes. Next base: position 2,213,587 of record JAYKAV010000112.1, read on the forward strand.
ACTATCTTTATTCCTTCATTCCTCTCAGCTATTCTTCCTTTGCACAACCTTCTCATTCAATTGAGCAGGTATTCATTTAGTATTGGGATCATACCACATTGCCAGTGAACAACAGCCCCAGTTGTCCATGTTCTGTTTGTACTTGGCAGCTGAAGTACTAGGAGATTTAATGTTTTTTGGAAAGTGTTTTACCTTTTGAATTACTTTATCCTCAGACTTTTTTGATAAATGGTCTGGCTTTTCAGTGATTAATCCGCTTTCCGTTCTTAACAGGCTCTTTGCTGACTCCTAATTCCATTTTACTTAGTTCTGTAGCCCTCTCCTTCATTATCCCTTTCACCTCCATCCCACTCCTCCTTTTGCTTGGGATGAAAGTCAGTTTTAGAACTTTGAAGTAAGTACAAGCCTCTTTAACATCAAATTTCTTGAGCTGTACAATCAACCTGACTTCATTAAATAATTCCCTTAAATTTCCCAAAATTTGATTTTTAAAATAAATCAACTGGAAGGAAAATCAAAACAGGTCTGAAGTGAAAGTTAAGCTGAACTGATGTGGGACCCCTTAATCTAACAGTTTGTTTGTTTGTTTTTTAATAATTTTTTCAGTACTTACAAAACCAAACATTACAGTTTTTTGGCCCAGTAATTATTTAGTAAATAAGTCAGACTGCGATCACATCCAGGAGTAACTGAACCTTATGCTGACCTTCACACATTAGCTGAGAAAATTACAAGCCCAAAAGTGACCGGACTTTTTCAGTAAAAAAGTAAAATTCTTTTAAGCTAACAACTTAATTATGCAGCACAGACAGCAAGGGTAAAAAGCCATGTCAGATATGATGTGCTACACTGATAAGAAGGTGGTGCAAAAGATGGTTAACTAAAGACACAATGAAAATAAGAGTCTAAAAAAGAAAGTAAATCTTTAAAACCAAAAGTAATTATTATTTCAGAGAACTTTAACAGTAAAATTACTTATACAGGCAGAAATCTTACCTAATTTATCTAAATTGGCAACTGAGTTTCAAGAAAGCAATCATATATGATTGTACTTTCTCCTCTTTACATAAAGTAAAAATAATATTAAACAATAATTTGGCACTTAAGTTGTTTCTTCAAGCAATTGCCTATATTATTTTATACCAAATACTATATGTAAACCTATTGAAAGTTCTCAGTAAGTTTTCCATTATAGTTATGGAAAACCTTAACTTCTCACACATTGATACCATTCCTAGAAAAAATTCTCACAGCATTATTCTGAAAATCTCTATTCATAATAAAACCCAGTCCTAGGAATATATAGGATATCCTATATATCCTATATAGGGAATTCCTTCAAAAACAAAACAAAAGAAAAAAATCAAAACCTCAAAAACCAACTCTACACAAAAGTAAAAGGGAATTCAAACCAGGTTTGTTCCATCCCTAACATGGATTCGTTACGGAGCTACCCCATAGCCAACCAACAAAGATACTACAACATGATCTATCTTCCCTTAATAGAACATAACCAGCACTTGTGTTCTAGACAATTATTATCTCTCACTTCTGTAAAACGTCTGTTTTCACAAGCTCTGGAGCTGTTGGAAGCTGTTCTGAAGAGGCTGATGCCAGTCAGCATGCCTCCCACTGAAAGGTGGGGAGGTTTTGTCGTAAAAGTCCTGGAATAACTAGTGGAACAAGCATCTTTGAATMATGCAGCCCATTGCCAGCTTTAGGACTGGAAGGTTCCACATACCACTCAAGTCTTCATTTTAACAAACAGTTTTCTCAGTAAACTGTCCCAGGTCTATGAAAGTTCTATCTGTTGTCGCAGAAGGAAAAATCCCCCATATATTTTCTTTTGCCTTTATTGCTTGCCTCAGCTTCTGTTTTGACAGCTTCTCCTCCTCTGTTTCCGATATATCTGTCTCTTCCTCCATTCTCAGTTTCTTCTCCAACTTTGTCATCATGGTCATGTATTTCCACGCATTGCACTCCCAGTGCAAAAATCTGTCTCTTATGTTCTCTTTTTTTTGTAGACAGCTGCAAATATTTCAGTGGTACCCAAAACTTTCACTCCATTTTCCCTATAAACCACAGCAACATTTCAGTTGCATTTTAGGCCTTCATCCCCTCTTTTGTGGGGGGCGGGGGAGGGAAGCTTTGTGGAAAACAAAAAGCTTTCATCACRTACAAGTATGTCCCACAGTTTTGGCATCCAAAAATTTAAGACAACCTTCTTCAAACCAAGCATCCAAAATAAATTCCTTCATTTGCTGACTTCTCTCATTTTGGCTTCTCAGTTTAAGCCAATGTTTTTCCTACTAACTAAAGTAACTTAGCACCATAATATTCCAAGGAATCTTATACAGATTCCTGCTAACATGCTGAGGATCAAAATGCCCTGTTTATTTCAGATTAGGATATACAGGATCCCATTAGGACCCTATTTATTAGGATTAGATACTGAAAATACATACTGCTGATCAGATCAATTTAGGGAGAATAAAGGTTTGGCAGCCAACGGATCAATCTGTTTAACTGCCAAAGTACACAATATCCTAATCTGTTGGCATGCAGTGTATTAAAATACCCATAAATATTCTACTTTTCTACAGAAAAGCATTTCTGCAACATTTTCTCTGGACCTTCCAGACAGCAACATGGGAAGAAGCAATTAGCATGTAGACTATAATGTCCTTGGGACAGCCCTGTTGCCTGCACAGTACCAGGCACTAGTGTTTTAGGATTCCATGACTTCTTAAGGATGTGCTAGATTGGACATTTGGGTAAATATACAGGAAACAAGTTTGTCACAACTGCACTCTGTTGTCTCTACTCACCTATAAGGAAAGGTAAGAAAAAGTAAAGTAGAGAGAAGAGCAATGAATTGATCAAAATTGTGTAATGAGCCTGGAATACAATCAAAATGGTCCAAGTCCCTTCCCAATGCTTTCTTCCCAACTCCACATCAATTTGGTGTGAAAATTTCGAACTAAACTGAACATTCCCACACTTCCTCTGCACTCAGGTCAAGATTACAGAGAAAAGCTTTCAGAAATTAATACTTGGGTTTGCAAATCATCAGTCAAAGTAAAAATACTACAGCTTTAGCCAATTTATGTTAGCTATTTCATGACAGTTTCATGTTCTATAAAGTACCTCTCATTTTTTGGAATTCTGATGAACATGAGCCAATATTACTGTATTAAAGGATGCCTAATTAAGTTGCTAAAACATTACGGCTATACTTGCAAGATAACCTGCAAACTCTAGAATCTGTTTAGATGAGAGCCAAGTCTCAGAAATCCATTCAAAAAAATAAAAATATTTCAGCTTTTAGTATCTTGCAGCCTGTTATCTACCCAACTTGTTTCTATCCTGATAATTAATGAAATTGCTCTTGTATAGTTCATAGCAATATTTATTAGACTTGCAGATTTTTCTACAGCCACACAAGAAGCAAGACCAATTTTTCCACATAAAGATGGATAAGGCAACTGTAAAGTAAGTTGCTTTAAGAAAAGCAAAGTAATATTAAGCGAGAATAGACTCAAGCAATGGAAACTACAAAAATGAAATACAGCTGAGAAAAATCTGCATAAATTAGCTGAACATACCTTTAAAATAATACCAGTAGATTTCCAGCAAGTTTTAAAAGCCTCTGTTTCAGCTAGTTTCAAGAATTTTAGGTACAGTCCGGAAGGCTTTGTCAGCCTTTCATGCTACTCTTGTACACTCAAAACCCCCATCGTTATGTCCTACCCTTAAATTAATCTACTGTCTTTTTAAAAATTCCTTCGGTCATTGCATGGTAATGAGAGTCAGATCTCCAGGCATTATCAAGGGTTAATTAGGGTAGTCAGGCACAGGACAAGGAAATAGGAGACAAGTTTGCCAAATTCAACCACTTTTATTTGAATAATATTCTATTCAACATTCCTTATAAACAAAAAGTGGCACTCTGGTATGGCATTGGCTTGAATGTCACAGCTGACATTATAAAAATATATTAGTTTTCCTAGCTTGTTCCTAAGATCTTTAGAAAGCTATTAATATTTGGCAGTTAAACCCCAAGGAGTTTCTCAATTAGGTCCCTCTTGCCATGACCTTTCTGAGACGGAGGTACCATAAAAAAAAAAAAGCCATATTCAGCTGAAAACTCAGCTTATAGAGGAGCAGAAAGAACAAGGATCATGAACAGCGTCTAAAAAGTAACATGCAGTTTTGAGCTTATGTTGGGTTATTATTTCTGATTACTTTTAACAAAATTATGACCTTCACAGTTTAACAGAATGCAGTGGCAAAACTTCACAGAATCCAACTAACTTTGGCAAATGCATATAGATAAATAAAAATGCAAGGAGTTGGTAGGAAAGAGTGTAAGACATCAATTTATCAAACATTATTTTTATTATTTATTTATAAAACTAAACCTATAGTACATGTGGACAAACTGCTCCAAGAAACTAGAGGAAGTATTAAGAACATTAATAGCACACACTGCTGTTTTTCTCATGAATTCAACACAAGAGAAATGTAATTAACAGGATTTATCTCCTACTTTTTTGACTACACTATCATTAATGGTGAAAAAAGTAAATGCTAGATGGATGCAAGAGTCACTTCCAAATCAGAATGCTTTCTTTTTGTACAAGTGCAAATAAAAAATTATCCAAAAGAGAAAGTCAAATAAGAATCAACTCCAATAAATTGCTAGGTGAATAACAAGAATTCAGAACAGGTTGAGTAATCATCTCTCTTGCCCTTCTACTTCCTCTAATTGTTTACTGAATTCATTTCCCAGCCTTTCCACTAGGACAACTCAGTGTCCTCCAAAGAGGTCTCAAACGTTTCTGGAATAGGTTTGACTCCATAGAAATAGGTAGACCTCCATCACCTCTTTGGAAGCCACTATCAATGTTTGAAAAGCAGTTTAGCAATGCAAAAAGGAAACAGAGGTTTTGTTTAATTTTTATTTTTGTCCTACCATATAATTACTTTGCACTGTTCTGTTGAATTCAAGAGAAAAATCACATGGTGATTTCTGGAAAGAAATCTTTCATGAGATCTCTCATCATCTATCTCATGATATATTTATTACAACACATAGTCATAGCTTTAACCTAAAGCAAGCCTTTACAAATAAGAACATTTGTAACAATGAGTAATAAGCTGTTTGCTATAGGTAAGGTACAGTTTGAGGATTACTTTTTTCAGCTCCTCAGCACAATATAAGCACATTGCTGAGTCGAAGCCCCCTTGATCTGGAAACACCCTTCCATCTCCACAATGGGGCAAAGCTGCAGCCTTTCTCAGATCCCTTCCTCTCCATGCACCCCACCTTCTCCCCTTGAAGACCAAAGCACACTGAGGATGATGCAGGCTGAGGTCTTCTCCCAGCCTGAAGTCACAACGTGATCAAGGTGTGCAACTGGAACTGGAAAGCACCTGGGGGATTTAGTTTAAAAATAACTTAATACACTTAGCATTTCTGAGCAGCTGGTAAGAGGAAGAAAATGAGAAATGGGAGATTGTCACATATCTACTACCTGCAAGGTATGTAATGATAAGTGACAAAGAATGCTGGGGGTCTTTTCCCTCAACCTCCCCAGTTTGGTTTGGGAAGGATCTTGAGGCAGCCTGCTGTCATGAAACTCTTTTTCTGAGCCCTAGCTTACACACCTCTAAAACATGAGGAATAAGGTTATAAGCTCATGGAGGATTGCTGTGAACCTTAATTAACATGTGTGCATAGCTGCACTTACTTTTTTTTTCATGAAAAGTGGAAAAAAAGTTGAGAATTACATAGCCACACTGTCTTGCCTGTGAATCACTTCCAGGTTGCCAAAACAGGTACTTCACAATACTTTTAATGAGTTTGTCAAGGAGTTTGTGGACTGTGTCTTGCCCTAGTTTGCTCGTATCAAACACGCTTTTAGGACACATTGCTGACACTCTTTTGATGATCACGAAGCCATGGTTAACATCAGAAATGAAGCACTGAATTGCCTAATTAGGCCAAATATATGCATGTACATTTGCACTTTGCTCAACTATAATAACACTTCGTGAAAGCTGGAATAGCTCTGTGATTAATATGGTCAATCTATTAATAAAAGCTAAACCCCAGGAAATAAAAAACAACTTATTTTTTAAGGAAGTGAAAAATGATTGCAAAAGGAAAGAGCAGCTCTCTATGTTTAAACATCAGCAGTGTTATTAAACCCCCAAAAGCTGTTGCCAGCTTTAATCCCATGGAGACAAATTGATGATATCTGCATTGCTATATGTTTCTGGTGATAAACTGGCAGACCCTGAGAGATAGCCTGCTGTAGCTGGACTCATACATACATGGAATAAGTTCTGCAGATATTAGGATTTCCTTGGCTTCAAACGGTTGCCTTGGACACAAAGAGACACAGACTTAAAAATAGAGCAGTCTCTACATGTCGATTAGATAGTCAGCATTTTTTGAGCCAGACAAATGAAGATAAATCAAAGCTCAGAAAGGCTGGGAAGAAGCTTCCTTGCTGTTCTGTCTGATTGCTAAATTAAATCAATTGGGATTGAGAGAATATTGCAATTACGGGTAGCTAGACCAGTATTTCCCCAATGGGAAAGTATTCTTTCATCTATAGATCAGTTCAACCAATAAAGGTATTGCACAGTTAACGTTTCACTTTTGCTACAGTCAACTTATCAAGCAAGATCAGTTACTGAATTAGGTGGCCATTGAAAAGAAAATTCTGAATAATCTCTACTGAGAGAGATTTTGACAGCCTGCCGTGCAGCCCTTTCCCACTCCTCTTCCCAAACCTCAAATTAACTTTTAAAGGATATCAATTAAAACATGTATCCTTCCATGACAGCCATCAGCCACTGTCGTAAATATCAAAAAAGGAAGAAGTACCCATCCATTTTTTGCCCCTCCATATAGAGTCCAAAAAAGACAAACCAGTCATGAGGCCCCATATCTGTTCTTCATGTCTCGGTCAGTCTTACCCTGTAATAACTAACCACACATTGCTAGGTTAAAACTGTGCCACAGAATTCATCACATATTTGCCTGACCCAAGTATAGTCAATTTTCATATTAAGAATGTGTCCTTGATCTATTGTGCACTTCCTAAAGAATGTCAGTCTTGCTTAGATTAAAGGAACAGTTAAACCYTGATTAATAGCAATGTGAATAACCTAAAAGGGAAAAACAGAATTCTAAGAGGTACCATGAGATACAAATGCTATGTGAATGGTTTTCCCATAATATGCTTATAGCCAAGTTGGTGAGATAGAGACTCAATAAACAGACTATAAAGTGGATGGAAAATAGGCTGGACCACTGGGCTCACATGGGTGTCATCAGTGGTACAAAGTTCAACTGGCAGCCAGTTACTAGTGTCATCCCTCAGGGATCAAGAGCTCGATCCAATATTCTTTCACATCTTCATGGGACACGTGGCATTCTCAGAAAGTGTGCATCACACCGAGGGGGGTGATCAACATGGTGAAGGACTGTGTTGCTATTCAGAAATACCTTGACAAGCTGGAGAAGTGAACTGACAGAAAACTCATGAAACTCAACATAGACAAATGTGAAGTTCTGCATCTGGGATGAAATAACTTCATCCAACAGGACAGGCTGGGTGCTGATGGGATAGAAAACAGGTTTGCAGGAAAGGACTTGAGGACTCTGGTGGACAAGTTGACCACGAATCAGCAGTATGCTGCTGTGGAGACRAGGGCCAACCACACACTGAGCTGCATTAACAAGAGCATAGCCGGTGGGTTGAAGGACACAATTGTTTCCCTCTGTTCAGCACTTGTGAGACTGCATCTAGAGTATTGTGCCAGTTTGGGGCTCCCCAGTACAAGACATTGACATACTGGAGCAAGTCCAGCAAGACACCATCAAGATTGTTTTCCAGGAGACTGGAAAACATGACATATGAAGAAAGATTAAAAGAACAGGATTTGTTCAGCCTAAAGTGAAGGCTAAGGGGAGCTCCTCAGCTACCTAATGGGAGGGTATATAAAGAAGACAGAACCATACTCTTCTCAGAGGCACACAGAGACAGGACAAGAGGCAACGGACACAAGATAGAACACAGGAATTTCCAGTTAGATATAAATTACATTTTCTTAAACCATGGCAGTGGTCAAACGTACTGGAACAGGCTGCCCAGAGAGGCTCTGGAATCTCCATCCTTGCAGATGCTCAAAACTGCACTGGCTGAGGTCCTGAACAACCTGATCTAACTGAACCTGCTTTGAGTGGAGGGTTCGACTAGATGACTGGATTTCCAGATGATCAGATGACTAGATTTCCAGAAGTCCCTTCCAACCTAAATTATTCCATGATTCTAAGCATGAATGCAGAATTACTTTTTCTTACTTTTTTCCTATCAGTAGCTACATAATCATGTTTTTTTGCTGGTGAATTTAAAAGCAAAACAACACCAACAATTTATTTAATAACAAGTATTTAAACTTAACTACCACTTTTTCTCATCCAAGGTAAGCCCATGTTTAGCTGATTCACACATTCCTACTCAATTTAGGATTGAAAGCACAAATTGCATTYATGCTAAGGACAGGCATAAAAATGCATTCATCCATTGTTTGAATCAAATGTCCGACAAAATGGACAGAATGGCAAATGTTAACAAACAAGATACTGATTCCCACTCTGTAACTAAAACAACCTGTATGCTAGACTGGAATACTACCCAGGTGTCCACCTCTGCTGACTCAAGTCTGACCTCTGCTTTTGACTACAGAGAAACTGAGTGTCAAAATTCTCTCTGTTCAAATCTAAAGGAATCACTAGATATACACTCTGCTTTAACCATGATTTTTTAATGTTTCCTATATTTGGTCTATCACTTGAAAAGCCCAGGATTAAAAACTGAAACACATTGCCTGTGGAAAGGACTGCTCCCTGCTCTTGCAATCACAATTTAAAGATTTCCATTTAAGAAGAAAGAAATTGAGCAGATAAATATGGGAAACCTGATTTTCATCACAGTCTTTTTCAACTAGCTCATTGATTAGTCAAAATCATCCCCCCTTGATCCCCTTCACGTGCCATTTTTGTAATTGCATGTATAATGAATGAGAGGCCTCTGCTGCTAATATTTTTTCCATGACCACATAAGGTTGTCTGAACTGATGAGAATCTTCAATGATACACCTTAAGCAATGCTTTACTGCCCAAATCCCTTGGAGTTTGAATTTTCATTTTGAATGCTTCGGCAACTTCTTAGTTAATCCTGACCCACCTTGATTTCCACTCCATTTGCACATTGAAAAAATTCAGTAGTATGTAAAAGCATCTAAACTTTGGATTGATTAACTTGTGTGAACTTTGGAAAATTTCAAGATTCATCCATCAGTGATTATAACGTACTTCACACACAGGCAAACACCATTACATAGCACACATTGACATTTGCAATCTTAAAATGTTACAACTGTAAGAGTTGACATTTATACAAGTATCCCTCATATTTTTAATTTCAGTACAGACTGTATATTAGGCTAATAGTAGGCATTTAATATTAATCATATTTATTAGAGAGCAATTATACAAAGGGTAAAATCCACTACAATTCTGCTGTACACACTGTTATTAATCTCCTATTCCTAAAGAATTGGTAGGCATGACAGAACAAGGGCAGAAAGAAAGCACAAAATCTTGCACAGAATGAGTTATGAAAGAGTAGCCAACTGTGCAACAGTTCTGCTGGAAGGGAGAAATCAATGTTATGAAGATGTGGAGTGGCGTAAGTTAGGAAAGGATAAGCTACAGGGAAAGGAAAGAAAAGGCAAAAAGAGGACTTTTCAAGGGAAAGGAGAGTAAGACATTAAGAAAGAACTGGAGTAAAGATGAATTACGGTGAATGAAACCAGAGGAACGCAGAGCAGAACCTCTCCTTTGTAATATGCCATCAGTAATGGATTTCAGTAGCTCTTCCATTCACTCTTTCCACATGGTATTCTGCTTATATGCTTCTCTTATGTTAAAGATAACCATATTTATGTTTAGCCATGCAACGCCAGCAGCTTGCAGCAGTATGCCTTAAGAGAGACAAGACAGATAGCTAGAGTGTCTGGGCTTTATTTCCACCTCTACCAATGACAGACTGTATGAAGACTGTATTAAAACTCAGAAAGTGATTAATTCTCCCTCCGGCTTCCCCCCACCTTTTTTTTTGTGTACAGAACATTTCTTCCTCTGTTCATTTACTGTATCCAGCACAGTGTATCTGGCAGCCTAGATTTCATGCTCTCCTGTAATACAAGAAATATAAAGAAAAGCCATTCTACACTGTGTATGATTTGCTTCTTCTAGCCCAGCAAAAGAAGGAGATGCTAATCTCTGCATTCATCAGAATGATCTAAATCGAAAAATCTGGTCAGCTGATCCACAGAATTAGAAAACAAGTGTTTAGGTGCCTAAAGAAGGATACATGAAAAGGACTAGCTTACATGGCTTCCTACAGCACTATGGAATCAGTTCAGTGACACGGGACAACTTCGGCTTTTATTGCCTGGCATAAATAGTGTCTTCAAGCATGGCTTGAAGGTTTTATGCAAACCTGTCCATTGTCTGGTCTACAAACCAGCTCTCCCACAAAATTTTTACAGTTACTAATTATTGAGAGATTTCTCCTCCCCTTTAACTAATTTAGCTTTGGTTGCTGCTATTACATACCTAATGCTCCCTCTCAGGCACCAAGTTATTTTTTGCCCATAACAGAGTCTTTTTATTCTCTTTGGACCAAGCAATCTCAGCGTAGCAAGCACTGCAAAAAGCACAGGCATTTTCAACTCAGTGTTCACTAACAGCAAAGACCTGGCCAATCAATATACAGCTGTTACAAACAAACATAGGATTCTGTGGTCTGTAAAGCAAGTGTCAGGACAGCTACTGTGAATTATAAATTAAAGTAACTGCAACTTTATAATCTTTATAAGAGCATGATACAGAAAGGTCCTTCTGGTCACAAAGCCAACTGAGACTATCAGAGCATTCAAGGTGCACAAATATCCCTTAGCTTGAAGACACATCTAGCAATCCCACAATAATGGCAACACTCTCTTTTCTTTATAGCACATCTTTTATTCCCTCCATCATGAAGCATTACCTGTATTACGTCCAGGACAACAACCAATACTTTTTTCCATTCATGACTTCTCTCAGTCAGCAGTGACACCTCCCTACCTGAATAATTTAAAAAGAYTGTACTGTGTCTTGCGTACCTGACATAAGAATAGCCTCAATGTTCCCACTAGTTTTTCCTTGCTGAAGAAAAGGTCTGACAAAATTTTATGGCCACAGTCTATAGAGGGAATAGTTGGCAGCACTAAATTGCTTATTACAATACAAGAGATGGAAGACTGAAGGTACAAAGAGATTCTGTCATTTCCTTCCAACATCCACAGGCAAATCAACAAATCCTCTCAGCAGGGCTCTTGGAGTCTGATAGCTTAACAGAATTATAGCATAACAGGGGTAGAAAGGACCATGCTGCCATGCATCTGATCCATTAAAAATTGGAATCGGGCCACTGGCCTGCACAGTTGAATCACATCAGAAAAAGTCAAACACACTCAAGATTCAAAACCACCTGAGAACTCCAGAAAATATTTTAACTTTCTATAGTAAGAGCAAAAGTGGGGGTATTCATGAGCAATCAGATCCCTCTTCCTGCTTTTAGCAGTTAACCTGTTTGGCAGGCTTAGCATGACATGCAAAGATATGGGAACCTGATCGAAAGGCATTGTTTTCTTGAGGRGCAAAACAGTAATGGTCTCATCTTGGAAATTCATTCTCTTTTTCCTCCCCAGGGGAGGAAATAGACAATTGTTTACATGTAGCAGCTTGAAATGTAATGACTAACACTAGCCATGGCAAAACTAGCCATGAAGAAAAAAGAAAAGAAAGAAAATTAAGAGAGAGGTGAGGTGAGGTGAGGCGAGGCGAGGCAAGGCACGGGAACAACAAGCCAAGGAGACAGCAACTTTACCACACAATTGTCCTCTGGAGAAAACAAAAACCCCAAAACAACATCGTCATATTTACTTCAGAGGCTTTCTAAAAATATACACAATTTTTGAGAGGAAAAAATGGATTGAGGGAAATTCAGATGAAGACAAAAATAACACTGATTTGCTGAGAATCTGTTGAGAGAATGAGCAGAAAAGAAGCAGTATTTCATACTGTATTTCAGGTCCTTCCTTTAAGCTATGGCTTGGATAGGTCTGTCAGTTCTGGTTATCCGAAGAAAAACACAGAGCCAAACAATCATATCCTGGATAGAAAAGTTTGTTTGTTACACTCAGACTTTTGTTTCTACAGGAGCAAGCATTATTGGCAAGTATTATAATCAATAATTCATTGATTAAAATACATTTCTGCAAGATGCCTACTATAGAAAACAGAAGATTGCATCTGTAGACTGACAGATTTTGACCATTCACGGGAATGACATTAAAAATTACAGGCTGATTTCATAATGCACTAGTTTTAAATCAACGAGTGAGCAGGGAGTTAATTTGCTTGCCAAAAAGCTGTAAAGCCTTACTTCCAACAACTGCATTCTCCTAACATGATGTAGAATTTACCATATGTCATATGCCTTCAAGCAAATTACATTGAACCTCCACCTAAGCCTTTATCTTCTTTATTCAAGGAGTGCTTCTTGCTTAACTATATCAGAATATCTAGGGGGAAAGAAAGATTTYTGTTAACCTTTGCCCACCCCACCCCCCAGTAACAGCATTTCATAAATTATATGGAAATAAATTATGGGGTATTATTTGGAGAGTGTCAGAGTGTCTCCCTTCAAAATATAAGCTGGGTTATTTTCCTCATCCAGTTTTCTGATCACTGTGAATTACTCATACTATGTCTTTTTAGTAAATATAGGTTATGTTCCTTTGTCTCTGAGTATCTGCAACAATCACTTAAGAGGGGCACAAAGTATTCATGGAAATGACTGCAGAGTAGGAAAAAAACCCAAAACCAACCTAATTACCAACCACTAATTACCCAGTTTTGGTAGCATTCAGTAGTAAACTCCTGAGTTCAAGTCCTGTCTCTTTTCCAGGAAGGACAAAAAACCTGATCTGCATTCTCTTACATTCCAACTGAAAGGCCTCTAATTATTTCTTCACTCACTATATTTCTACTCTGAGTTCAAGAAATCCTCCTGACTCTTGAGCAGAAAACTGCTCTTTTAAAGGTTATTAGAAACTCACCGGTTTTAAATGAGAAATGCCAGTTTACAGTTTATTTAAAAAACAACAACAAAAGCAATCTGCCCATTCTCATCAACCAGCTCCCAGCACCCAGCTGCCCTTCTGCCCAAGAGCAGGCTGCCACACTTCTTGCAGGCGCATCTTCTGTTGACCACAGCAGTGTCTGGGTGAGTTTCAGGTAACTTTGTTTTGTCCAGTTTATTTGTTTGTTTTAAACCAGTCCTGAAACAGATGTAGTCAAACAAAATGCAGGCAATCCATCCTTCGAAAACTTTTTGTCAGGTAATGTGTAGGTGGATTCTGCATTAAAAAAAAGGAATTTCCACCAGAAAGTGAGATCCCTAGCCATTTCCAACACCTCCTCTACACAGATAAAAAAAAGCTATGTGCTAAAACTAATATTAATTCAAGCATTTCACCAAAGATGGAACTATACCTGCACCTGATACAGTAGCAGTGAAGGATACCTTTCAAGTCTCAAAGCCACTTTCACTAGCCATCCCAGAAATCCATGACTGAGCTATCAAAGAAATCAAAACACTTTTTTTAAATGGCAACAGGATATTAAGCCTTACCTAATTCATGCCTCGCTGCAGAAGAACTTATACCTCCCAGCTGCAGACAGAAGAAGATGGTAACATGAGGACAAGACAGAGCGTTCCTCGGTTGTGTATGGAAGCAACGCCAACTTGGAAGCCCCTATTTTCTAGTTCTCTTAGGAGAGCCCATCAAGTTTGTAGCTGATGCCAATTTACACAAAGAAATATAAGGAAAGTCCAGAATTTCATGAAGGTCCTTTCCATCCACTTAGTTTTAATATCTGCCAAGAAATATATGTCAAGTGGTCTAATACTCACTTATCTTCCTAGATGTTTGCTCAGAAAAGGAGTTTCAGAAAAGTTTCATCATACTCTCAATCTCAGAGGCAGAGATTAAATCAAAAGTTCACAGAACTTTTAGATGCTTGAAACAAGGTTTTCTTGGTTTTTTTCAGAGTATTTTCTATTAGGTAATATATAATGCCATAGGATTTATATTCAACACTCACCAGCTCAGTATGTATTGCACTGCTGTATATCAGATCACAGAGTGTCAAATTAGGTTCTTAAAATGAAGAACATCCAACTAATAGCCATTTTGAGAAGTTTGCTATAAACATCTTGCCCCTCGTCCTACCAAATTTTCTTTGGCCAGAAGGAGGATCTAGTTCTACTGGAGCAGCATTCTGCTGCTTCAACCTCAAGACCTTCMTGTTGCCTCCCTACAAACACCTACTAGTACTGCAATAGCAATAAAGAGAAATCTCCTTTAATGAACAAAGAGTCCCAGACCAGATAAGCTTTGTGTATGCTGGAGGAGAAACTGGTTTTGCATAAACATCATGGATTATCAAGAAATGCAGGACTGCATTATCATGCTTGAGTGCAAGTGAGCAAAAAAGTCAACTGTAACTTTGACTTTTCGATCCCAAAAAGTCTTTAAATGTAAGTCTTGTGAATACTTTCCTAGCTTTTTTATGTACAAAAAAATCTATTACATGCCACCATATTGTCATTTCTGTAGGTCAATAAACAGAGTTCAAAATATTAGCTCCATCACAGTGAGCTCTGTTTGAGCTAAAACACCATCTTAGTTCCCAGTAACTATTAACTATTGCTTGCCATTCCCTTTGAGGACCAGAAGAGTTTGCCAGTGCGTTTCACAAAGGTTTAATGTCAGCATAAGAATGGTAAGGAATTTGGGGCTACACCTGTACGGTTCTTTTGGATTAAGCATATCCAGGCCTAAGCCTAGATCGTGTGGTCATCTTTCCAGTTATACACTGGCCCTGCACACTCACTCCACCTTCAGAGCGACTCAGTTGGCTGCCCAGGTAGGGCAAAATAGTTGGACACTAGTTCATAGCCGATAGACATCCCCATAGGCAATATGAATATAACAATCAAGATGCTTATATCCAAACTTGCACACAGCTATGAAAAGGAATATGAGCACGGCCTTGAATTCCCTCTTAGTCTTTAGAGGAGCATGAAGGCTCTACTAATAGACTTTCCCATTTATTGTCCCTGGCATGTCCCTTTTCTTTTCACTCTGCTCTTTCTTTTTACCTCCAGTCCTGATTTCTCCATACCCCAACTCTTCAGTCCACCCCTATTCATTACACTCAGCCAGCCCTCAGTCTTTTACCCTCTTCAAAACACCCATGTCTCAGTTCTTCTCACATTTATTTCATGCATTCCAGCACCTGACACTACCCCTAGCCCCGTGACYGTTGCAATCAGGCAACTCCCTCCTCCATGCTGCTGCGGTGCAGCAAGATCACTAGGAGCACAGATACTGTTCTTTCACATCAGCTGCAGCAGCTCAAATGTAAGCTCTCCAGGAAATCTGGCCCACACTCACACTGAAACATATGCAACACAGGTGGAATCAAGGGATTTAAGCTGCTAAAATCATTTTTCTCTACAGAGCATGTGCAAACAGACTTGCAGGCAGATTTTCACAGAGACAACAGAAGGCACCTCTGACGTATAGGAAATGCACCATTCTCTCTCTCCCTCCTCCCCAAAGCCTTAAAATTTAATATCCTTTCTAACTAGCATGAGGTAGTGAAGTTTGGGGAGAGGTGGAGGGTCACTCACTTTTGAACGTGAAAAAAATGCTTCTTCCTGGTTTTGTTTCAGAAATAGTCAAACCACTGTCTGAACTGCTTTTGGCAAATAAAAGTTTTGTGATGGATATCTGCTGTTGAACAGTTTACCCCAAATCTTTACAATACTCAGATGAAAACAAGTATTTATAAAGAAAAATATTGCATAGATGTTCAATTACATTATAACATCAACCCCAAGTACTTACACCCTTATATCACAATTTTTCTTGTAATTTTATAATCCAGGATAGTTCCACGGGAAAAAATTACTAGGTAACGCTAAAATTATCTACAGTTTTCTAAGTAAAACTGACCCTGTCCTGCATCTCATCCTAGAAAATACTCAATTAAAACAACTGGAGATTTAATCCATGGAAGGGCTTCAGATTCTGAACGAAAATGGAAACTGAGCCTTGTAAAGTTCAATTAGACATAATTGACAACAATAGACAAAAATAATGAAAGAGCACTTTCAAATCCAGTTCCTGACTTTGGCTTCCATGTGATACTTGGCATAAATCAGGTCACTTATTTAGGAACTGACAGATTTTTGGCATGTCCCTCATTTTTATTTAATTAAGTTTTTGATTGCTGGTTTGTTTTTCATTTTATTCAGAGAGTTTTACAAAGACTTTTGTAACTCTACACCTATGGAGTGTTCAAAATTCGAGAGATGCTAATCTGTTATCATAGCATATATGTATGTACAGGCTAACATATATTAGCAACCACAAAAAAAAGCATTTCCAGGTGCACGAGACGTAGGAAAGTATGGAGTTTTTTCTGTGTGAAAAGTAAATTGATGTTTCTATTTTTCATACTAAATAAGCTTACCCTCTCAATCTGTTGATACAGTTTTACTTGCACAACGCCACCAAATGTAACTGCCAGCACAGGTASTTCTGTACCCAAGAGTTGTACCCAGTTGCTGATTCTCCAAGCACAATGGGCTTTATGAGCAAAACGCTTTTACTCCACACTGTAGCTGATGGCTTTTCTGGTGAGGTATTTTGAAAGAAGGCACAGTCCTAAACACTGTTATGTCAGCAAAAGTTTCATGCATAAATCTGGGCTAAACCAAAGAACAAGCACAAGTTGACCATTAAATGCATCACCTATAATTGTTCCCATTAGCTAGAACATTCACACGATATCAGTTTAGCCAGACTTTATGGAAATCCAAAAGAAACTCCTAAATAATTATTTTAATCTGCCTCTTTGCAGTTGGCTAATCTAGCTGTGCCACAATCTGTCAAAAGCTTTGTGTGCTGGTCCAGTTAGGCAGCTCCCAAAATACAGGTCCAATTTTATCTTTTTAAGGCGTTTTCCTAGGCTTCCTACATTTGTTTTCACTTTCCTTTTCTTTATACCATTCTTACAGTACCATCCAGATGGCAAAGAAATGCTCAGCCGTATTTACATAAATACAGTTTCAGACACCAGAGAGTTAGAGAACACATTGCAGGGAAAATAACGAAGATAAACTTAGCAGCTTTCAGGTGAGCACAATCAAACAATCTTGCAGTCTCTTTTTTTTGCTTTTTTTTAATACACTCTACAAAAGAATGATATAATAGATTATAGAATTATGCAAAAAAACCTCCTAATACCTAACCTTTTAATCTGGAAACAATGGAAAGTACTTCGGAAAAAGGAAATCTGAAAGCAGCAGCCTATGGACTAGCACAGATCAGCACATTTCCATTTATGTTGATGCAGTCAGCCATTTACATCCAGTGAGAACCTGGGCCCCCTGTGGAACTCAGAGCGCAACATTAGGCACCAGGCAGATCCTTTGCTGCTGTACACATCACCTGTTTTTTCGGCCCCATCCAGCACAGAAGAAATTTCCCAATTTACTGGTGTTTCACTTTGCACTCTCCACAATAGTGCAAATTAAAAGACAGAAGGCAGTGAGGATCCAATATGTTCTACTACCAAAATGAACTTTGGGTTACTTTGGATCTTATTATTAGCCTCTCAGTGTGGAATATTTTAGGAGAACGTGGCTCAAATTTATGCCTGGCATAGTTCCATTCACTTCCTGAGAGATTAATTTAGCTCTTTTATTGTTTATGCTGTTTCACACATTGCACATAGGTATCAGCATAAATCAGGAACAGAGACAAAATCATTGACTGCATTTACCTAGATCCCTATGTATGCCCTAATTGAATCACAAGCAAAAATGATTGCACGAACTGAATTTATCCAAAATTGTTAGTCTGATTTCAAACCAGCATCAAGAAGAGAGACAAGCCTACATTATTCTGACCAAACAATATAGCTTGATAGCTCATCTCAGTGTCTAATGAAGTAACGTTTGCATAATGCATGAAGTCCAATTTAGGAAAATTGAAACTGCTTTGCCTTAAAGATGGCCAGATGTTTAGTGAGCATGTGATCAAGTGACAATTCCACCCAGAGAAATGAAGACCAAGACTGAGGCAGATAAGTAATACAGGAGGAAACCTTTCATTTCCATTTGCAGCGGGGAATACCAGCAAACAGCTTGGTGATCTCAATTCTTCAATTACTAAAAGCAGTAAAATTAAGTCACTGACATTATTAGACAAAAAGATTTTTATTACAATATAATAATCTCTATAAATTGAAAGAATAAGGTCATACCTTTCTACAGTTCACAATTTTGATTGCCTTGTAATTCAACCTCAATCTATAGGCCTTCTAGGTAACCAGAAAAACATACTGTGCACACTGCAGTAAATATACCTCGGGGAAATATCCACCTGAAAAGCCATTTGAAAGCACAGAACTATCAGAGTCTGATATATGGAGTGTGTGTAAGCAGATGGCAGTTATTTCTTTGTCTCAGTTATCCGACACACTTTACCAAATGTGAACTATCAGCCAAAGCTCGCTATCCCTTGAGTCCACTAGCTACTGTTTCCAAGAATGATTTTGAGATGCAAGGTCTGAAACAGAGGTAATTTATTCTTATTGGGTAAACAATACGGCTGGAAAAAAAGTCACAAAATCTTGGGCACACTTGTCCTTTTTCTGATCTGAGAGAGACATCACAAACTCCAAGCCTGTTGAGATGAACATGTTCTGGGTAAAAATAAGTTACATTAACCAACAGACAGTCAAGATAAAGGTTAGTATGTACAACTGAATCAGGAGAAGGTGCAACAGAGAGGAAAGGTGACAAGTAATTACTACTTGCAGAGGTTACCAGGAGCGTAAGTTGTACAGTGACATAAAAGCAATGCCACTATTGAGCTTGTGCTTTTCCATATTCAACATAATTATGAAATTTAGTTTCCAGGCTTCTTCTTTTAAGGTTTTAGCAATCTCTCTCGAGGATAATCATAGAATCATAGAATCATTAAGGTTGGAAAAGACCTCTAAGATCATCAAGTCCAACCGTCAACCCAACACCACCATGCCCACTAAACCATGTCTCTAAGCGCCTCATCTACATGTCTTTTAAATACTTGAGGGATGGTGACTCCACCACTTCCCTGGGTAGCCTGGTCCAATGTTTAACCACTCTTTCAGTAAAGAAATTTTTCCTAAGGTCCAATCTAAACCTCCCCTGGCGCAACTTGAGGCCATTTCCTCTCGTCCTATCGCTTGTTACTTGGGAGAAGAGACCAACACCCACCTCGCTGCAACCTCCTTTCAGGTAGCTGTAGAGCGCGATAAGGTCTCCCCTCAGCCTCCTCTTCTCCAGACTAAACAGTCCCAGTTCCCTCAGCCGCTCCTCACAAGACTTGTTCTCCAGACCCTTCACCAGCTTCATTGTCCTCCTCTGGACACGCTCCAGCACCTCAATGTCCTTCTTGCAGTGAGGGGTCCAAAACDGAACACAGTATTCGAGATGCGGCCTCACCAGGGCCGAGTACAGGGGCACAATCACCTCCCTACTCCTGCTGGCCACACTATTTCTGATACAGGCCAGGATGCCATTGGCCTTCTTGGCCACCTGGGCACACTGCCGGCTCATATTCAGCCAGCTGTCAACCAGC
>JAYKAV010000112.1:2234172-2262002 GCA_035582835.1 Phoebastria nigripes
ACATTGGCAAGCCTTCAGTCGTCCGGGACCTCCCCCGTTAACCAGGACGGCTGATAAATGATGGAGAGTGGCTTGGCAAGCTCCTCCGCCAGCTCCCTCAGCACTCTCGGGTGGATCCCATCCTTGTGAGCGTCCAGGTGGCATAGCAGGTCGTTCACCGCTTCCTCCTGGAAGGACAGGAGGATAAGGACCAGGAGGTCTGAAATAGCATGGCTGTCTTATGAAATGTTCTCAAAATAGTAGCCAACCATTTTTGTCTTTCCTCCTCCGTTACAGTTCACTGTGATGCATCATATTTGTTCTGTTTCTCCCATACAGTCTTCCAGGAACTTTTGGCTTCGTAGAAGAATATTAATACAGAAGCAGATTACACGACAGTGTAATCATCACTGTGTCTATGTCAAACGTGATGAAGTGCCTGCATGACCAAGGGTTTCTCCATTTTTCCAAATATACCTTCTTTATAACAGCTGGCCTGATTTCCTTCCTTCAAACTTTGCTTTTTTAAATCTCAAATCACAACAGGTACAACAACCCTACTATTACAACATATTTTTTTTTTAAGACCAGAATTCCTATGGAAGAATACTTTCAGAAAGTGCCAAGAATTATACAGATTTCTTCTAAATTTCTAATCCCACCTAAATCAAGTATTCACTATCTATGCAAGGAAAATATCAGGGGAGCTCAGACTGATACAAGTATTTAACAACCATTGGAATTTATGGTAAGTTAGGCACTGTAAGAAAGAGCTTGACACTTTCATACCTTTGTGAACATGGCCCTCAATTTCTCAAGTCATATGTATGAGAATTACAACAGGTTAATGTAGCTAGGTATTTAATACCTCCCATGTCTAAGTTCCTTAAGCACTTTTGAAAATTCTGTTGTCCTTGCAAAATACGTGAAATGCAAGTCAGAGAAAGCAAGAATCAGTTATCCCTGCTCCCAAGTCTCCCAAGGAATGCAGTTTCCTAGATAAGCTCTGAGCATACACAGCTAGCCTTGGGGTAAGCACAGAAAACAGTCAGAAAGGAAGGTAGCAGTTTCTTTGGTTTAAGAATCTCACAACAGCCTTGAGAATTTCATCTCTTAGACCCCTGAACAGTTTCCTTATCTTTACTATTTAAAACTTAAAAAAACACTTAGTAAAATTATTATATTAACATTAAAATATTTGTTGCTATTTTTAATGGAGTGACTCTACTTCACTGTAATATGTAAGATGTTTAACTAAAACACATCCAAAACTCTATGGTCAAAATTGTCTGCTGCTGTGTAGTATGCAAAAGGCTAATAACAGTTACAAAAACATCTTCCACTCACCAAATTTCTTCAGCATTCAAGGGTTGCAAATGTCATTTGTGGAAGTAGGAAAAGAGACACAAGTTTCTGGAGGAGATAGCAGTTTTAAGGGCAGAAAACAGCTTGTCCAACACAGCATGTAGCAGAACCACCTGTATCTTACAAGTCTAACAAAAAGCAGACGCACAAGAAGACAGAGGAGGAGAGAGCTTTGAGGAAGAAACCTACAAAAACATATAAAGAACCTAGAATATCACTATTTTTGACCACATAAAAGTCCCTTTTCCAGATCAAGAAAGTAATAAATGAAGACTACAGTGATTTAAAAGGAGAAAAGTGTATGATGTTAACAAAAGCATGGAGGTGTTGGGATACAGATACATCCCTCCATTCTGTAGACTTTTTTAATTGCAGAAACCAAGCATTTGTTTTATTCTTCAGTTCTGTGTAGTCACTCAGCAGAAATACCTTGTTTGTACCAGAAAAAGCATGTCTGAGAGTACTTAAGAGTCAAGGGACACCATATTCACTAAAAAAGCTTGAAGGGAAATGAAATACAATTGCCTAAACCTTATTTTTCAGCAATGAGACAATAAAGGAAATTATGTCCAATTAGACTGATGACAAGCTGTCATGTGGAAAAAAATTAAGGTACGTGGGTTCTTCTGGGTTTTATTCATTGTAAGAACGGTGTGAAAATTGAACGGCGTTGTTCTGATATTTAAATGACACTGATGAATAGTATTCATTTGACACTGTCCCGCACAACATCATTGTCTCTAAATTGGAGAGACATGGATTTGACGGATGGACCACTCGGGGAATTGGCTGGATGGTCGCACTCAAAAAGTTGTGGTCAACGGCTCGATGTCCAAGTGGAGACCAGTGATGAGCGATGTCCCTCAGGGGTCGGTACTGGGACTGGCACTGTTTAACATCTTTGTCGGTGACATGGACAGTGGGATCGAGTGCACCCTCAGCCAGTGTGCCGATGACACCAAGCTGTGTGGTGCGGTCAACACGCTGGAGGGAAGGGATGCCATCCAGAGGGACCTTGACAGGCTTGAGAGGTGGGCCTGTGCGAACCTCATGAAGTTCAACAAGGCCAAGTGCAAGGTCCTGCACCTGGGTTGGGGCAAYCCCCGGTATCAATACAGGCTGGGSGATGAAGGGATTGAGAGCAGCCCTGAGGAGAAGGACTTGGGGGTTTTGGTTGATGAGAAGCTCAACATGACCCGGCAATGTGCGCTCACAGCCCAGAAAGCCAACCGTATCCTAGGCTGCATCAAAAGAAGCATGACCAGCAGGTCGAGGGAGGTGATTCTCCCCCTCTACTCCGCTCTCGTGAGATCCCACCTGGAGTACTGCGTTCTGGGGCCCCCAACATAAGAAGGACATGGACCTGTTGGAGCGAGTCCAGAGGAGGGCCACAAAGATGATCAGAGGGCTGGAGCACCTCTCCTATGAAGACAGGTTGAGACAGTTGGGGTTGTTCAGCCTGGAGAAGAGAAGGCTCCAGGGAGACCTTATAGCAGCCTTCTAGTACCTGAAGGGGGCCTACAAGAAAGCTGRAGAGGGACTTTTTACAAGGGCATGTAGTGATAGGACAAGGGGTAATGGCTTTAAACTGAAAGAGGATAGATTTAGATTAGATGTAAGGAAGAAATTCTTCACTATGAGGGTGGAGTAAGGCACTGGAACAGGTTGCCCAGAGAAGTTGTGGATGCCCCATCCCTGGAAGTGTTCAAGGCCAGGTTGGATGGGGCTTGGAGCAACCTGGTCTAGTGGAAGGTGTCCCTGCCCATGGTAGGGGGGTTGGAACTAGATGATCTTTAAGGTCCCTTCCAACCCAAATCATTCTATGATTCTATGATTTTTTACCAACCAAAAAACCTTACAGAAACATGAAGACTCTTCTGTGACCCAGTTAGGGATTATATGGGGTCACATTGTATTCAGATGTTCCTTTCTAACTACAAGCACATTTATGATGCCACTGGAATCACTCTATGGTGGCTGTGATAGCTGGGTCGGCATTCCCAAAACTTTATACCATGAGATTTTACAAAAAATTGTCATTAGGCCTGCTCTATTATTTACGGAACCAATCAATCAGCAATGTTCATTTGCTTCTTGGGTAAATCCATCACTGAAAGAACTAAGGAAGACCAAACTCTCAAAACCATGGTTTAAATTATGTCAATATCATGCAGGAATCCAATAAACAGCCAACACAAAAGTAATTACTCTTTCATGGAGCAATCATGGAAAGCTCAAGCTCTAAAACAAAGTTGATAAATGCTTGACCGCTCAAAAACTAAATTGATTTAGGCAAAAAGACCCTCAATTTACCCTAAAGTAATTCAATTTCCTTTGCAGGAATTTAGCCATAGCTTTTCTAAATTAACTTTCCCAAATGTTGTCAATAAAGAAAGTGAAGCTATGTAGCACTGGATAGACAAGGAAGGCAACTGTTAATTTCTAAAGGAACTGTAATGGTGCATACCACTTACTCTAATGCCTAGGATCTGCAGGCCCAAGAAATAGGTTGTTGAAGTGGGAGAAATCAAGCATAAGAACTGGCATCAGACTGGAAAGTAATTTCTTTCCATACTTTGTACAAAGGCCAATTCATTCGCTCAAAGATGAGGTACCTGTTAGATACTGTAGCCCTGTTCAGCTATGGAAAAAACATTCAGTCCAGCTGTTCTTCAGATCTTTTTGCAATGCAGTTACTGAGCAGATGAGACATTTCATTCTCCTATATTACTGAAAGTAAATTGCTCATTTGTTATAGACCTTTTGAGACAACACTAAGGCTAAGTCATCCATATTTGACAATCTGCTTGAACTCTGATAAAACAGACCAGCAGACAGAAGATCAGTCAATTACCAAAGACTTGTGACAGAAACTATCATTCCTCCAAGAAGCAAACTGAATTTCCTGCCAATGTAGTAAATCACAGCAGTAAGTATTTTACTGCTCACATCACAGTACACAAGCATCATTACAGAAAAATAAACATTATGCTAGTCCATCCCATTGCACCTCAAACAAGGGCAGCCTAAGGCCTTTATCCAAGTGTCTATCAGCTAGGTCATATTTTAGTTACACAAAGTGGGGCTCTAGAGGAGACCAAAAGTAGAAGATGCCAAGGCGGTATGTGAAAAAATCAATCCATGCTCATTTTTTTCCCTCCGGCTTTCTCCTTTCCACTCTGTTTCACTTTTGAGATTATATTAGCCTCTCACAAGCTCAATGGTGGAACAGAAGTCATAAATAGACTCAAATTTCAGCTTATTACTACTACCTCCCAGAAACATTTTCATAGCGAGGCATTGACTGCCAGAGCTTGAAGCAACAAGAATGAGTCTGTATGTGAGATGATTTTGATTTATCAGCAAAAATACATGCAGCTTAAAAGTTTTCTACAATTCATACCTTTTTTATCATGAGTGATCCAAACTTAATGACGGTATATAAATATGCTCTAGAAACAAGAACAGTAACTTGATCATAATCTAGCAAAATGGTTAAGTGTATGATTAGTATCTTAGTCCTCGTAAATGAACAGACCCACTCAAACTAAAATTTAATCCAAGACTTGAGTGTTCTCTTAGGTCACGGAGCAAAAAAGAAGCTTGTAAAATTTGCAGGGAAAAATACAAACATACCAAGGCACTCCATTATTTTAGAGATGATCTGAACTCACCAGCTGGAAAATTCACCCCTCAAAAATAACAGAAATCACCTCCCTACACAATTGCTTTACAAATAGATTAGGTAAGACAGTGAGATACAGTTAGAAAAAAACACTCCAAGTTAACAATGAACAACAGGATATCAGGCTTGGGCTCAAAGAGTGTCTTGCATTATCTTTGAGAAGAAGCCTGTAAAGGAAATACTTGGGGCTACACAGTGGGGTGAAAAACAGATGAAGTCTGGATTTAAATTAGCTTTGCCTTATTATGGAAAGATTCATGAGGTCATGTTTCTATAATTGCAGATGCTCCAATAATAGTTTTAACTATCAAGTAAATAGACATAGAGACTAAAAATATGCAAGAAATTCAGACTTAATTATAAGCTCTGAATAATATTTTAGACAAGTCTCCACATCAAGACTATTCTTTCAAATACCTATCATGTCTAGTGGAGAAGCAAAATGAGCACGTGGGGACTTTGAAACGGAAGTTCTAAGAAGTCTATCAATACATTAAGGGGCAAAAAAGAGTAAAGATTGCTTTTATTGTACAACACTTAACTGAACAAAAGGGAAATACAGCATCCATAAAGATATACGACATAGCCTAGAGAGTGGACACAAAAGAATGAAGTGATGAAACACACAAAAGAAAGACTCTATGAATTACCTTTTCAGATTACCTGAGAATAAAGAAATGAGCATATATCCAGCAGATAACCAATTAATAGTTTTATGAACAGGTAAGTGCAGTTTATAAGCCTGTTTCTCACACTGTCTCTTCAACATACTTTCTGTACAGCTGTATTAAAATGAGATTCCAGTTGCTAAAACCATATAGGTGTCAAATTCTTCCTTCACCAGCAACTTGTGCTGCAGCCTCAGATTCCTGTAGCTACTCAGTTAAGACTATATGTGTGTACACACAAACATACAGACTTTGATGCTATTGAGATTTAATAGTCTATGTAATCTCAGTGTGTTTACATTTCTGTCACACAAAACTACTTCTAGGGGATTTTTTTTTTCCCATCAGTTACATCTGATTCCCACTTTGCCTATTGACATGGTCTCTCTCCTTTTTCTGTTCTTTTATACACAAAGCAGTACTGCTTATCTGTAGAAAACCAGGCTACAGTAAGCCACATTAAGATATAAGTTTTATAAAGCAACTTATAAACCTTTGCTGTTGTTGACAAGAACTGGGTTGTTGACAAAAATTGGCACATGGATTTTAATGCAAAAGCATATGCTTCCTGGACACCATTTTGAATGGGAAGTGTTAAAAAAAAAGACACTAAGATATGAAAACTGAGTGATCTGGAATTCATACAACTGTTTTACAATATAAAGTGTGGGGAAAAAATAAAAACAAGATTGCAGATGAATTTTCAAATTTAAAAAACTCACTTAGAATAWCCCTAACAGCAGTGGAAGCATGTTCATTATGATTACAGATATAACAAAGTTTTTAAATACAGAAAAGGTTGAAATAAAATCTTGTGATAGATATGAATATTGCATCCTACAAGTCAGGGTCTTTAATGACACCGTAACATGAAATGGCAAGTTGCAGATTTCTGTAACTTACTTTATGAAGAGATGAAAACCAAGACAAAGGGATATAATATGCACACAGGAAGATTTAATTTGGCTCAGAACATCCATGTGTCATTTACTTTTAAATCAACCAGTTTATGTTTCTTTTAAATCAGTCCAAGCTCACATCCTATTATGTTTTTGATAAAGGACAGGCATCAAGATATTTATACAATAGATGGCTTTTATCTGTTAAAAAGCCACCCTAAAATTTTTGAATGGGCATTCAAACATCTGAGTTTTAAATTTCAAAATACTCTTGTCTAGTATCAACCATTTCTCTTATTTCATAACGTCATGCCATAGCTCAAAACGCTGAAATTACTTTCTTCTTCAAAGCCACTGCCACTTGAGACGACCTCCTAGTATCACTCAGTTCATTATTCAACCTGCTTTTACTTCTTTATTCTTCCACAGTTCCTATTTCTTGCTACTTAACATTAGCTTTTTTTAGAGCGTGCCCCAAAGAAATCTTCCATGTCACAGACAAAGGAAGAGTCACCACTGTCTATCCAGAAAACAAGTTTCTATTGTCATCATAAAGATGTTATGATGACGAGCCTCTAATAGAAGAGCATCTACATTACCTTCTCACAATCCTGTTTTTTCTGGAAATCTTGAGGTCCTAAATAGATATTTTTGAAAGCAACTAGGAAATGAATCACTGGTAAGGCCGTTAGGGGAAGTGGCATAAACCCTCTGCAAACAGTCTGGAATGCAGGGTGAGCCGTATATTCCTGTAGATTACGCCATCTTTGTCACAGAGAACATTACTTTTCCCTTGACTACAAGCCTTTTTGAAGGGATCTCTAACATTTCTTTCCCTTGTGGCACTTCCAGCCTCAGTCTAAGAGGACTTCTTTTTCCTCAGGGCCACAAGTATTCACATACAATTCATCTGAGGTTATCTTTGCTGCAGGTAAGTGTCTGGTAGCAACTGTCTTTTTCCTAACTGTTAAAGAAACAGTGAGATATTAATATTCATACTCAAGTCTAATCATAATTACAACAAAGTTATTGACATCTGAAAAGCTTTGCTCTACAAAATTGGCTTGAACATTCAACTGAACACCCATTGAATAGATAACAACGTAAATTACTTTACTTCCTAGGTTTCATCCACAGGATGAAAAGAGCTGATGAAAACTGATAAGAAAATACACCTGTAGAGTTTAATCTCTAGAGAAGCTCCACATGATTTTCCCTCAGAAGTGCTGCAGATTAAGAAAAAAGTGATAGAGCTAAGGGCTAAGTTTGGAAGTACACAGCAGGGAAGTCCTCCTTGTACATGTTGATGATCTCACTCTTGAAATAGAAGAGATGGAAATCAATGTAATCATCTTTCTCTTTGCTCAATCAACTACCATCTTGCCGAGTTGCCTTGACAGAATAGCTCAACTTTTAATAACAATTTAGGGGAGAATAGCTAAAAGTTCCTGTCCTGCTGAGAAATATAGCATATGTAGATTCTTGCAAGAATAGTCTTTTTTTTCTCCCAGAATACTATTCTAAATTCTGTACACAGTTTTCACACACATTCCTCTCCCTTTGAAAGTTCAGCTGTATGACAGGAATCAGACTGAAGATGGTCCCTTCCTTCCTCTTCCTCTGCCACAGGCAATTTCCAGCTACTGTTTCTGTTCAGCTGTTTGTGTACCCATGCTCCAGCAGTTCACAGGCTACATGAAAAACTGTTTACTTAAAAATAAATAAATTTTTTTTTAACTATTATTTTTAATTCCAAAAAGTGTTTCTTTTTTTTTTTTTCCAGTAGAGCATCACAGAGCTACTGCATACTGTAGCCAAACAGTTGAAATAACACAAATGGGGGGAAAAGTAGCTCCTCAATCAGTTCTGCCACTGGAGAGATAAGTTATCACACAGCACCATAGCTTGTAGGTTTGTGAGGAGGACTTCCCATCTTCATTGTAAATTTGAGACTGCAAGCTCATTTCTGCTCTCTCATGTAAGTTTGGACAAACTCCAAAATAACAGAGCAGAAATTGAGCTTTTAGACAAAAGTTTGCTACATTTGAGTGCCTAATGTTAATCTCCTATATTGATAATTAGGTTTGAGAACAGAAGTAAAACTCAAAAGTGCTTAGCTAGTTCAGATTCAGTTTCAGTGCGATGTACTGTCCACAAGCATATCTGAAACAAGGTCCATTTCTATTCAAAAGTTTAAATATAGCTTTAAGCTGACTTGAGTCCTTAAAACTTCAGGTACCTACATTTTATATTTCATCATTGTTTTATTTATCATTCTGCCCTTACAGATTATACGTAGTTTTTTTCAGCTGTAACCAAGAAATATCTCTATGCCATACACTCATTAACTATCCTAATAAGACCGTCTACTATCAAAGAGATATAGTATGCATTTTTTAAATTGATATCTTGGTGCATCTTTCCATCTTGGTGCCATAAGATATCCTGAACTGAAAGTTAAGGGATAAGTAAACTAGTCATGTTTTGACTGTGCCATAATAATCTTCCAAGAACCACTGGTTCCTTCTATTATTATTTTTTCCTTCTTCCTACCTGAAGCAGTTCCGATCAAATGCTTTCTTAATTATTATTCCATACACATTTCCAGTACCCCAAAATGCTACTTATAAACTAATTCAGAGAGGCAAAGAGCAAAAAGACTTTGAAAGTAAGCATCCTCACCATTGTCCCCATTGCTTTTGAACAGAGTACCCATTCCTAGAGTATACGTAAATGCAAGCCAGTGGACCATAAGCAGAATAGATCTTCCGATAAATCATTCCCTAGACAAGTAATTTTGGTACACAGTCGGGGAAGGGCAAGATAATTAGCTATTTATTAGTTCAAGAATGGAGCAGGTACTCCCATTGCTTGACATTCAGTGCTTCACGTGAAATATGACCAATACATTTCACACACTGAATATGTGGCCAAGTTGTTCCCAGCACATAATTTGTTCAGTCTTTACTTGCAAGATTTCCCATTGCCAGGGGGCATAGGAGTCTCTGACCAAATACTGGGAGTATTTGACATGCTGCAATAATTTACATTCTCCCATATACATAGGCAAAACCAAACAATCAATCAGGCTGAATGACCACCTTTCAAATTCAGGAGCTTTTTTTCCAAAAATATAAAACATACATGCAGTGCATTTGTTAGATTCTTATATGACCATTGTACACAGCAGCCTTTGAATGTCATTGTGAACAAGAGAAAGCCATTGCTTTGAAGAGGTTAGTATAAGAGCTTTAAGTAAATTAAGATATTAACAGGTCCTCCGTTTCCAAGTTGTATTAAGAAAAAATTCAGCCTAGTTTACAAAGAGGAATACTGTGCTGAATTCAAACTTGAAGTTGCACAAGCACCCATACCTCCATAGCTACGTAAAGAACCAGCTTGCTTTCTAAATCTGAATGTGTTGCTGCAGAACTGAAGAATGTCCTGGAGTTAAGACGACCACAACAACTGACCAACTGTTATGTTTTGCTAGGTTCACTATTGTCACACTATCACACAGAGTCTTTCAGTTTCTCCTGCCTTTACACATGCAGTATAGCTATGTATAACTTCTTCAAAATTATACTTTAAGGCTAAAGTCTGTTGATAACTCAGTGAAAGAAGAGTAACCACTGAAGAGAAGATGATTTTCAAATAAATATACTGATAGTATGTGATGACTCTCATTAACTCCACACTATGAAGCTCTGTATATTCRACTGACTCTTGAAACATTAATTCAAGAATTTTCTTGACAATAGCTTTGCTTCATACTTATTTTTTCCTAAGATGGCTATTTTACCATTCAAGATCTACCAGCATTTTGTGGTAGACAACACAGAGCATAACATTGCTTGTAGGTTTGTTATTCTCTTGAAGAGGCACAAAAGAGTCATCTGAAAAACAGAGCTATAGCTGAAAACAGAACTAGATCAGCAATCAAAACAACTTATCCCAGTCGTATTAATTGTCTTTTTCAAAAGCTAGTATTGATGCCAAGACCAGCAGTCCAGATAAAAATCTTTGTTAGCAAGTCACTTACCATATTTATTGATGATACAGGACCAATGCTGTTGACATAAATGTCAACATCAATAACTGTTGGTTTTACTGTGGAGAGAAAAAAAAAATTACTATTATTTTGCAGAAAACATCAGTAATCACTTTAAATATTTTCTTCCCCAATAACTGTAAGGTCTACTCTTCAGGTAGCACTACTGAGAAATATGGATTATGTATTTTTCAGGAAGACAAGGTTCTTTTCCTTCTACCCAACAAAAATTGCTCTAAATTACAGTCTGTACCACTTTATCATCATGATCCCCATTTATCTCAACAGCAATTTGTTAAAGAAACTTTCAGTGCTAAGCACAGTGGCTCAAAGTCAAAACCTAAGGTGACTGACATGAAACTAGAAATAATGCAGCATATCACTTTTTCCCGTTGCCTCAACACACAGGTCCTTTAGCATGTTTGTTCCACACCAAAAAATCTTTCCAGATTTTCTCATCTCATCAGCCATGAAATCTACTAACTTAGAGTAAAATCACTCTGAAATCCATTTAGCTAAACCTAAGCAACTCTTCTCCTTTCAATTTAGACTCATTCCCTTCAGCCCACGTTGCCTTTGCACTCATTCATCCAAAGGTTTTTGAATTTGATTTGGTTTAGTCAATGCAAGTTTCTCACAAGATCTTCCATGTTTTCAGACTTCCAGGATTTAATAGGCTCTGTACTCCTTTCTTTAGCTGAGGTCACTAGGATTTATCTTCCTTTTAGCATCTTTGGTGTCAGTGTACCTGCTGAACGTTATTCAGATAGCTCTTACTGGTGACATAGCCTAACTCTAAAATAATGCCACTCTTACACGGAAAGGCACGTTGGTTTTTTTACTTATACTGCCCTCCTTCTGACCCCACAGGGTATACATTAACCTCTAAAATGAGATCTAAATTGGTGTTTTACTTTCTCCAGGGTTAGCTGACCCAAAACTAAGTAAGTATAAATCCTGTTCTGACCTGCATAGTCAGAATTGATGCAAACTTGGCCCTAGTAAGCCAACAGCTTCTGTTAGACATCTCCCTTTCCCACAGAGGCACCTTCCCCTCTCCGTGGTCTTCAAAAATCTCCAGAGAACAATTCAAACCATTGAAGTCTGGGAACTATGCTGAACTCAGGACTTTTTTACACCAATCCCCAAGCCCCCTAGAATGAGGAAATGCAGGTACATCAGCCACTCAAAACTCAGAGAGCTTTTCTCAGGGAAGCTACTGAGCAGAGAAGTGAGGAACAGTGGTTCTGTGGGTTCTGTGGGAAGCTTATCTCAGGTGGATAACAGTTAATTTGTCTAAAGCTTAAGAAGCCATCCGGCACAAAGCTGAAGATAGACAGAAATCTTCACATGTAAAGATGAATAATTTTTGCCACATCCCCCAAATTTCAGACTAACAATGAGATGCCAAGGAGTTTTAAAGTACCTGAAAAGTTAGATGGTTCTGAAAAAATAGGCAGGGTGGCTTGTCATGTAAGACTTTGGTATGTACATATCATTAGGAAGACTAGATCTAATGTTGCAAAAACAGACATTAAAGTGGGTAGAAATAGTGGTTGAAGATGATAACCATTCTCTCTAATTCATTAAGTACACAGTTCTTTGACTGCATATAGTCAGAACACCCAGGATTATTTAAGGTCATGGTTTCAAATTGTCTGAAGTACTGGCTTATGAACTTGGATCTTCCCTTCAGCAAAAGAAAATCTGAACTCAGCTGAACAGGCACAACTGATTAATGCAACTCTAACTGTACCCAGCTAATAACTAAATAGGAGTCTAGCAGCTTCTGGTAATGAGACTTGCCTCAAAATGCAGTAATAAATGTCATTACATAGGAATTGGTAATAGCAGGGAACTACGGCTAGCTCTTTTACCAAGATGGCATACATGGAATAAAGGGCTCTGATCTTTTTAGGGCTAATGCACATATCTAGCTGGAAGTTCAACACTAAGGAGTTCTGGTGAACATTAATGGGACTAGACTTAGTGATGCAAATTGGCATGCAATTGAATCTTGGCAGGATCAAGGAACAAAGTTCAGGACCAGAACACAGAGCTTGGAATCCATTTTTGTTTAATCATTGCAGTTAAGTATATAAACAGATTATGAGAGTACTGTTTTGATATCAGCATCAGCCCAAAATAGTTCTAAAGAGCTGTCAAAAACTTAGAAAAATGTCTGGCAGAACCATGTGTATATCACATGCAGGAGAGCAATTAAAGGTTGTCAACAAATGTATCAACCTTCTCAAAGTTCTTTGAAATATTCTTTCATATATGGTAGTTAACTTTCCCTAAAAGACAATGTAAGCACATCCAAGTAACTGCAATGTTATGCTGCTACACAGTGCTATCTAAGGTTAGCTAACTGCTTATCACAATCATTTCATCTTCAAACATGTTGGTTTTAATTGAGGAGGGGATTTATCAAGCCAATCAAAATATCTGCAAACAAAACGAAGGTCACGCCAATATTTAGCTAATAACCCCCATATGATCCAAATGCATGGCTTTGAGACAGCCTTGTGATTATCACATTGCAAAGACACATCTGAGTGAAATTTGTCTACAAACTTTAGACAGTTCAAAAGACGCCTAGCCACAGGAATTGTAAGTTCAACGCTGCCTGCAAAGCTCACTTAAGAAGCCAGATGAACACTTAAGACAGTTAATGTAAAGCTAGGTCAGGTATGTGTGGACAACAACAAAACACAGAAACAGCTAGCATAATGCCCTGATCACAAATACCCATGCAGGCCGACTATAGGATTTGTGTAGTTCTGCTTTATAGATTTACACTGGTGAAATAAACAGTACCTGAGCTTGAATCCCATTAAAATCCGTGAAGACTTTACTCTTGGACATATGCAAACTGATCATGTGTGTAAAAAACTCGACAGATAAATCAGGAGAATTTTAAAAGACTTTTGAGGAAATGAACAAAGGGATTGTTATACAATTTCACAAGTTATGTAGGGAAAAAATCTGCAATAAGTTCCTCATATTTTATTATGCTTATTTAGTACTTTAAATTATCCTGTCCTTTTAAAATATCTCTTAAGTTTTGATAGATCTCCGCTATTCAGAATTTATGCTTATTTCATGAATGAAACCACTTTGTTTGCTTCCTATAGAAAGCTTCCTCCACATTTGAAGTCTGTCCAAATAGCATTTATGTTCCTGCACAAATCATAAATATTTAGAATTATTTTTGAAATTTTAATGTTTAGAAATATTTTTATTGGAAGCTTATTTAAACATGAGTAGAACTAGCTGAGCTCCCATAAATTTTAAAATAAAATTAAAATTAATTTTTGTTGAGAGTTAACTGTTCTTACATTGTTCAAGCAACTCCCAGGTCTAAATTATTCTAGTTTTACCCAAAACAGCGGTTGTAAAAATGTTATGGATCAATATACATATATTTATAGAAGCGAAGCAATTAGCACTAGATTTTTAGAAGGCATGCAACCACATAACAAACACGATATGAGCTCTGTTCCAGAAATACACAGCCACTTAAACTCTGCCTAAGTTCCACAAGACTTCTGAACACAAAAGACTAACATTGGCTCTACGGTAATGAGATATTTTTTTAAATTACTCTATAATGATATTTTACATTATCTCGTTAGCACATAAATTGCTATTTTTAAATTGAGATAAAGCTGTAATAAATCATTA
Source organism: Phoebastria nigripes (assembly GCA_035582835.1). Taxonomy (NCBI): domain Eukaryota; kingdom Metazoa; phylum Chordata; class Aves; order Procellariiformes; family Diomedeidae; genus Phoebastria; species Phoebastria nigripes. The sequence continues at coordinate 2,248,507 of JAYKAV010000112.1, forward strand.
CACAGTTATCAGTAACTGTAGCAGTAGTGATTATAGTGTTAATGTTTACTTTGCATTAGTGATGATGACTATTAATATTCTCCTCCATGACCTCATAGGCGACATCTAATTACCTGTTTGTTCCTGTAAAACAAACTGCTATGCTAACAAGTCACTTCTCAGGGATAATTGTGGTCAGCTAAAACTTCTATATTTTAGGACAAATCACCCCATTTGAAGAAAGACATAGTAACAGGAAGTGTTGAGTCACCATCCCTGGAGGTACTTAAAAGATGTGTAGATGTGGCACTTAGGGACATGGTTTAGTGGCGGATTTGGCAGTGTTAGGTTTGCAGTTGGACTCAATGATCTTAAGGGTCTTTTCCAACCTAAATGATACTATGATTCTATTCTATGATTCTACGAAGGTATCAGTGAGGAAAATAAAAAAGACTCATTCTTCCTGCATAGAAGAGAATGGGCTTGAACAACAGATAGAGGTCAAAGCTCTCCACTTGCTACAGCCCGAGAAACTCTGACAGAACTGTCATTCCTATGTTTTTAGGATCAAACTACCAAAACRGGACTGCAAATGAAAATCAAAAGGATAATGAAAAATTGGGTGCAGACTTGAAAGAAAGTTTGGATGACAGCAATATCAGGATGAGAACACAGTCTTCTGAACAGGGTCTTTTATTTGCATGCTAGGTTTTGTTGCCATTCTGTCCAGGAGTGTGAATGACAGTGTGCACATAAACGGACTCCCTCAATTAACTACAAATCACTTTTATTCTTCATATCCCACCATCATCATCAATCAACCTTCAGCACTTTTATCTTTCATTTACCTTTCCCTAATGTACAAGCTGTAATTTTCCCAGTATTATGTTTTTTGGGAATGAAAACTGTAGATCTTAATGATTAGGCTGGTTTTACAATCAATCCCTAAAGTTTCCATTTTTGTTTTACTTATATTCATAGGAGGGGGGAGTTTCTATGTGATATCATAAGACTGAACAATAATAGAATTTGTTCCTGCAAAGTCTAGCAACCGATAGCAGTCATATGAACAAYAGCAGTCATAAGAAAACCATACAATTGCAAAAAAAAGCAACAATATTTTAAAATAATATGTGCAGAAAGTTTTCCTTGTTTAAAGACAACAGAATAATTTATTAGTTTGTGCCACAACCTCAAAATCGCAACTGTAGCACTGTACATCTGCCCAATTTACAAACACTTGCTCAGAACCCTCTTTAATAAAAAAAAAAAAAAAGACTTCTAAATACACTTCAACACTTGGAAGAGCCAGCATAGTCTAGGTAATCGCAGAAGGAAGGAGAAAGAAGAGAGGGATTTTTGTATGTAATTAATATCTCAGACTTTTCCTGACTCTTACGTAAATTTCAATCCATGGCATCCCAAAAGTCTGTATGCTATACTCCCAACCTCCTCTCAAATTTCTTAGGTGAAGTTGTGGAAAAGAAGAGAAAATAAGAACTAGCAGCTGCTACATATAGTTTTGGATCTGACAGTTCAGATGAAGAGTTTGGCAAACATTAACTGTCAACCAAACTTTCCTTCCTACAACGCCATTCAAGAAAAATACTCAGTCTGAGTTTGTATCAAGCCATTTCAGCCAGTAATCACTGTCAGGAAATAAAACTCTAAATAAGAGTTATCTGTGTAAATGAATTATTTACATTCACAAAGAGAAGGTTGTATGATAAGGGACATTGCTGTTAAGTACTCAGGTAAAAGGCCTCTCTCTCCAACACAAAACCAGAACATCTTTGTCAACCCAACAGACTACATGCAAGACATAAGTATTGCAAAGATACAAGCAGCTCATTAGACATGAGACAAAAGAGCAGTTCTATCTGCAAAGAACTGTATTACTTGGGTTAAATTATGAGATTAGTTTCAGAAAAACAAAGTGTTTGAATATTGAAATATTTCTATATATTGAAGTACTGTAAGCTTCAAATTAGTGTTGCTTTCCAGCATTTGATTTAAATTAGGTGTTCTAAAAAAATGAAACAAAAAAAACAAACAAAAAAATCAAACCTGTTAAATAATCGAAAAAATAAAACCACTTTTTTTTTTTTTAAGCAGAAACATTAAATTAGAGGGCTTCAGGGTCACTGCATTGGAATACAATTTCTCTACGTATTCTTTTAGTATGACACATTAAGAGTTGTAACTGAGAGAAGGATGAGTAAAAAGTAGGGTGTTTCCCCTGACAGTTGAGAAGCTGTGAACCAAACCAGGTCAGAAACCAAAGTCAACAATTCCCCTTTACTCAGCTCCATAGTTAAGTGATTAGAAAAGCAGAACATAGGCATGAAAAAACTCACTGTCAACAGCCTATCCTAATGAGAAATGTTCTCATGCTAGATTTTGAAAGAGCCTATGTTTGATGCACTATACTGGCACCAGATGAGGATTAGATGCAACCAACCTATTTATTTATGTCATGTTTTAGAACTCAAGCATGGATCACAGTTTTCAAAATCTAAAACTGGGACTTTGGAGTGGCCATAGAGTAGTTTACCCCTCACTTATTAGCCTTGCTATTAATATTCTAGAAATGTTCATGGCAAAGTCTGCAGAAGAAAGTATCAATTACTGAAGATGCTAGAGAATTAGAACTCCTGCAGACAAACATAATGCATGGGAGATGACTGGCGCTAAAATAGTCTTCATATTCACTGTCTTACTCATGGAAATTGACAGTTAATGGATTTCCAGTTTGGTGGCTGAATCAGAACAAAAGTTTTCTGAAATAAAGACAATCCACTTTCCCAAAAAAAGAAAAAGGGAAGTATCAATGAGAACAATTAAAACATTTCTGATCTTTTTCTTATGATCTTTTTCAGCTCCTGAACTCTCATTATATTCAGCCGTTTCCTAGCTGAGTCTTAGCCACAGCACTCCGCATCCTCACCAATGGGTTATTCAAGTTTCTTCTTCCATATAAACGTAAATTAGACTAATCTCCACAATCTTCTGCAGTGCCCAATACTACAAAAGTTGGATCCAGGACCATGGCTTTCCCCTCCTGAGTGCTGCTATAATACAAACGGAAGTTACTCCCTCTCTCCTTCCCATTGTGTAGTACCTTTACACACTGGTTAGCTCCCCAGGTACAACTGTCTATAATCAATCCCTAAGTGACAACTGTCTCTCTCACTACTTCCTGTTATAAGATGTCTGACATTGTCTCTCGTAGGCTAGCACAAAAAAAGACTTACAGCAGAAAGTAGTAATTTGACCTTGCATGACAGTTTACAGCTTTCTCTGCACTATGATCTGGAAATATTTTGATCTGTCAGGCAATAAACAACCCTCTGTCACCACATATGGGGAAACCTTGCTGGAGCTAACTTAAAGAATATCAGGTGTGGCAATCAGCAGCTAGCAAAAATAACTTAACAGCCACAGTGGTAATAGCCTGTGGTGCACTTCAGGGTTCATTTCTGTGTGGCCTGCTAGGAAGGCAGGTCAGCCAGAAGAAAGGTTGTGATATAGCTTCAGAACTCAAGGTTTTCATTAGGATTGTGCTTGAAAATGCACATCTCCTTTAAAAAGYGACAGAATAAAAGTTGTGCCCACTCACCCAACAGATCTGCTCCTTGCATACAGTGAGAAACTGCTTAAATTAGTTACAGAGAGAACTTTTAACTGCTTAAAGAGAGAACTGCTGTTAAACCCTGCCAAGCCAGTACAGTAAAGCATGTCAGACAGAACTTACTCTTCTGTGTTTGCTGACACAAACGAGCCCGCCTATTTCTACTAGCTATGCTTGTACAAACCTACTGAAGGTACTGAGAGTTGCACAGCTGTTTGTGAGACTGCTCTCCTCTTCAGAAATTTGCCTAACAGTTATAAAGATACTTGAGAAGCAAAGAAAAACAGCTGGACTCTCAAGACAGCTAGAACTGTCAGAGTCAGAAGGTATATAGGCATTAAATTAGGGGATGTATGTATGTGTGCATATACCTATGTATACACATATATACACATATGCATATACACTTTCATACTTCAGAGCGAACTTATTTGGGCTTATAAATACACAATAAATATAGGGGACTGGTAGAGGCTGTACAAATATCTAGAGGACCCAAGAGGAATCTTGTTACTGCAGTGTAATCAAAAAGGAGGGAAAAGCAGGCATTAGTGGTGAAAGCACCTCAGAACACAAGCTGATAAAGCTTTCTTCAACATGTGCAATTCATAGACTTCCCTAATATAGTGATACATTTGAGAAACAGAGGATGCAAAYATGCAATACAAATTATCCTACTACTTTTTTCTACCCTTTCAGCGAATAATATCCGTAAAATCAGTATTATTCATGCTTGTTCTGTCTCTCCCATAATGCTCTTGCCTCAAGTCTGGTAAGTCTGATTTGATGTCAGCTTGACTTTCTTTTTTATAAAGAAGGCAGGCAGCTTAGAAACCAAGTGCTAGAAAGTATAGGAAAAATAAATGAATACGATAAACTACCACATTTATACAAGACTTCTATTGCATTAAAAATGGAATTCAGTCTTTTCAGTTCTGGCTGACCATTATAAGAAGTATCATTTGAAAAACTTACTGTCAGCTAAGTAACTCGGAGGCACGGGAAGTTCTGTCTTGTAACTTTCTATTCCTTGATTTGGCTTTTTATCTTATTTTAATTTAACTTCTAATACTCATGATCACACTCTACTTTCAATTTCCCTGGATAGTTTGAGTGCACTAGAGTGTAGTCCCTTCTAGTTGGCTTTTCCCTTACCAGCATTATTTTGCTCCAGCCTCTGAAATAGAAAATAACTGAAAGTATTAAACTTTTCCTGGCAGAGTATAAATAACTGCAAAGATCATTGGTACAGCCTGAAATGCAGGGGAAATAACTTCTATGGTTTTTTTCTATGATTTTTTAGGCATTTTTAAAAAATGCTAAAATAGAAATTTATCACTTTCCTAACACCACTTGCTCATATTAGGAACACCATGGGGAAAGGTAGCGGACAGCAGTTCTGTCTGTTTGTACCTAGCAAGTGTGTGTAACTCCTTATTCTAGTCCTGTTGTGTTCTGGGGAAAGTATTTCAGGAGCTGGGGAAAAGGGTAGGTAATCACAGGAAGGCTGGAGAGACTGGTCAGACTGCAGGATGTGTGTTATAGAATATCCTTTGCACTTAAATTAGAGGGCTGAGGTAACTGACTGCTTGTTAGAGATGCTCAGGGAACGGTTTTGTTCTCTAAAAATTACTGGTGAAAGAAAATGTTTTCTTTCACATTAGCAGGTTGAGATAAAGAGAGAAGCTTGGAGTTTAGCTCAGCTTATGAACTAATCTAAACATTACTATTGCCTTGTCGTCACTGAAATTTTGTATCACATTAGTTATTGCTTCTTAATGAACAAAAGGCAAACAGATCTTTTCTTTGAGGTAAGCAAACCAGCTACCAAAAGGCAACTCTTAAGACTTAATGCTCTTCATGCTCCAAATGAGTACTGCAGCTCTGAGCCTGGTCTAGAGTGAGATTTTTTTCTTCCTGCTACTAATGTCACATTTCAGAAACCTCTCATATACGAACTTTTTTGATGGGTAAGGTGACTTTCACAATGAAAGAAAAAGATAGCATATTATCTTCCATATGTAAAGCTCACACAGGGAATGCAATTGGCAAAACTTTCACTTTGGAAGAATACACTGTTACAAACTTGCTGTCTGTTTAAGGCAACCTCCATTCCATATGAAGATAAGCACAAAACAATGTAGGGTAATAAAGGTAGCTTTTATTTTCCAGGACTCCATTGTGGACTAAGCTGTCCATTAAGGAAGGTGAGAGGGAAGGTTTTTTTAAAGTAAACTGACTTTGAAGGAAATATGTTTTGTCATGTGCTGTTTAATTTACCTGTGGTTTGCTTCATTGTTTTCTTTTTAAACGTAACAAATTTTAAATCAATCAAAAATAGAGCAATGGCAAAAACTTGGTGTATTAAGAGAACCTAAGTAAGACTGAGATTTTTCTAGCTGTAATTATCATCATTCTACTCTGTGACCTGTTGGTTTGCCTATCATTTCTGTTCTCATTTTATTAATAAAGAGGAAGTAAAATTTCAGGGGCAGAACTTAGTCCTACTAAATGTCAGGACTTAAGCCAGTGTCACATGGGGGAAAAAAATCACTCTTGCAAGGCAGTAAGCCTTACTGCACTTAGAAAATGTTGCATATCCATTGAAYGGGTCTTCACTTCAAAGGACTTTGAAACAAACTCCAGAGTACCTGCCTATGGAAGAGATTTTAAGACCTTCATAGTTCAGAATGGGTTTACTTGTTATCTGGGACTGGTGCCTTTTATACCATGCAACAGACCCACGATTCTCAACCCTATAATTGTAGCTGGCAAAAAATGGGTGGGAATGATGCTTTGTCTCTGAAAACCACTTTTCTTTTTGATCTAATCAGTACACYGGTATAAGCTGTTCAGTGTGAGGTGCTTTCTTTTCTTTCTTTTTCTTTTTTTTTTTCCCATTCCAAAAGGCATGTACATTCTGTGGTATAATGGAAAACTGCCAGATGCCACCATTAAAATGAAAACCCTCACAAGCTGTGATATTTATGGAGACAAGAACTCTGCCAAGTGTGTGGCCACGSGGGATGCAGTCAGACATTCCCCTGCTGGTAGAACACTGCTTGGTTTCCAAAGACCAAAGGCCCCTTTTAGCTAGACAGGTCCTGTTAAGGTGTCAGGTTGCTGATAGCCTTCACAGGGTAACTATTTTGCCTAATACTTAGGTTGTTCAATCCACTCTTTCAAAATCCTGGCTTGGAAACTTGCAGGTGATGCCTGTACTGCTGAGTGTAGATTGAGCGTGTGATCTGACCAACAGTCATTCACATGAAAGCCTAGGCCAAGTAAAGGCCAGTGTAAGAAAAAAAAGAAAGGAAAGAGCAAGTCCTAGCCTCGCATCTTAGCACTGACCTACATGCTCTTTACAGTGGTTTAGATGGGCTGGGGAGGAGAGGAGGAAGGAGGGTGGCTGAGTGTCTGTTCACTGGAGTTCATTCACTGATGGATATACTCCTGACCTGGAGGTGATGTGATTACTGAAGTACTCAGTACCCATAGTATGGCAAGTGGGCACTAAGAATATGCCTGTACAGTGCCAGGTAATACCTGAGCTAGCYGAAACATCAGCTGCCCTGGGAAGGATGAAAGACCACAGAAAAGTCACTGCCTGGGCCAGCATGCACTTCAATACCTTCTATTTGCCACAGTCTTCTCCTTCTCCCCATGGCCTTTGGCTTGCAAAAGCATGTTCCCAAGTAATCTAAAAATTGCAATCCTAACCTTTGAAAGTGCAAAGAAGTCAGTATTTTCCTCGGCTTTTCTGACTGCATTCAGAGAGAAGATCAGGAGCATTGCTAAAGTTATCCACTGCTAGAAATAGTGGCTTTGCAACAAAGGACTGGAAAACTGAGCGAAGAGTGATGTGGCATGAAACGGTGAGTGTCCCCTGTCCTGTGGGACAGCCAATTTGCTTACAGGCAGCACTGCACAAACGTAGAGGCCCTAATAAGTAGCTGTCTGCATGTTAGTCCTGGATTTAACCCTCAACGCCTTTTATTGGCTGCACTTCTGCTTGATTCTGAGAATTACTTCTCTCTTCCTCCACTGGTTTATTCCATGCTTTCTATAAATTTCAAAACATTCATTTTCTTATTGTATGCTCTATGTTACCTGGTCCACTACTTTTTCTCCTGTGCTTTAACTAATACGTATTATGCTTTAACTGATTTGTATTAATACTGGGACCTTCAGGGCAGGAACACAGTTCAGTTGGCAGGACAAGTCAACCATCTAGTTTGGAAGATAACGTTCTCCCAGATGGAAAGGAAGATGTGCCTGTGTGTGAGGAACCAGCCGGCAGTTCAGGGAAGTTAGATATAATGACTGATTGTCTAACATTCCCCTCGTGTCCTCCTTGACAAATGCAGCAGCTCCTCAGCTTCAAAAGGGCAATGTTATTTATCTGCATCAAAGGTAGGAGAGGAGGGAAGAAGGACCAGAGGAGGAAGCAGAGGTGAACTAACTTCTCTAGTGTCTGAACAACACTCAGCTCAAGTACTGAAATAGCCAGATTCCTATCAAAGAGAAAAATGGCCTAGGACTGAGATGCTTGACAGAAATAGATAGATGTAGTTGASAACTGTAAAATCTCTGTTTGGTACAATATATGAGGAGCTGTGTAATTTAACTCCTTTCTCTAAAACAGGATTTATGAAAGTTTGTGGAGAGACAAAAGGAATTATTTTGGTAACAATGATTTTCCAGTGCTGTAAGATATGTCTGACCTCTACTGATTTTATGGCAACTGACATGAGGACTTTGAATTATTACTTTGTCCCACATGGGCATAATATAATTTACTCTGCCTGAAGTCAGTGATCTGAGGAGGCAGTGTACAAAGTAAAATAAAAAATTTGTCTGAGAATGTCTTCCAGATGTTGATATGGGTGGGGAACTGCATTAAAGCACTTCTCCATCAGAGACTAAAGATCAGCTAAACCCAGTATGACAAACTAAGGAGAGAGAGAGGGAGATAAATGTCACTCTGTGTTAAAAACAGACACATCTATCAAATACGATCTTTGTAAATACTATGGAAAATCAAAGTAATAGCTATGGAAAAAAAAAACCACTTTCTTTTCACTTATAATCAGTGGTAGGAATTCTCCCTCTAATCTCTGAAAAAATTTAGGAAAAGCAAATTATATTAAGTGGTTGTTTTGAGCTTTCCCCATTCCCAGTTCATTCTGAAGTATATGCAAGGGGCACTAAATGTAAATGACAAACTGTCTCTGATTTCTGTCATACAAACTTGCTGTGAACAAACTGAACTGGAGTTATGCTATAGTCATTCTGATCTAAGGATGCAAACAAGGCAAACCACAAAGGGTAAAAAAATACCAGTTTGAAACGCACAACCTCATTATACAAATTAAAAAAAAAAAAAAAAAGGAAAAGAAAATATCTCAGAATGGTTATATGCACGTACCTACTGGCTCTTATCTAAATTTTATACCTATATGTAGTAGTACTGTCCACAAGACAATTCCATTCTATCAGATTTCTTTTGGAGATAAGATGTCTGCTGGTCTGGGGAAGAAAATCTCTAGAGTTGCCCTATACACAGGCAAATCCTAGTGCCACCTTCTCACCATTAAGGAACATAACTTTCGTGATCACATTTTGAAGGGAGTAGACGCACATTCTTCTCTTGCTGTGTCCAACTTTTTGTTTTTAATATGCTGGGTTTTTGATCGCTCCTCAGAGCGTGAGTTTTAGATATGCATGGATTGGATGACAAAAGAGATAAGTATGTTCCTAATTCTGCCAAAGACATGCTGAATCCTTTAGAGCTAGCCCTTCCACATCTCTACTCAAACTCTGTACAAGCAAACCAGAGTTTAGCACCTTAAGTTACCACCGCATCTTCCCGTGAGAACTAGTATTTTTTAAATATTGACTTGGAAATGAACTTCAGCCAAAAAAACTTAATCTCCACTTTCCCAGACATTTGTGCACGCTAACCAAATATAACATAATGTCTTTTCTGCACCCACAGATGCTTTTCCTCACTTGTGCAGAAAGGAGTACTTACTTCCAATATCTGGCCGTAGCTTTTTGTCATACTCTCTCAACAGCTTGTTTAGTATGAGAGTCACATCTGTGTCTTGTGTTTTTGGAGCTAATACCCATTTTTGGTTAGTTGTTCCGTCTTCATATTCATCCTCTTCAACCTTTCTAGAACTGCAATAACAAATCAAACAAATAGATGTTATTTTACGTATCTAAAATCTGAATTTACATTCTGAGTAAATCTCCACACTCATTTGAAGAAGTTTTAGATATCTCCCTTGGCTTTGCATCTACCCAGTCTTAGGCTGTTTTTGCAACAGGGTGTTCCCATTAACAGTTGTTGAGTATCTGTAGATGGGTCATCATTGAGAATTGTTTAGAAATTGTCTTCCGCCAGTCTCTCAAAATATTATACTCTGGGAGTTAATGCAGCTATCAGAGTAGTATTTTATATCCTGTATTTTAACCAACCTATTCCAACTAGTTAGTTTACAATATACTCTTACAAAGAGCGAACATCTGCAGTATTATTTTATTAATACATCAAGACAACTGATTCATCTCTTGCACAAAGGCTAATAAGAGTATTAAAAATTCAGATCTTTTAATACTTCCTGATCATTTTATCCTATTAATAAATTATTATATTCTCAGTGACTGAATTTCAGAGTTTAATGTATTACAAGGCTCAGAATTAAGAGCTTGCTCCTTGAATTTAAGATGGATTATCACAAGCACGCAAATACATTCCATAAATTAATCTGAATTTCCCTGCAGTTTTAATGACATTTTTTAAAAAACAGTACTACACCAAGAGTTGCGACTTCTTTCCTTCATAGGTGGATTATTTTTATTTTAAGAGTATGCTAATACAAATGTGGTGAAACTACAGTTTGCCCAGATATCACAGCTAGAGCTATTTTCACACAAGACTAATTTCATTTGTGCGGCTTTTTGTGCACAAACACTAAAATGTTGATTTGAAGATGTATCTTTTGGTATCTTAGAAACCAAATCTGTTTGATGTCTCTCGCTGGAGAAAATCTATGACAGTTAAACTGAGATGAAGTTATCAGGAGAAAAGATAACCGCAGTGGTGGAACCTACAGCAGTAATCATGTGTTGCTTCGACCTGCAATTGCCCTGGTGATACCATATCATTTCGCAACCTTTTTACACAAATGTCAATAATTATGCAAGGGGCAAAGCAATGGAGAATCAGGGGCACCAGCCTTGTTTATTCATGGGATGTGCTACACGCATCAGAGCAACCTCCTTTCTCTCTCTCCCTCTCCTCTCCATAATGACACTAGTGTCTTTTAAAATATCTCAGATGTCCAGAAGACTTGATAGACGCGCTATAGTAACAGAAAAAAAAAGAATACAAGTATAAAAATTTAATCACAGAGCATCATCAACCCTCAACATTGCTTGTAGACCACCATTCAAGCATTTAATGAAACTTTTAATTGAAACTGCTCTACCGCCAATACACCCCTAAGGATTAGCCAAGAATCACATAACATGACCTCACAAACTGCAAGTGCTCTTGGTACGATTTCTATATAAAAATAATTTTGAAACCTAGCCCCTGAGAACTTTCTACAGAGAGAGCTCATATAACTAAGTTGCACAAGTAGAGAAAACTTAGGGGAAATTTTGAATAGATGAGGATTCCTTCTCTGTTAGTGAGTTGTGTTTTTTAAAAACTTGATCTTTTTTGTATAATTCACCCAATGAGTATTAAAAAACTCCAAGAGGATTTTTTTAGGGGTTTTTCTCCCTCAGGTTCATGACAAGCCCTGTGTTTTAATACTGCAGCTACAGAACCATTCTCAAAGGAGGCACTGTCTCCAAACATACATGGTTGATATTTCAGAGCTGAAACGCTGCAGTGGTGCTGAATTGCCGATAGGAAAGGAGAACAAATCATACATCGTCTTCTGCTGCACCCACCACAACTTTACTGGAGACATTCAGACTGCATGTGGAAATGAGAACTGAGTTCAGGTAGGATCAAGATTCCCATTTCAGGGAGCTGCTGCTTTAAAACCAGTCACTAGTAAGAGTCTAAGCTCTGACAGACCTTTTAAATCCCCTCACTCTAGCAGCTTGCTTCCTAGAAAGTTCCTCCAGATGAGGTAAATTCCTACCTACCTTCTAGATTAGATTGGGGGTGTGAGAGGTTTCACAGTGAATCAGACTAATACACTAGATACATATTTTGCAAGGTGTTTTGTTTTCCTCCTTAAGAGTTTGTTATTTCACTTCCCTGGCTTGCCTCTACACAATTAGTCTCCTTGAAGGCACTTGAGGTTGCATTTTCACCTGTGCCTTCCTGGTGACTGCCAAATTCCCAGCATATTCCTGCTATCCACAGAAACAAGTGCGGATGATGGCAGGCTATTCTCAAATTGGGGAGGAAGAAGGGCTGCACACCTTCCCCAAACTCCTCAGGGGCCACTAGTTTTGATCCTGTGAGGAGTCAGTGCATAAACCGCAAAGGACGAAGGCTGGAAAACCCTGAGAGGTTGTGGGTAAAGGGTTTTTATCCTGCAACACATGTGCCCAGGACTTGCTCTGCGGGCTGGCATGAAGCAGCCTCTAGTTCCTGTGGGGATCTGGGAGAGACATGCCACCCGGGTGTGGGGCAGGCTACCGAGAAGGAGAACATGGTTAATAAATCGGGAAGGGAAGGGAAGGAGAAGGGGGAAGGGGAAGGCCTCTTAGCACGCCTGCAGCCCGGTTTGTGGCAGATCCTGCGGGAGACGCTGAGGTGACACCTTTGCCTGGGTTAYGCGGCGGGGGCCCTTCCTAGTGCCCTGGACAACCACCGGGGCCGAAGGCGAGCCTGGTCCAAAAGGTCACGGCTGCAGCTGCCGGCTGTCCCCCTCCGGCCCCTCACCGCCCGCCGTTACCGCAGCACCGCCGGGGAGACCCTTCCCGCCCGAGGCAGGTGCCGGGGGCTCCCCGGCCCGGCCCGGTCCGCCACACGCGCCCCTCCCGGCTCCCCTCCGCGGCGGTTAACGCCCGCCGGGCCGAGGGCGAGGCGGTTAACGGTAGCCGCCGCCGGCCCCCCCCAGGCATCAGGGCACCCCCCGGCACCCCCAGCTGGTCCCGGCCGCTGAGGCTCACGCTTCCCGCGGCTGCCCTCTCCCTCCTCACGCCGACCCCGTCCGCGGGGCCCCCGGGGGTGGGGCGCGGAGAGAAGCCGTGGCTGCCGGCCGCCCTGCGCCGTGAGGGGAGCCCGGGCAGCTCCAGGCGCCGTCCCGCTGGCTGCCGGGCCCTGGCAGCCACCGGAGCGGGAAAACTTTCTGCCGGGCCGAGTCGGGACAGAGCCCTCTCGGGCGACCTGCGGCTTCACGCGGGGCCGGGAGAGACAGCGGGGGCTGCAGCTGGCTGGGGAGCCAGGCGGGTCCCGGGGAGGGAGCGGGGGAAGCCGCGTTTGGGAACAAAGCCCCGGCACGGCGCGGAGGAGGGGGGGAAGAGCCCGCTGTCCTTCCCGGGCGCCGAGTATTTTGCAAACTCCGGCGAGCGGGACTCCCGCCCGCAAGCCCCGGTGCGAGGAGAGAGAAGAGGGAGTGGGAGGAGGCGAGGGGAGTGCAGACTTACCAGGCGTGAAACACTGAGAGGAGGAAGAAAACCGGCAGGAGCTTAGCGGACATGATCTGGGCAGCGCTGGGCAGGTGAGAGGTGCGGCAGGATGAAGGAAATGTTGCAGGATGTTCACATGAAAGGGAGAATGAGGCAATGAGGTGAAGCTCTTAGCCTCTCTTCCTCTGTATTCTCAGCTTTATACCCTGAAGAAAATACCCCCTTTCACACCGCTCCAGGAAGGGAGGGGGAGGCGAAAAGAAAAAAAAAAAAAAAAAAA
>JAYKAV010000112.1:2262357-2328876 GCA_035582835.1 Phoebastria nigripes
CTGGGGCGGGGGGGAAGGGGAGCACCTCGCCCCCGCCCCGCGGAGCGCCTGGCCCGCGGCCAGCCCCGCAGCGCGGCACCGGAGCGCTGCCGRGGGCCGCCCCGGATCGGGGAGCACCTCGTCCACGCTCCCTGCCCAACAGGTACCCGCCTCGCCGGCAAGGCGGGGAGAGCTGGGAAGTGAACACACACGCACACGGGAGAGGGGGAGCAGCAAACTCGCCAGCCGCAGTCAGAGGCCAGCCGGCAGCGGGGATTTCTCCCCGCCACCACCAGCCCGATGCCCCCGAGGGGGCGGCTCCGAGGGGGCTGCGGCACCCGGCGGCAGCTTCCCCCCGCTGTTTTGGGGGGGTGCCCCCACCCCCAAACCTCACACTCACTTGCCGAATGGGGCCCCCAGGGCGCTGGAGGTGCTCTCTTCAGACGGAGGGAGATGGGTCGGCGCTGCTTCTGGTCTCGGGGTGGTCGGAACCACGGGCATCCCGGTGTACATACAGACGCAGATCCATGTAATCGGTGCGGCTACAGAGAGGGACCTGCAGCGCAGTCTTCCACAGACAGATAGACAAACATACACAACGCAGCGTGTTTGTATATGCCTCTGTATCTAGCTGTATGTATGTAGAAGTTTGCATGCTCTGTACGAATGCATGGATACACATATATATGCATAAGCTACGCCTGTAGAATGTATACACAGAGAAGAGAGAGAGATGCGGTAGACCGAGCTACATGGATTTATGTGTATATTGGGAATTTTAGAATAAATGAGGATTTTCTGCTGTGAGAACTCGGGAAATGTGACGGCAGCCAAGTGTATTCAGGGCAAAAATAGTTTGGGTCTGGACATCATGTGTCTTTCTACTCCACTAAGAACAGCACAGATGTGATTTTTAGCGACTTCAATTCTCTCCACATGTGTGGAGCTTTGCACCAGGCGTCAGGGTAATAAGAATATTGCCCTTTGCTTTCAGAATCGGAAATGACAAAATTTCGCTTTCATGACGGTAATGTGGAAACAAAAAGCTCTGCTAGAGGTACAACGAGTGGTCGTTTTACTGTGATCAGAAATCTCGGCAGCATAAATTTTTGCTTCCTTCTCCCTTAGACATAGTGTCCAAGTCTGGGGGAGTCGTTTTTAATTATGACACTACATTAAAAAAAAAAAAAAAGTTCTGCTGGAAGATGCAATCTTGCTTTTAGAGCAACTCCTACATGATGCCTAGACGAGCTGGCTGGAGAGAGTTCTGTTCCCGAAGTTATTTATTGAAGGAACGAGACAGCTTAGGGAAAATCCGCTGTGAGCCAGGCAATTAATTCCCAGTCATTCACTTTAGGTTTTTTTCAACCTAAACGTCTCTTTACTAGATTATACAGCAGTCCTTTCGTGTTGACTTTGGCTAATTGCAGTTACTGTGAATTGCTAATAACCACTTGTTACAAGACTTGTGCTCTTTTCCGTCGCCAGCAGAGAAATGCAGGTGGACTCCAGACCGCCTGCTGCCTTGAGCAAATAACGGCCGGGATATCGAAGGGAAGGGAAGGGAAGGGAAGGGAAGGGAAGGGAAGGGAAAGGAAGGGAAGGGAAGGGAAGGGAAGGGAAGGGAAGGGACGGCGGGAGCTCGGAGGTTGCCTGGATTTCACCAGGAATAGCTATGTGGAAGCGCGCCTTCCTTCAGGCGCTGTGGGCCGGTTAAGCAGCACGCCGATCCGCTGATGTGAAGTTTGAAGCCACACCGGCGCTGTGRGGCGTGCGGGAGGCGGGACGGGGCGAGCGGGCTTCTCAGCCACGGGGGAAACTCCCGCCGGTGCCGGTGCCGGGGGGTCCCGGCGGCACCGGGCTCCGCGCTGCCGCCGGCACCGCTGCACCGCAGCTCGCTGCGGCCAAGAGCGTTTTCAGGCACCCGAAGGTTTTCTGAAGGCCGGTGCTTATGGAAACATAACTTGGGGCTCCGAGGTCGCGGTACCCACGTCCAGGCTCGCAGTGCCTGCGCGTTTTGAAAGCAAGGACGGGAAAGCGCCCTGCGAAAAAAGAGGGGTTTCGCCATAGCTAGCTACCCCCGCGCTGGCCACATATATATAGAAATGTGTGTATTCACACACACACACACACACACACACACTCGAGTAAGTAAAAGGCTACTTTTAGTAGCCCAGCAGAGCAAACTGCTGGGGAGATGCTGCAGCGGCTGCCGCCGCGGTCCCGGGCGGAGCGGTTTCGGGCGGCGGCGGGCCGGGCCGCGGCAGGGGCCGCCTTCCCCTCTGCCACCGCCCGGGTGGGCGGCATAAGTGGGCCAGATGRTACCGTGGCAAAAACACCCGGAGGAGAGGCACACCGGCGGCGATTTGCAAAGAGCGATGGCGAGCCGGGGTCCAGCGCCGCCTCCCCGGCTGGGGAGCCGGGCGCTCRGCAGCCCTGCGCCGCGGGGACCCCCGGCCCCCTCCCCTTTCAACCGGGGATGGCTTCCCCGCAGCGGCGGCTCCGCCCGGCGCCGCTCCGCCTCTTCCCCCCGCCCTCCAGCCCCGTCCCGCCCTCGGCGCCTCCTGCCGCGGCGGCGGGATCCTCTGGCGGCGGCTGCGGGAAGCGCGGCGGGACGAGACGGGACGGGACAGATGTGTCCCCCCGCCTCCAGCCAGCGGCAGAGCACTCGGTTACCCCTACTCAGTCACCCCTAGTCGGTGACCGTGTGCCGTTACTGGTGCTGTATGTGGTCATCAAGCCACCCAGCCCTCCGGGAAAACCCTCACAGTGTTACACTGACTACTTCCCCCTTCCCTTGCAGCGTGACAGCAAGCCCCAAGGCCCGAGTGGAGCTTTATGGTTCATTAATTATTGCCTCCTTCACCTCAGGCTGCAAGGAAAAAGAAAAGGTGATGTTCAAGATTTTCTTTCTGTTGTCCTCGGTGGGCTGTGTGTTAATGCCAAAGGAATACTTTAGCACCACTCTTTATTATACCTCATCCCTCGGTCATTTCTACTTTTCCTCTTTTCTTCATACTCACATGCTTTTCTCTTACTTTTAAGCACGCTCTCTGCCTTTGCTGAGCCTTTTCAAATTGTGTATTCAGGTAGGGATCATGATTATCCGGCACAYGCTTTAACAAAAGAACATTGTATCACACCCTGTAATAATACTAAAATGTTTGTATTCTCTAGCGCAATAAAATGGATCCACATTTTAACTTACCTTTCACTGCATTTTCACAGAGGACGACTATCTTTTCAACCTGAGGAATACCAAAGAGATACCTTTGTGGTATTTCTTGGGGGGGGGGGGGGGGGGGGAAGTAAGAGCCTCCGAAAGCAGCTGTGCAGGGAGCTAGTTACCATAAATAAGGGGGCAAATGCAGAGGGAAGGAATGGGGCTCACAGATCAAGTGTCTCACTTGCTAGAACTGGGTGCTCCCTTTCTGGCCCTGAACAGGTTCCTGAAATTGGGCACCTGAAATTTTCTGTGATTAAATATTGAAGGAGAGTCCTCACTGGTGGCTTTCCTGGCATCCCAGTGACTGAGGCTGCCACCTACACCACGAGCAGCGCAGGAGGGAAGTGGGGCTGCTCTGAGACAAACAGGGAAGGGGCTGAAACCTGTCTCCTACAGCTCCTGGAGTCCTCCAGCTGGAGGCTCATTAGAGATTTATTAGAGACTAGAGCCAGTTTATTCTGGCTGAAGGTCTCTGTCACTCCCGCTGGAAGCACTCTGCTTTGTATAAATAATTAAATCTGCCTTGAGGTAGGGAGTTGAACCTCAGAGGTCCAGACACTTTCTGTGTCTCAGCTCTTACTCAGCTCTGTCCTTCAGCATGGGGCTCACCACTCTCTTTGGCCCACTGGCAGGATATGGAGAATCCCTCCCGACGCTGCCATGCTGCAGCTCTTCAGCAGCTTTGCGTACACTTGCTTGCAGAAGCACAGGCATCGAGGGCAGGCAGGCCTGGACCTCTGGGGCCAGACGACCCTGAGCAGTTGTTCTGAGGATGTCAGTAACACCAGCCCGCAGTGAATGAAGAACTGAGCTCAGATCCACTGAGGCCAAGACTGCTGTGAGTGGCTGGTTCCAGCATTTGTTATTATATATGTGACAAGTTATGCGGTATTTTTTGTCCTATGTGTAGTACATCARTTTTTCCCACCTACATATGCAACCTATCATTGTCGGTCCAGTGCATTGCAATCTATCRGTATTTCTCAAAAACTCTCCAAATTCATCTAACTGAAATTAGTTGTTATCTTCAATCAACATTCTTAATTTCCTTTTCACTTTGTTTTTAGCCAGGGCCAATTTGAACAGCAACTTTTAAGACATGATGACTGTGAGAAGTGATAATTGCTTTTGAGGATGGCAATGAAAAGGCAAATAATGCAGTACAGAATGGGACACTTACACTTGAGGCTAAATTAGTGGTAATCCTAGGAAGATCCTTCAGAAGTCCTTCAGGCTTCATAAAATCTAAATTCCATTCTTTCTGCCTTTCTCAAAATTGAACAAATGTCCATAACAAAATAGTGGAAGATGCAAAACTGGTAAGGTGAGGATGTCATCTGAGACTGTCACCATGCAATGGCCATATTTAAGTGTTTGTAGTGACATAACAACATATAAAAAGCCAGGAAGAATTCAAGCAATTTGATCAAACACTCCTTTAGAATAATTTAGGTTCCTCTGAACATTTCAGTGTCAATTCCAATCTGAGGAGCAAGGGTGTGAGGGGAAATATATCCTTATTACAAAGAACGTTATCTCCAGATTTAAAAAACAAATAGCTGTGCAAGTGCTACATTCATCTTGTCTGCATAAACTGAATAGCAAAGCAGTTTCATTCAGTTTTCTTGAAAGTTTAATTTATACGTTCAGCAAGAATTTTTGAAAGACAAGATTATTTCACAGAATCATTTCTTTCTCAGTTTTGTACAAATATGTTTAGTTATTCCACAAAGGGCATATTCCATTTAGAAAAAAGCAGAACGCAATTTGAGATAACAGAAGAGGGCTAAGCTTTAGAAAATACATTGTTGCCTAAATTCATCCTTGGAGTAAGCTGGCACAGCTCAAATATCAGAAATAAAAACCTTTTCCATTGTATTTGAGTTGTTCTTTCATTCTTAATGGGCACAAGTGAAGAAATTTGGCAGTAGAACTGCACGCACTTACTCTCCAGTGCTGAATTGTTGTAATTCACTTTTCAACTCTTTTTTCATGAAATCATACAGGAAAAACCCAGTGACAAGCAATTCCTATTTATTACTCTCTTTGGCCGTGACTAAGCCGTGAAGTAGATGTGCCCTGCAGGGTCCCAGCTCACCCATACTGGGGACAGTGACACAGCTCACCCCACTCCTGAAGGCCCAGGCTCCTTCCAGGGGAAACCAGAGGAGGTTGATGCACATCCAGATACCGCCCCAGCCTGGAGCAGGACGAGGCCAAGGTGTTTACTTTGAGCCAGGATCTGGGAAATGCTCCCATCTCCCACAGTTCAGATGCCATCAATGAGTAATGGTCTCCCACACAAAGAGTTCCACTGACTGCAGAGAGATTTAAATTGCTAGGTGTTGTGTAGTGCGAGGCAGTGGCATTTAAGTATTCCAGCCTGGAATCGATCGGCTTATTGAAGCATCTCCCAAACTATGGGACAACACCTACTGTTCAGGCAGGCGAGGTGGCTTCTTCTTCTTCTATCATTTCAGTTCTCAGCAAGGATTAGGAGTGCGTGGGCTTCTCCGAGAAACGTAAGATAGACAGTTCTTCAGGAAATTTCAACCTGGTTTAGCAAATCCACAATAACAGAATGAGCTCTAATCATTATTTTCWGCCACTACCTTCAAACACAGAAAGCGACAGTCAATATAACTGGAAGTGATTTATGTATAAAACGTCTGTGGTGTCATATGCCTTTGGCAGGTAGTTATCATGTCCTCTACACATCAGGTAAACTCCAATGAACTGTTTACCAAAGTAAAGCAAAGGGCCTGATCCTGTGACCGTGCGACTCCACTGTTTGCAGGTAGTTCCATATTCAGTGAAGACAAGGAGCCTCTCCATGTAAGTAAAATTGGTCAGATTTAGAGGTCCTGGCACTGAGTCCTGCAATGGAGATCAGAAAATGATGCTGAACCATTCAGGGTAAGAGTCAGACTTGGGTGTAAGCAAATAAAACAAGCATGGAAAACCCTCTAGGGCAAACAGAATGGCTCTGGAGAAGATGCTGTAAAGATGGCTCTGAGTTTCTCGTTTGTGTAGGGAAAAGCCTCACACTGGCAGCTTTTTGTGGAAGTTTGAGGAAAGTGAAAAGCAACTTCTTGTGATTCTTTCTCTTTCTTGTTTTGGGATTCCTGTGTATTCAGACAGCCTTTTGCCATGCATGGTGTCCTCTGGAGGTTTGCAGATTGCTCGTAGTTTTCAGCAGTGTAGTAAATACAGCCTCCATATTGTCCCAGAAGCACTCTGGTGCCACTTTCACAAGTACTCGGCAGCCTAAGGGTCTGACTAGGCATTCCTGCACTCCAGCCTTCTCTTGCAGAAGAACGTATGTTGAGTAGTTGTACGGGGTCAGGACAAAGGTCTGGATAGCACAGTATCCTTCCTCTGTAAGTGGCCAGAAGCAGATGTTTTTGGGGAAGAATAAGAGGAACAGAGCATGTATATATGATATTCCTTCCAAGTACTCCTCTAGCCTCTAGTCATCAGCATCTCAGGAACCTGATATAGTTTCTATCTATTTAGAGAACTGTGCAAAAGTCCCACGCTCCAGATTGAACTTGAACCCACAGAACCTGGCTTCGGTCAGTGACTGTCCCTTTAGTTCCTTAATCTTTGGAACATCGCTGTTCCGTAACTGTTTTTATTTTAAAACCCTACAACTACCTAATCTTCCCATGGAAAAACCAAAACCAAAACCAAACCCAAAACCAAAACCAAAACCAAAACCACCATCTTTTTCATGTAACTTGAATGTTTGATATCTGAGGGGAAGAAGTGTTAAGTAATGTTCGTATTGAACAGAATCCAACTTTACAATTGTAAATATTATCATAAATAATAATGTGTGATAAAAAAGTTTGAGCCTGTGCCACCCGTAGGCTGTGAGAATGGTTGGGAAGAGAATTGACCTTACAGGTACTGATTCATACCTGCCAAAACCATGGTAGCATGTGTACATATGGGATCAAAAAAAGGGCAAGTCATCACGTGGACTATCTCCTGATGCATCGTCATCAGCCCACCCATCATCTTCAGACACCTGGCTGAGCAAGATTAGTTTGGTGCATTATGCTGTGTCACTGATGTTGCAAGAGTTACATCTCATCTGTTATTCTGGTGAGACTAGAAATAGCAAGCTGTTGGTAAATTGATTCCTAGGAAGAAGCCTTGTCCAGACGTGTTACCCAGCACACATCCATTTGCCACGAGTGTCAATGGCAGGCCCTATCACCATCAACCACAGGAAGAGAGTCGAGGACAGTGAGCACTCAGCTGTAGGGCTACAGGGAGTCTGCCTCCGTGATTAACAGTAAGACCCCACCATGCTGCGCATTTCATGGTCACTTTGCCTTGCGACAGGAGGAATGTGCACTCATATCAAACGGTTAGAAGAATAGTTCCCCAGGTGCGTGCATCCGAACTAAGAGCAGTTGTTGTGTTTGCTAGTCCTGACAGCAGATTGGGCTCACCTCTCCTTGACTCAGCCTCCAGGAGCCTAGCACTGCCTCCACTGTACATCTCTATGGCCATAGGAAGAGGCAGAAGAGGCTGCAGCTGAGAGGGTCTGTCTCGCATATGCAGAAAGACCTGCTCCCCTCTGCCAGCTGCCAGGTGTTTTTAGCTGTTTCAGAGGTGCTCAGTGAGTGAATCACTGGGGACGCCCAGTGCAAAATGTGTGTACTTCACTGCACTGTGTCCCTGTTGCACTTGGTGAGGAGATCTTGTTGGCTCCCACCTTTTTGTGGGGAATAACCCGCATGCATGAAAATAAATAGCCACGGGGCTGTAGGAAGTTTTGCCTTCCAATAAGCTCTGCAGTTTTTCACTGGTTTTGATCCCCAAAGGGCTGGATTCGTTGCATTCAGATACCATTATCCCGCTTTTAAAAACAAAGAAATGATGAACAAGGAGGTGTGTGGCTGCTCAAAGCCACATGGGAAATCTACATGAAAATAGAGATCCAAATCCTCACCTTGGCTCAGGATAGCACTGTAACTAATAGATGGGCATGCCCCTCCCTTGCTCCTCTTTACCAGCTTCTAGTCACCTGCTCAGTCCCGTGGCTTCTCTGTGGCCACTGAGAATTTGCAAATTTCTAATTCCACAGCATCAAATGAAAAGCTGCAAAAAGGAACAGATGTGTGAGATTTTTTCTTGGCAATGTTTAGGAATGAAGGGGATGAAGAGAAGATACACAAGAAGCCCAGACAGCTCCCTAGTCCTGGACCAGACCCTCACCTCAAAGTGAAGCACAAACTCTCCTTTCTGCCTCAAACAGAACATGGGGCTGATGCTCCATAGCAAAATAGCACCTAATTCTGAAACATCCCGATTCACTGTATTCACTCAGTATGTACCTTTCTGGGCAACAGTGAGGATGCGTCATCCACACACATGTGATCGAGTGCATGCATGTGTGCTTTCCAATTAATTCCTCCAGCTCTTGTGGTGATTTTTTGGTCTCTCTAAAAGGATAACCAGTATAAGAACGACATTTTGCAATCAAATGTTGAATGCATTTTTTATTTAAACATTAAGATTAAATTACAAAAGCTTCTGGAACAAGGAAAGGATGCCAAGAGGAAAGAGCTGAAAACTCAGATTGCATTTTCTCATTCATTTTGAAAGCAAAACACATTGGCAGCAGCAAGGCGTTTTATAGAAAAGTTTCAGATGGACAGTACAAAGACCTTTCTGTCAATATTGTCACTGAAACACCTTGCTGTCATGAAGCACATCTTTTTTTCTGATCACACTTCTTAGTGTTGGCTGATTGGTTTTCACTGTGGGAAACAAGTAATAATTACTGCAGAATTACTGTAATTCTTTACTGTTAATCTCTGCTAACATAACACAATCTTCTTCTTGGGAAAGTGTCCAAACATAATTTACTTTACCCTAATAAAAATGTCTACTGCTGTTGTTAAAAATTTTATTTGCACAAGTATGTTCCTAATCTATGTTAATTTCATGCAATATATCTCTAATTTTTGGAATAAATACTGAGAATCATTCCAGAAAATTCCTTGGAATGCAAAATCCAAACAAACTTCATATTTTCTTCTAAGGGCAAGATTCCACCACCTTTATTTACACAAGTAGCATCCTGCTCCCTACGTTACTTCACTGCAAGCTAGAGGCTCAAGCAATGAAAATCAGCATAGCCCCATTAGGATTTACTGCAGTGTACTAACTTCCAATAAAAATTGGGCTGAGCAGTTTTATCTGTGGCGTAATGCACTACCTATAACCAGTAAAGGTGCTCGAACATAGCCCTACACTTAATAATTTGGCACATTTACAACTGGCGTTACTCAGTAACTTATCAGATGACAATAGTGGAGCTCTTCTGTAAAATATAGGTTAAGCCTACATTGTATGACTGTACATCTGAAGTATAAAAACCACGATATGTAGTACACTTGAACAGTTAAAAAATATAACTTATTTTATTTGTAAACTATCAATGCAAGATACTCAGCAGCAAAGAAGCCATGTTCAATGTCTGCTGATCTTTTATAAAGATCTGTTGCTGTAATATAATCGTCTCTGAAACATCTGAGGTTACATGTAGAAACAATCAAGGCAATATTATTTGTACATATTATTAAACATGCAAAAAACTTCCTGAAGAATATTGCCCAAATGTAGAAAGTCGTCTGGATCTCAAATTTTCCTTGGTAGCATCTGCTTTGTAAGTATGGCTCACATGTGGCTTTAGAGTCCTTCAGTTTATTTTGGAGAATTGGCACCTTTAATAACAGGCTCCCTATTCAAATACGTGGCCCAGTAAACTAAGTTAAAAGTTCCAAACAGCACTGGAAAAATTATCCGGGACATTTTGTCAATCTTACTGATGCTGTTGTAAGTCTTTTTGCTTTCAGCGGGCTTTTCTTCTGCAGACTTCACTGGAGCAGATGCAGTGTTTGAGATGACAGATGGGGCTGAGTCCTTTGGCATGTTTGGTGCGGGGGTCATCTTCCCAGTGCTGTAAGTATTAGTTGATTTATTTCCCAGCAATGCACGCTCTTTTTTCTGCAGGGTAAAGAACAAAACATTAGACCGCAGGAACAGAAAGTGGAAACGTTCTCGAGATATTAACCCAAAAATCTAAGTACTGTAATCAATCATGCTAACAAATGCCTGTTGGCTATTCCGACTTTGACTCCGAAACAGCTGTTTCTGCTTCGATTTTGTAGCCCTTACTCAGGTTAAACTTTCCCTGACGCCAGAGAAAGCTAAAAGCGGCTGGCCGGACCCAGATCCCACCTGGCGTTAGCAGCTTCTTTTGTCAGGGCGACGCGGTTCTGCACCGGCAGGGGTTGCTGCCCCGCGGGGAGCTGCCAAGACGTGAACCTCACCCTCCTGCCTGCAGCAAGGAGTGTGGTGAAGGGCTCGTGGCCCCTGCTAGCTTGCCCTCTTTGTACTGCTCCTTTGGGATGCCTGCTCTTTGGGATACGAGCTCTCTCTAGGAGGTCATTTGCTAAGAGTCAGTCCTATTGCAAAATTTTAATTTCAGCTCGAAACTCAAAAGTTTGTGTTTTCACAGAACCACTCTTTTGTCTCTTTTTTGTTGGGGATACTGTGGTGGGACCCTGACTCATAGAACTCAATGTGAGCTTTGTCATTGATTTGGGAGAGCACACAGGGAGTGCTCTGCAGAGATATATTTCATAGTATATGTCTGCTATTATCAGAAGTTTAGTCACTGAAATCCCATGCCCTATATCCTTCTGAAAACTGTCCACTCCATAGAGAGGGCGGAGACTGATAGTCCATCTCCGTGAAAAGAAGGCGGCATATTTCCTTGCAAATATTCCTCTATAGGAACAGGAAAGTATGTCATGAGGTAATTAAGTACCTTTTTCACGAAGAAGCTGAAAACTGTCCATTCAGTTATTTGAGCTATGCTGAGTAACTGCTTTTTATTCTAGGTATTTAAAAAATGTAAGGTAAGCACCTTGATTTTAGCAGCTTCCAGGGCTTTTTTGCCATCCCATGCCCAACTCCTCTTGGTGAAATAGTTGACTGTTGCAAATTCAATCAATGCAGAAAATACAAAGGCATAGCAGACCGCTATAAACCAGTCCATTGCAGTAGCGTAGGCCACTTTCGGCAAAGAGTTACGGGCACTGATACTTAAGGTGGTCATGGTGAGGACTGTTGTTACTCCTGTAAAGGAGGGAAAAAAAGAGAGGCAGAGATCAGTTTGGTAGCCCTTAGGAGATCCCTAATGAGTTATAAGCAGGCCCCAATTCAGCATGATACCTAAGAAGGCCACACAAAGTCAGTCAGTGTTTGCATATTACAGTCTGAAAGAGTAAGATACTTTGCTCACCAAGAAAAAATACAAGCCTCTGCCCTCAGGTGTTTACTTCTGTGGTGTTCTGGTTATCTCTAGTTATAGTGTATCTAAATAAGTATTTTTAAGGGTAACTCAGCTGTTACATAAGCCAAAACCTTACTGGTATTTTATCCCTGTACACTGGTGCATGGTATGTATAGAGTGTCCCTCATTAAGTGGTACATTATAAAATCAGTTTAGCAGTATCTTGCATAATAAAGTGGGATTATGGATTTTATTTTCTCACATGGAAATTTTATGTATGACATTTTGGCTGTTAATGATTTCCTTGACTGTAGCTCCTCCTTTCACATAAATGACAAAGCTGCCACTACGTTCATCTGTGGAAGGATGCCCTCAAYAGGACAAAATTCAACTCTCAGTTACAGCTTTGTAAACCTAGAATGGGTACCACCGGTCAGCAAAGCGATGCTGGTACCTGTATTTTCCCCATACAGCTTGCTGAACTGATTTTTGATCAAAGTTGCCGACTGATTTCAGTAGGTTTGTACAGAAGAATGACTCTTTGAAGAACAGCTGAAGGAAGTTTTACATAATAAACTGTTCCCGCTCCCCTCATTTTTCATCTAGTGAAAATTTTGTATTTCATCAACCTTAAGACTCTGTTTATTTTCTGCAATCTTCTAGTGATAAATTGACTAATTTGAGAGACCCCGAAGGATTTTTCCATGAYAACTTCTGTAGCAAATATACATTTTCTAAATGCAAAATCATATTAATTTTTTTTGATGGTAATAGAGATAATTGTCACAAATTAACCTCTACATGGTTTTCCCAGATAAACATCTTAAAACAGAGATAAACAAAATGTCTTGAAGTGAAATCTGTTTCAAATACTTAGCTAGAGTACACACTAAATATAATAATATGTATGTTTTTTGTTCTCAACCATCCAGTATTTTACCCGAGTGGGGAAAAAACCCACAAATCACACCAATCTGATTCTTCTGTCTTCTGTCCTTAACCTTCATATAGTTGATTCTTGAGCAGTTTCTGTCATAACTTTACCAAAAAAGCCCAGACAGTGTTTTTAAATGGATTTCGAGCTTAACTTGGAAGAGAACAAGGGAATGTCTAGAACATCTCAAGTTAAAATAAGCATTAGTGCACTGTGGTTTTGTTACAGCAAATCGCTTCCACAAGCCAGACCGATCCTTCCCGCATGCTGGGAGAAAGTGGGATACTCACCAAAGACAGTCCTAGCAGGGACAGATTCTCTGTTTAGCCAAAACGACACTTGCGATAAGATCACAGTCATAATGCAAGGAAGGTACGTCTGGATGACAAAATAACCAATTTTTCTTTTCAGGTGAAAATGGGCTGTCATAATAGTATATTCGCCTAGAAGGAGAAAAAATGTGCATGTGGGTAAAACAAGGGAGGCTTACTGATTCAGGGACTTAAGCAGGCCAGCTCCACCCCCCATTTGAGGATACCATTCAGCCATTCTTAATTGCATGAAAAATGTCTGGATTTCTGCGCTGTGGAAAACCAGGACTTGAGACAGAAGTGCTGCTAGATCCTGCTCGTCTTCACATTCARTCCCCAAAAGCAGAAGACAACGACTGACTACTTCTACTGCACTGAAAAGCTGCAGTCCTTTTATGCACCTGGGATGTCTTGATGTTCACAGGCTGAAAAGATCCGGGCTGCTGGCACTGCCTCAGTCCTGCCTGGTTTTGACTCAGTCCTACAAACTGTCTTACCAGAGTAACGATTAAGGCCATCTACTCTTAGAAATCTGATTTAGCAGCAGGACTTAACCTCATTAGGGCAACTCTTACTGCCGAGCCATCAAGAATGAACGGGTCCGGACACTCCTTCTGCACCGCACTTTAGGGACTGCCTGTCCCAGTGGCAGTGCTGCRAAAATTGCAGCTTTGCACATGGATCCTGGGAGGTCTTGTTGATCTCAGTACCCAAACCCGTTAAATTGCTCCTCCAGAAGAAAAATAATATCTCTAGTGCATGCAGTTTTCCTAGAATTTGGTACACCTTAGCCCTTGGAAAGATAATCTGTTGCTGGATAGACATTGTGCCATGCCTTGTTCACTTGCACAATTAATATTGTACTGCCTGCATGGAGAATTCACTGAAAGCTGCCACAGCAGTGCTAAATTCCATATCTTTTTTAGATGCCAAATTCACAGCATTGCCTTAATCCGGCTTTTGTCAGGTCCTCTGAGTTTCAATAAAAGCCTAAAAAAATGCACTTCAAAATCGACAGACCAGCTGTCACCTTCCCTAATTTTTCAGAAAAAAATCAAAACTTAACTGGTTCTTTCARACTGTTCCTGTAAAAGGATATAGTTGTTACTGGAGGCTATTCATTGATGGTAACTGCTCCCCGAGCCAAAATCTTGCTAGCTAAAAACAGGCTACTATTTGCCTAGGAAAAATAAGAGTAAAAACAAAATGTAAGAATAAAAAACAACCAACCCCTTCAAGCCCTAACAGATCTCCACTCACACTGATACCAAATCAATTTAAAAGCACGCATCATTCAGCTGGGTACTGATGAAGCAGAGTAATGCCTGTTCTGAAAGATATATTGTCCTCAAGAATAAAACAAATATAGCTATCATCTCTGTTGCAGGACTTGACTGCTAGTCTCTATAGACCAGCCACAAAAGGAAAATATATAACAGACTGATTCTGCCTTGAGTGAATAGCCTGAGTTGAGCTGCAGCCAGCATTGCTAAGCAGTTAGATTTGGCAGATTATTTCTAAGTGACAATATGGCTAATTAGCGGAGAACAGGTCTACAGTGAAAGGGCTTTTGCAGGTGTAGCTGCACTGATATGTTATGCTAGAGGAGCGCCGTTGTTATTCTGGATGAAGTTTACAGACCTTGTTCATGCTGAGGATTTTGGACAGAAAGACGGGAATAGCACAGAAATACCTTACCTGACAGCCTGCCTCAATCTTTATGACTTTCTTCTGGAGCCTGATTTTCTGGTGAAACGGTTCCCTAAAGAGGGATGTGGAGATGGACAGGGAATGCTGTGAAACTGCRGAGAAAATCCCTGTAAAGCGATGTCTAATTCCCTTCCACTTAGTGTAATTTTGAACCAGGGATGCTGAACATGCTGTGGTCGCAGGAGGAACCCCACTTGCTCTTTATTTAGGAGCATTCAGTTTGTGGATTACCCATAAAATATGCCAGGAGCAGCAGGGTCTAYGTGCCTGTAATCTGAGTTGCTACTGCACTGGGATGTGTTTGAGTCACAGTTTCCCTGCTCGCTAAGGAGTGACGATGTGCATTATTGATTTTGACAGTATGCTTTCAGAGCCGGAATAAAAAAAATCTACACAGCTTCACCAGAGCAACAGGACCCCTTTTTTTTCCTTTTTAAAATGCAGAAAATGAATGCCTACATTTTGATGGCCCTCCACAGCCGATTTTTACCTTATCATTTCCTTCAACCTATCAAAGCTCTTGTCTCCACTGAAATAATGATATCACCTCGATTTTGTACTTGCTCTTCTTCCAACCGATATCTTCTCCAGTTTCCCATGCTGTCCCTTTCAAAAATGCCTATGCTAGGAATGTTTCCTCCAGCAGACTTAGGGCTTAAGAAAACCCCACAGCTTGGTTTTTAATGCCCTGGGACCACTACTTAAAGTAAAGCTAAAAGCTGCCTGAGTTGGCCTTTTGTTTATATAGAACAAAATCCTGGCTCTGTTGGAGTGGCAAAGCTCCCTTTTATTTCTGTAAGGCCACTGTTTATCCTTAGACCATAAGCTTTCTTGAGCAAGAGCTAATTTTTGTTATAGGTTTATGTAGCACTTAAAAGAGAATCCGGTTCCTGGTGGGGTCCACTCGTCACTGCACAAAACAATTTTAATAACAAATTTAGCACTAATGAAAAGCCCTGGAGTGGGAATGACTGCATTTCTTCACAGAGCTATGCTACCGTGCTGCTGCTGGTCTTAAGGGGGTTTTTATGCTTTAAAAGCTGCTACAGTATTTTTTTTGGTACCTAGATGATGGAGTTCTGGAGATCATGCTTACAATTTTCCAGGATCCTACATGCATTTTTCCATCGCCATTACGCTGGGATTTAATAGAGTATTTTAATGAGGCCAGACCAGCCCCCAGGCTTTTTTGTTTACTGGATATACCTGGACTCAGGTGTATCAACAACTATTCTGGGAAGATCCTGACATTAGGTCTGTGACACTGCAGTCCCTGACCATGCTGACACCCAGAATATTTTGGCCCACGAGAGATGCCTGTGTCCTTTTTATAGTGATGCAGGGGGAAAGATTCATCTCAAGGAAAAAACAGAATTATTTGGTGCAAAATGAAGGGTTGAATGCTTCTTTTATTATTTAGGCTTTGGATATTTCAGAGCTCAGGCTCCAGCTGGCAGAAGATAAAAGAGTAGGTTTTTGTTTTGTTTTGTGGCACTGCAGATCCTAAGTTAGCGATGAGAGATTCTGGGTATGGGGAACAGAACTGGGCAACTATTTGCGGAAAGCAGCGAGATCCACTTGGACCCAAATCCCRTATCTGATTGTTTTCAGCACTTGCACCACCAGGACATAACAGATGTTGGGCCTGTTGGAAGCAGTGCGAGTAGTTAAATATCTTCTCTTTYGGGGGAATGACATTTGGGGATGTTAGCACAAAAAAAACCCAAACCAAACAAACAGGTGGCACATGTCAGAGCTATTTTCTGTGGCATGGCTAAAACGTTCCCAATTTCAAGATTGGTTGGTTGGTGAATTGGGAGTGCCAGGATATTTTTTCTGAGAAGACAGCCAAACTTAGCGGTTTGCCTACAAAATAAGCAGAATCCCAAGGGATTGGTGCAGGTCCAGCATTTCCATTTAAAAAAACAAAGTCTGCTAGAAAGGAGAGCATAAATGTCCTATGACATACACAAACATTTTGCCTATGCAACTGCAAGRGCTGTGTAGTTTGACTTGTGTGTCAAAAAAACCACAAAAGATCCAAGCCCTTGGATTTGTGCAATAGCTATTTGGTTTTTCTTTTTCACGTTCAACAATGCAATAGAAGGAAGAAATGCCTTAGAYGGCCGTTCATAAGTAACCCTGATTACTGGCCTTCTACGAGCTTGATGAAGTCCAGAAAATCCATCRCTGACTGATGCTTTCCCTGTGCAAAATCGGATTTTTGTATTTTGTTAATCCCCAGTTACAATCTGTGTCCTGCTCTTTGTGTTCCACCCTGCAATCAGAATCCAGCCAGCCCAGATGTAACCCAGGACTTTAATATAAAATCTTGACGTTGGAATACAAGCATTTATTAGCCTAAATCTTAGGATACAGGAGGGAGGTCGTTACTGGGCAGAAACTTTGGGATTTTTCTGAAGAGTCCCCTGTTCCCTTGGGCTGAGGAGTACAAGGAGCTTTCACAGGCAAAGCTGCAAGCTGGAAGTGGCCTGGGGCTGACACGCTGGAGCACCCACTGCCTGCGCTGGATGGTTTTCTTGCTCTGAGGAGCAGGACGAGCTTGTAGGAGATGCCCCAGTACATCCTCTGGATCTTTTTCTTGGCAACAATGAAGGCGAGAGGGGAGCTGCCGTTCATTGCAGAAAACAACGCAGCTATGATGGTAAACTGGTAAGGAAAAAAGTGTCTTTGCTCTTTAATGGGAGATAGCATACTCATCCTTYTTCTGCAGCGGTGGCTGCTCTGACTCTGTCTATATGCTTCTCTTGACTTTAGATACCTTTGCTTTAGCAACAGCTTTGTGTCTCCTGAAATGGGCAAGGGAGGGGGTGAAGCTCTATAGGATGGAGATGGTGGTTGTGTTTTGTGGCTCCCCTGCGCCACCCGAGGCAAGCTTTCCCTCACTTTGTCTCCTGTTTGGAGACTAAGCGGCAAGCTCAGCTGCTCCCCTCTGTATTTGCCATGTTTGGACAGTTTGAGCAGAAAGCTTTACGTGCCTTCATGTTTTGGTCCAACTAATTTTGTGTGCGAGTTCACATCTCCTAAATTTCCTGCGTATAGTAACAGGTTCCTAACTCGATCTATACCTTGACCTCTATAATCCTGTCTTCGGCTCAGAGCCCATCCTTTTTCACCAGGGACACAGTGCATCACCAGAAGACTGTTGTGCTTTGCCAGCAGGAACTGCTCCCAGCCGTGTTGCTGCAGGTTGCAGGCTGCCCCTTTTCCCCTCCCCAAGCCCTGCGCAACCAGCAGCGGTGGAAATCCCCCTTCCCTTCATGGCAGGCTATTTTGCTTCCTGGCTGAGAAGCCCCCACGCTGGATGCCACAAACACTCTCCAGACGAGTGCATTGTGTAACCTGGTTAAGCCCCCGTCCTGCCGAGCCCACGTGACCCCTGTCCYGGCCTCGACTCCACTGGGAGTCCCCCCGCCAATGCGCGCCCAGGGCTGCCTTTACGTGGGAGCCTTAAGAAGCAGGGGGGCACGGCTCACGTGGGTGCCTGGCCTGGGATTAAAGCTTCTTTGCCTCCCTAATGCTGCCACATCTGGTGCCTCCGCTTGCAGCCCGGGAGGAAATGGGAATCCTTGGGGTTTGCGCCTCCTCTCCGGCCATGTGGTCCCCCGGACACGCTGCAGAGCCACACCACAGCCCCCACCTGCCCTCTGCTCCCTCCCCCCCATGTGGTTTCATCAAGCAAATCATTTTAACGCAGTGACTGAAACAGATCAAATGCGTGGGTGATGTTTGCCTCCCGGGGTGGTTCCTCCCACAGGGAAATAAGCCAGCAATAGCACTGGCAGCCTCAGCAAAGGTGGTCACCGGGAAGCTGTGTGCAGCTTCTCCAGTGCTCCCGTTAAATAGCAGGGGTTTGGATGCATCTTCAGCAACAGCCTTGCGAGGTACCGAAGAGCCAGCATATAACCCTCTCAGTGTTTCAGTGCCTCTGCTAAGTAGCCAGGAACCTGCACAGGATCTCCCCAATACCCCAGGTCCCACAGATGTTTCCCTAGCCTCCTTGCAAAATAACCAGAGCCGGTGGATCTCCCCTCCTGCTCCTGCTATCAGCAACCATAGGGTGGAAATATTCTCCCTACCTGTACTGGTACTGATGTTTTCAGTTCCTACAGTTTGTCCCATCAGGTGGTACTGGTTAAGTCGTGAACCGTCTTCAGCCACCACCACAGACGTTGTGGTGCTATTAGTCCACACATAGATCACTTCAGAATTGGGGTAAGCATCTGTCGACAAGGGGGAAAAAAGGATGGTGATGAGTGAAAAAGACTGTGTAATATTTTAGTGGATCCTTAAATGATAAATGGTGGGGAGAGGGAAGAATGGAGGAGTGACAGTGAATGGAGAAAAACAAATAAAGATGATATAATCATGTTCCCATATGCCCAGCTCAAAAAATATTAGGTTGAAACCTTCTAATATAACAGATGTGTGGGATGGTTTGTCAAAGGCTGGAACAGTGGAGGTATAAATATAATCCATCACAATCACTTGATTTGGGAAAGAGCAGCTCAGACCCATACTGACCTAGCTGGCAGCTCCTAAACCCCAGCAAGCTGCAAAAGGCATTTTGCTGAAATCCCCCCTCAAAGGGACTCGGGCACCTTAAGGGCCTGGACCACGGAGACCCTCTGTGTCTCGTCCTGTCTCCAGGATAAAATACTAAGTGCAAGTGCGGGGTCTGGTGTGTGTGTGCTGACTTTGGGATATGTACGCGTGGATGAGGGGGTGGGTCTTGCGTGCAGGCGACGGCTGTAGATAAAGGAAGCTGGGATGTGTCTGCCTGTGCCTGTGATGCTGAGGAGCAGTGACAGGATTCAGGGGTGAGACTGCATGAAGGAGAGCAGGAGTGGGGGGGGCTTGCGCCTACCAGAGCGAATGGGTGGTGGTGTGGAAACACCTGCACACCTGGAGATGTGAATGTGATAAGATTTCTCTCACATTCTTTTGGAAGTCCTAGGAAATAAAGGTGGTGGCAGTACTGCCAACTCATTCCTTCCTCTATAATGTTGCTGTTATTTTTAATGCCCTAACACCTGGAGTAATTATGCTATTATGCGGAAATCTCAGTTTTCTTTTAGAAAGACAGTCAATGCTGGTTTTATTTTTTAAGCCTTCTCTGCAGAGAGTCTCAAAACATCCGGGAGCCAACTATACATTTAAATATATTTTATGTAATTTAAGTAGCTCTCACACTTTTTGGAACACCTCGTTCATTGAAAGCTTTCAGGTAACATTACTGCAGGCATGTTACCGTAGGCTGGAGTCCATTGTACTAAAATCTCTGGAAAGCAGGCAAGGCTTACTCTCCAAATAGGAGGTGAAAAGCAGGTAGAGTTGGAAGCAGTCTGAAGTCAAATACTAATATCTCACCTTCTGCACTCTGTAACTTATAAGTTGGGGGAGCAAAATGTTTCCTTCTGGAAAAACTCACACCACACCTTGGCTTTCCAGATAAGGACTTGAGAGTCAAGGGCAAGAGGTTAGCTTGAAGGAGCGTGTGTACTGGCTCCATCAGACTGCGAGTTTTGTTTGCTAGAGCTGGAAAGCTGCAGCTCCATGGAGGACTTACTTAAAATATTTCACAGACAGCGGGTCTACGTGAGCTTCTGAGGCACTGCAATGGCAAGAAATATGCTAAGGCAGTCCCTGGATCCATACAACCAGGAACGTCAAGCAGAAAATGGGAAGTGATCCCAGGTTAAGAGCATATGTGCGTAGCACAATGAGCTGCAGATCACTTGGATGCTGGAGCAGGTAGCAGGGAAGAAAGCAGCACCTTGTTTTCACTGTTGTTAATCTTCCCATGGCATCTGTGGGAAGTGCTGCCAGAGGCAGGACACTAGGCTAGATACACCTTTGGTCTGACTGTTTATGGCTATTCGTACATTGTTGGCCACACCTCAGAAAAGATATGGAAATAACGAGGACAGAGAGGGGGAGAGAGTTCAAAAGAGGGTCACAAGTGTCTCCAGGGACTGGAAAACAAGTCATGATTTGAAGCTTAAGGAGCTCAATTTATTTAGCTCGCTGACAAGAAGCTGAGACATGACTCAAGTGCTGAGTATAGATACTTGCATACAGAAATCTAAAACCAGGGTGAATTTCTTGTACTACTGACAAAAGGAAAAGAAAAATTCGGTGCCTGAAAGATGGATTCAGGCAGATTCAGATGAAGAACATGACACAATTTCCTAACTGGGTAGGGGGGGGTGATGGTGGTAGTTAAACAGTGAATAGCCTTCTGAGAAAAAAATTATGGACTACTGTCACTAGAAGGATAATGATGGGATGCGATCTTTTTTGTCACATATCTGACAGTTGTTGCTGCTGTATTCAGGGCTGGAGCTGATCCAGGGTTTGGAAGTTGAGGATCTACAAATCCTGCATCCCTTGCTAGCCATGCAGCCATGCAGGACTGCCCACACACCTTCCATGTGCTTGTATTTGTAGCTGTGCAGTAAAATTACTGTAATTACATCTCATGATCCGCTTTGAAAGGCTAAGAAGGAATGTCTTCCCTATTTCAAAATATTTGCATCACAAAAAGTGATGGAATTTCACCTTCGCTTTAGAGCTGAGATACTTTCTCATCTCAGAGGTGATTACAAGTTCACAAACATGTTGTAAATAATTCCAAAGCCAGGTCTGGAGAAGGCAAGTAGGAGGAGATGGGTCCATTTAAAAACGTGCTGCAGAAAGCCCTCCTTTTTAAATGCTTATCATCTGGTGTATGTTGTTCATGTGCTGACATCCCCAGTGAATGTTGGATTTGTGTAGGCAGATTTGGGATTGTCAGAGAATTTGATTTTTACCTATGTTATTTCCTATGCAAAAAGAAAGCATTGGACTTCTTGCTGGGATGATCCAGATGTATCCCACCGCAGCAGTTCCCTGTTACTGCAGGGATCCCAGGCACTGGGATAATTGGGTTTGTCCTGTTATTTGCCAATGACACACAGTAATTCAGCCTGACTAGATGCTTCCCGGTGAGAGCACTGTAACCAAATTCCACTGAAGTTGTGACCACATGGGAACATAGGCCTGTAAGGCTTAACAAGTATTCAGATGCTTTAGTTCTCTGCTCTGAGGGTCCTAAAATAAATCAGTGCCTCTGCTTGGAATTGCAGCCTTTACTGGGTACTTAAACACATGCACCGGTACAGGGTTGGAGGCTCCTACCCTGGAGAAGCCCAGCACCTCCTCCTGTAAAAAAATATCTGTAATTCAGAGGCCAGAAGGTGCCAAAACTCCACCCAGATCTCGCAGGTATGCCCAAGCAATGCTTTGTGAGGCTGCTTTCTTTTGAAACCATGGCAGGGAAGGGAGGCTGCCCGTCCCAGGCCAGCTGGTGAGAAGAGAGAGCACTCAGGCAGGCAAGAGGAGAGCTTGAGGCCAGTCCCTGCCCGGGAGGAAGACTCCAGCCTGCAGGTCCTGTCTCACGGGAAAACATCTGTTGCGAGGCTACAAGACAGAGAGCTGTGCCACTGCTTGGCCAGGAGTAGAGTATCTATGGGAGAAGGGAGAATAGCCCAGCTAGAAGAGGTTCTTGTGCAGGATGGTTATAGCCAGGGCTTTAAGACACAGTAGGGTGACAGGTATGTCCCTGTGGAGCCCACCCCAAACCGATGCAGCCTGCAGTGATTTGCCCCCCTCCAAAGAAGTCTGTCACATTAGGAATAATATGAATCTACCCCAGTCTAGAGATAACCTATTGTGCAGGATCACATATATGATATCATTCTCACGTATCTTCCATGCAAACGTAAGAAAGCATGGTCTATGTTTTAAGAAGCTGTAATATAAGATTTTTGGCTTAGCGCCTCCTTTCCTCACTATGGGCCAGGCTGTGAGTGTCTAAGCCTCCTTGGGAGAAAGAGAAGAATTGAGAAAATGTCAAAACATGAATGTGAATGTAAAAAGATACAGCCACCCCCTCAGTCCATACGCACCCTTGAGAGAAACTTGCAGCTCTGACAGAAAAAGGCCACCCCATGCATGTTGGTGTTGCAGCTGAACCACTTACCATCTCTTTTCTGGTCATCTAGATAAACCTCCAGGCAGATAAACCTGTGTAATTGTAGCAGGTAGTTGTCTTCCTACCTCAAACCTTCTGCCACATCTTTCCAGAAACCTCAAATTCCAATTATCCCAAACTTGACTCCCAAAAGCTCCAGCTCTGCTGCTGATAACCCGTGCAGTATAATTAGGCACAGTCATACTGAAAGCTGGAAGTGTGGGAGTAGTCTAGAATAATGTTATTTTGCTATTGAGATAGAGCAGGTGCTAATGAAGAGATGGTATTATTCACTGTCATACCAAATTGTGTAAAAACCTTCCTCCACTTAAGTAAAGCTTCCAGTAGCTTGCCTACCAGCTATGCTTGCTGAAGGACTGAAGAACTTCAGCTCATGCTTTCTAGAGTTACAAGAAAGGTTTACTGCTGATAAGGGAATAAGGCCCTCACCTCCTCTACGTGGTACAGACAGGAGGGACAAGGAGTCTCCCAAAGAGTGATAGAAAAATGTAGTAGAGGCTGTGGGTTAGCAAGCTGGGAGAATGCTGCTGGTGCTGCTGTAAAAGCAAACTTAAATTCAAAGCCACTGAAAATCCAAGTGAGACTGCTTGGTGTTTATTCTACTTTAAGCAAGTGGGCTGCTTCTGTTTTTATGAATCCAAATAATTAATTTGGTGTTCTTTACAATCATTTTGCTGGSTTGCCAAAGAAAGGGGGAAGCGTCATTAAATTGTTCTTTCTCTTCTAAGCTCACTCTTTCAAAAAGCAAAAAAAAAAAGAGAAAAAGTAGCAGTTGAGATGAACAGCTAAAATTACAGAGAGGTATAATGTTGTTAAAAGTGAGAAAATGACAACAGACATTTATTTCTAGTGGACGTTTGATAAATGGCTACAGGCTTATCACCTGCCAGAATGATGAAATAAGTAATTTCTTCTCGTATCTGTTTATTGATGAGCAGATCCATTTTTCTACATTCTAACGTCCAACACACACCACACAATATAAAAACAGTACAGCTCTCCCTTGCTCTTCTCCCACCCTCTTCCTGCTCTCATATGTCTGGCAAGGAAAGCATGACATGGTCTTTCTTAAGCCAGTGAAGAGAGGGCAGGGCAGCGACCACAGCCGAAGGGAGGAAATACATTAAGACAAAGTCCGACAAAGCAGAGCAGTCAGTTGGTAAGACCTGGAGGATCCCTGTCATTCACCTTGGCATTGAGGGCTGCCCTGTTTTCATTTGCGAATGCAACAGTATGAGCAGTGCGGCATCCTCCTGTACGTTCGACAAACAGCCCACAAGCAGGGAGCCTTCTCCTGTCACTACCCCCACCATAGGGCAGTGGTGGCACCTGTGGCTACTGACAGACACTCTCCCTTCTCGCCTTTCTTTCTCCTCTGCATTGGAATAAACTCCAGGGGAAAAAAAAAAAAAAGGAAAAAAAAGTGTTTCTTTGCTCCTTAAGTCAAATAAACCCAAATGTGGATGGCCGAGTCCAAACTTCGAGTCCATGGGACCCAGATATATTTCTAGGACTGATTTTTTGAAGCTATAACCCATGAAAAAAAATCAACACTGATGTCTGTCGGTAAGTTTTCATATCTGCAAGACAGGGCATAAAATAATTTAGGAAAAAAGAATCCCTTTCCAAAACACCCCCCAAACCCTTTGACAGACCTCACAGGAAGCCATAAAAGCAGTGCCTACATAATTAAGTGAAGGCAACCTGTGAAATGTGGGATCTGTGTGTATGGGTGCCCATCCTGCATGCTTGAGTTGCATTCCACAGTTAAACAAACTGTTTATCCACAAACCATGGCTGGAACTTTTCTTTCAGAATTACGCTAGTTGGAGGCTGAATTAACTTAAAGAGATACTGTCGAAAGCTGACTTTTGGTTTGTTTTCTATTTTATTCATTACAATTGTGCAGTTACATTCTTAGCCTTTATCATCAAGATACTTAGTACACGCCACAGGATCATCAGACTGCCTAATCTTGGGAGTACTGCTAATCCCGATCAAAGCCTGTTGATTGTGAATGATGTGCATAAATTGTCAGCTTTTTTAGAAGTTCTAATTACAATCTGAATATGCATACAAATATCTATCTTTCTGTCTTATCTATCCATTAATGTATTTGACTCACTTAGAGGCTGTTGGACAACTCAGTAGAGATCCAGATTACAACCTCTCAAAGACTTCTGCAGGCAGTAAAACAGTGCTGCTATTAAGCCATCATGTACCAGYTTGAATCCTAAGAGTCAGGCTGAGTTTCTTCTGGTTTGTGCATGAATATTTTTTAACCCATTATAAAGCATCTGTCAACGGTTGTGCCTATGCAACTGAGGCCAGATTTGAGCTCTGTAATTGGAATTTCCCATTAAATTGAGCTGATAAGAATGAATCAATATACAAATGAGATCACTCAATAGGAAGAACTAGTGAAAAGAGATCTAGTAAAAATGTAATTTTAAATATAAAAATAACAAGACACGGTACTAAATATGCATGGACTGGGTCTAGGGGGAAATAGCTTTTTGTAACAGTAAGTTATTAAAGTAAAATAGCAATTTAAATACTAAGAGAAATGTATTCATATATTCAATGACTAAGAGTCTAAAATGAAGACTTTGCCATAGTGTGATGRATTCTGCTGTTCTTGGGAGAATTTGAGGGTCATGGAAATTACTTTAGGGACCTGAAATCATCAGAATTAAGACTGATCATTTAAACTGGCATGAGCTTACAGCATATGGATAAACAGCATGCATGATTTTAAATATGTGCCACGGACAAGAAGTCTAACATGTATAAATACACGGGATTACAAATTTGCATCACACAGAATCACAGAATGGTTGGGGCTGGAAGGCACCTCTGGAGATCATCCAGTTCCATCCCCTGCTCAAGCAGGGACACCGAAAGCAGGTTTTCCAGGACCGTGTCCAGTCAGATTTTGAATATCCCACGGATGGAGACTTCACAACCTCTCTGGCCAACCTGTTCCAGTGCTCGGTCACCCTCACAGTAAAAACATGTTTTCTTGTGTTCAGATGGAATTTAATGTTTTTTTAATTTGTGCCCACTGCCCCTTGTCCTGTCAGTGGGCACCACTGAGCAGAGCCTGGCTCCCTCTTCTTCATTCCCTCCCATCAGGTACTTACACAGATGGATTAGGTCCCCCTGAGCCTTCTCTTCTCCAGGCTGAACAGTCTCTCAGCCTCTCCTCATAGGAGAGATGCTCCAGTCCTTAAATGATCTTTGTGGCCCTGCGCTGGACTCGCTCCACAAAGTCCGTATTTTTCTTGCACTGGGGAGCTCAGAATGGGACACAGTGCTCCAGATGTGAGTAGAAATGAAATGCTCAGAATGAAATGTTTTTGGAATGGCACAGTATCTTCTAGATGCGACAATGGAGGACATCCAAGGAGGAAATTATTCATGGACTTGAAACAATCCTTGTATGAAAACTGATGACAAAAGACAATAGGACACCATTGGCTGTGAAACAGGCAGTAGGAAGTTCAGCCTTACTAAAATGATCATTTCTGTCCTTCCTGAAGTTAAAATAAAAATATAATTTGATAACATAGGCAGTATTTTATATGTTTTCCTGATACACAGTTTTATTTGATCTTCTTGTCACATTCTGCAGGGAATAGATAGGATGTTCTGAAAAATGTGCCAGACAGGTCTCGAGAGACTTCATTACTAAGCAACACTAATATACTATACTGATCATTACTGAAAAAAAATAAAGCCCTAAGTCAGGTCAAAATGACTCTGTTTCAGAATGTAATTTATAAGTTACCTCAGGAAAAGGTGGGAATAGGAATGTGATGGAAGTGTCTATGGCTTGGAAATGAAATGGAAACACAGACTGTACCCACGAGGTGGTGAGACATAGAGAACTGAAGATGCCTGTGAAATTAATTTTGAGACACATAGTTTTGTAAAAGCTGTTTTCTTCGGCTTTTCAAAGCAAGCGACAGGTGGAAGGTCCTGCTTAATTTTAGAAGTTCCAGTTTATGGGGAAACTGACCTGACTTTGAGCTCAAAAATATAAAGCAAGGAAAAAAAAAAAAAAACTTATGATTTTGGCTGAAAGTAACTTTGTGATTTTGGAGGTGTGATTCATGATTAGCATAGGCAAGGCTGCTGACTGCTTTAATACAATAAATTGACTATTTGCAGGCTGGTACACTAAATCACAGTCATACCAATGATGAATGTAACACGAATACTAATGAACAGTTGTCCTGATAATTCACTCAGACACAGTACCTTCACAGGATGCTATTACACCGCTTAAGAAGAGCCCTGAGCTAGGAGCTGTGCAGAGTAATACAGAATGTCTCTCAAGGATGATTGTGGAGACAGCACGGCAATCTGAGCAATGCCCCTTAAAGAGCTGTGCATATTTGCCACCATGCAGGCAGGACCACCGGTGACAGTGTCAGCTCTTCCCTGCCCCATCCTGCCTCCCCAAGTGGCCACGGGGGAGCAATCAGAGCAGTGCATCTATTCCCCAAGCACTGGGACTGCCACGACTAGGACTGACTCCGTGCTGTGAAATCTGACAGTATAGGCATCTGGATTAAAAACCAGGCACAGCACACCGAATTGAGCTGTGCGTCCTGGGATAGCAGGTCCTCAGGCTCCACTCAGAAAAAGAGAAAGAAAACAGCAAAGAAGAAGTTTTCCCATTGGGCAGCCTGGAGCACCTCAAACAGCAACAGACATGCAGGTGTAGACAACTGAACTGTGCCACCCGTCGTTGTGGGATGCCTGCCACAGCCTGACTGAAAGGGGTGACTAAACAGGGTTTGCTGCGGGGCTGTTACACATCCAGGTGCTCCGAGGTACATGGCAGCACCAGGTCATCTTCCCAAAGTCCCTGCTCTCATCTGAGAGCTGACGTTAGGGAGCAGGTGATGCCTGCCTTCTTTCGCCTCTTCCCATTTCTTCCTCTCATTGCAGTCAGTATTTATAACACAGCTGCTTGCTTTATTTTCAGACTTAGTGGTAGCTGTAGAACTAATCTGAGAATTGATTTTACACCACATTTAATGGTGGCTACACCATTGCTTTTCATATGGAACAGGTCAAAATCTGGTATTCCAGCCTCTGATGCTTTCTTTTTTTGTGTTACGGCCGGTGTAAATATCCGCTGCAAGAGAACTAGAGCAACAGAGAAGCAGGATGTGCTGGGATGACATTCAAAAATTTGAAATATCCTGGGACCTTCCTGACCCTATGTTGGTCTTTGTAAGCCAGGCATATGGTAATTCCAAATCAGTCATCCAGTTTGAGCGCTGTACTAACACTTAATGAACTTTGAATTTGCAATCACAATATTAGGCAGCTGCTAATATTGACTGCTTCATTAGAAAAAACAGCATGCTCATGAGGAAGATGTTAGAGATTTAATTTACTTTTTGCAAGGCAAACAAAAGTATCCTGCAAAGTGTGACTGACACCATTACTCACTTTGCACAGTATCTTACTCTCTAAGCAATCTTGATTGCAGTGGTCCACTCATTTTGCAAGCTGCCGCTTAATATCAGTAAAGCTAACGCGATCAGCTCTCCAGGAGTATCATTGGAGTTTCTTTTGAGAAATGCAGAGCAAATTTTAGAAAATACTCCATTTGATCTTGTTGTGAAGGGTGCCTTCACTAACGCGGTATTTTTGGCCACATCTAACATCACAGAATGAAACCGTGACCTCATCATAATCAACAGACGTTCTTCCCATCCACTTGAGTGGCACCAAGAACTCACCCATCATAGCTAGCCTATCTGCTGAGCTACCTACCATTCAAAGCATCCTCACTTATAAATCAGTATGACCTGAAACCAGCCAAGAGTGATTGGGACTACTTGCAGAACTAAATATATACCTTTGTTTCTGAAACCGGTCCCTTAATGAAGGCATTTACAACTCTCAGAAGTACTGCTACATTAATAACACTGTGCAAATGTGTAATCAATAGGTATGTAGAGACAGCAGGCAGAAATACTATTATTCAAACACTTTAATACTGCTCTGAGATTGCAATCACTAGAACTTATTCCCTACGCCAGAGGTGCAGTCATCTAAAACTCAGAAGCAGGATTATACACTCCTGCCATGGGTCGCAGTGCAGCCCTGTATTTAAGATAAGGGGACAAAACCTCCCGAGGCCATCGGTTCAAACTGCCCAACCTCAGTGATGGACACAAGGAGCCTCTCTGAGGTGATCTGTTGCTTACCAGAGGCACTGCCATTTTGCCTGCTGTCTGCCCCCGCACTCAGGCACATGTCCCCTCTTTGGGAACTGGCCCCTTCCAGTCAGGGAGACCCAGGCCCAAAGGCGCGCACAGTCTCATCTTCCCTGTGTGCAAGTAAAACATCTCCTTATCTACAGCCATCAGTTGTTCTATTTTAGTCATCTGCTTTAGGAGGAGATTAACCTGAGCCTAAAAATGTCTACTTCTTTCCCCTGGCTATAAGAGGGTGAGAGTGATCAGCTCAGCTGTATATATTTACTCTGCAGAAATATAAATTTAGGAGGGAGGAGTCCCAGCTTTGCTGACAGATTTACCCCTGGGATGCTTTCAGCAAAACGGCTAGCTGCTAGCACAGGCTGGCAGTGAGGAGACTTTCAGTGGACACGATGTGGGAACGGGGTCAAAACAGCAGGCCCTTCAGGCTTTCCTTCTTCCCACTCCTCCTTCCCTCGTGTTTCTTCATGAAAGACAATGCAAAACAACTGTTTCCTTTGAAGAAGCTTGCTGAGCTGGGACTGCAGCAGCGCTAGATCACAGCCGGGGCTAACTTGACTCTCTGTGTAGGGGAGGAGGCTAACGCGGGATCCGGCAATGCAGAGGGAGGACTCCCTGGCCCACCAGAGACTGAGGTGTCATGGAGGAGCTGCCAGACTGGAAACTGAAATCCAAGTTTCAGCAGTGTCTTGCAGCTTTTCTCCCCGCCCCCCAAAAACCCTAGGCAAGTCATTTTGTCATTAATCTACTGCAGTAGAACTGGGAGGCTCTAATTGAACCTAGGGACCCATAAYGACAGAGGCAATAAAAGCAGGTAATGAACCACTCTATCTTTGCTCAGAAGAGACTGTAATTGTTCTTTGCCTCCTTTATCCCCACCTGCAAAATGCAGGCAGCAGAGACCTACCAACCTCACACCAGCCTCATGAGAATGATTTCAGAAACGTTTATGAAATGCTTACAAGCCATGGAAACAGCCACCTTAGAAAATAACAGCCATTAAAAACCTGGCTTGTAAAGCAGTGGAGCAGTATTTACCCATTTGTCCCATTTACACATAATATCCCATTCACCAGTGGCATAAACCCGTGATCCATGGCTGGCAACCATAAGCCCTCGCTGTGCCTTTTGGGGCACTACGGGCCCASCARTGTCTTTGCAGGTTTGCACCCAAGGGTCATTTGAAAGCTTAAGCACATTAAGCACAGAGTCTCTGCATGTTGTTTCCTACTGCTGACAACTCAAAACGAATCACTGTTTTCCTGTAATCAAGCAGTTGCGCAGCCTTTAAATTTAGGCTGAAGCCTCCAGAGTGGGAAACACATGCTGATGTTTGTACCATCAGCAAAGCACCTGGATCTCCACGCCGCTCCGCCACAACCGTGTCTAGACCTCTTTCAGGCGAGGTAAAAAAACCACTGCTGAGTATCTCCACACCAACTCCTTCCCCTGCCTGAACTTTTCTTTCCTTGAGCTCGAAAACACCACGGGTCGAGCTTTTCCCCCCCAAAAAGCCTGATGCACGTGGGCCACCTCCCGATGAGGAGGCTGTTCCC
The DNA here is from genome assembly GCA_035582835.1 of Phoebastria nigripes. Lineage (NCBI taxonomy): Eukaryota > Metazoa > Chordata > Aves > Procellariiformes > Diomedeidae > Phoebastria > Phoebastria nigripes. The sequence continues at coordinate 2,292,698 of JAYKAV010000112.1, forward strand.
CGGGCAGGCGACGCGCAGGCTTTCAGCCGCGGCCGCTCAAGGGGCTCTCTGCAGCTGCTACAAAAGCTGCCGCCGGCGCCCCCAGGAAAGACTCCTCACCGATACAGAAAAGGGTTTCATTAAAGGCGATCCTGCCTGCGCGGCGGCTGCTCCGGGCTGGTAGGGAGCCAAGCCCTGGGCCGCTGCACGTCGGCAGAGTTTGCAACCTGGAGTTAGCCTGGCTGCGAGACGGATGGGGAAGACAACTTTTTTCGGATCACGTGGCAAATACCCTGTGCGAGCAATTGTTCTTTCTGACTTCCTTTTTTTGCTCTGTTATGAACCTAAGGGGGAAAAACTCACTGGCTTCTGAACGTGGGGTGACCAGAAGTAGGAAGTGACCGACCCAGAGCTGGGCAGTCTTTCACAGGGAAGCAATCACACACCCAGAGGACTGAACGGTAGCAAACGCCGCGTTTTTAATGTATTTTTAAAATTATCTCAGTGCAAACAGTAACCATGTGTWCGTGACAAAGTCTTTGAAAAGATAATTAACGACAGCGACTGCAAACGCTTAAAGAGGATACTAGCACAGTTTCTCCAGCCTTTTCTGGAAAGTCCTGAATGTGTGTCATTGTCATGGGTGAARAAAAACTGACTGATCTGATAATTTTAGGGAGCTTTTAGAAAGGGCCCTTTTCCCTTTTGTCACACTAAAAGGTATCACTTCTATGGGAAACCTACCAGACGAGTGAGAAGTTAGGGTCGTATTCCTTTGCAAGTTCTGATGCAGACAAGGGTCCCATAACAATAGCTGCTGCAGAAACCCGTACCGTGCAGTCCAGGCCCAGAACCCTACATTTTAATTTCTAAGTAGATTCCTGTTAAGAAAGCTTCTTAGATCCCTGAAATACTTGAAYATTACAGCATTTTCTTTTACGCACCACCCTTGCTGAATCTCCTGCTCTTTGGGAGCTCCAGGCTGCATTGCTCCACACTGACTGTGGGATTCGATGCAAGGATGAAGCTGCTGGCAGCACTGACTGCTCAAAATGCTGGCCAAAGAGGTGCCCATATTGCTATAGATGCATATCTGAAATTAGTACAGGCTATGTAGCACCACCTGTGAGAAGGCTTAAGTATCTGTTGGTATAACCCACTCCACTCAATGCAGGAGGAACAGCACAGCTCATACAAGATTCTTGCAGAAATGGTAAAGTTGTCTCTATACTGAAGAGCCCTACTGACTTTTATTAAGAACCTGTGAAAAACGGGACTTCCAGCAGAAATAGCTAAAATAGTACCTAGGAGCGATACAAAAGCTCACCACCAACATAAGTAACACCTAACTAATCTACAGCAGTGACTGTTTCTTCTGAACAAAGTACAACAGAAGTATGTATTTCTGAGCTAGCGATGTAGAGAAAAACGGGCTTCTGTGTTACTCTGACTAGGATACAATATACTCATCTATATCTGAGCTAGTATTGCAGAAAAATAGGAACTTCTAAAATATGATTCATCTCATCCTTTGGCAGTTATCGAAAATAGTTCTAATGAACCACACTACAGAAGTACTTATTTCCTTTCAGTGGCCATAAAGGGAGTCTAGATAACTAACTGTGACATATTTGTCTATCTAAAATTGTCACAGATCCATCCTGTCCATTTTCCAAAGCTTTGCTGTCAATGCAAGGCTTTTGATATGGGCCAAACCACCCTGCTGATTCTGCAGCAGAGCATCTCCACGTCCCAGAACAGGTAAGAGCCGCAGCAGATCTGGGGGAGTCTAGGGGAGTCTCGCGGGTCCAGTGAATCCCTATGATTTTGTGAGTGTGTTTCAGTCAGGAGTCTGTGTATTAAGGACTTCTGAACTGAAATATTTAATTTTTTAAACAACGCAGCCCCACGACTAGTCATGTGTCCACAATTTCAAGGAAACTAGAAGCAAATAACAGCAATACCGTTAGGTGGTCTCCACCTCCTCCACTCATTCTAAGGGTTGTATGGAAAATTAGTTCAGGCTAGATGCCTATGCTTTACTGGCTAAACTTAAGTAAAATTACACCCCTGGTCCAAGCTAGTTGTCTAGACTGCCTGTCTGATGCTGCCACAAGCATCTCTTTCAGCATATCTGGAGACCTAGCTTCTAAACAGCTAAAAATTAGGGGAGAAGAATTCCAACCAAAGTGGTGGTTGGTAACTGGTGGTAACATGGGGCAGGAGGAATGAGCAGAGAAATATATCAAACGTCTTACAAATATTGAATTTCAGTATTCACCTAGCTTCACCTTATTTTAGTCATTCAGATGTGACAGGCAGCCTGTCTCTGCTCTCAGGAATGGACTCGGGAGCCTCTTCTGGCCAGCTGATAGAGACAAGTGACAGAAAAGCTCTGCCTCTACATGTGAGACTGCAGTTCCAGCTCTCCCTGGGAGCAACCTAGGAAAACCTACCAAAGAGCCATTTCCCCTTTCCRGAGTCTCCTAAAATTAACATTTGTCTGTCTTTATTATTCATTTAATTATATTCTTATACAAGACTTTTACCCACAGGTTTTGAGAGGCTGAATACATTCTTTATCACATTTTACTAAACCAGAATTAGAGTCTGTTCGGAGGGACTCTGTTTTGAAGTTCTCCCTCCCCACCTGCAGTTCTCCTGCAGCTTCACAGGTGCTAACTGGGGGAAGCACAAAATCAAGAAACTCCCTGTAGGTGCCTTCACCTCAGTGCTATCTCAGCTAATTCTCAGCATTATAGAGAAACTTCACCATCAGGGGAATTTTCTTAAAATACTTTTTTTGAAGAAATTTCTCAGCGGCTGTAGGTGCATGGACAGTTGGTGAACAGTGAGTGCAATAAAATCCTGGGATACTGGTGAAGTTACTGTCTCCTCATTACTCTGACTTCACCAGCCTTCTTAGAGGAAAATAATTTGGGCATGTCTCCTGCTACAGAAATAGCCTGTGCACTTCCCTTTAGCAAAGACCACAGCAGACACCATGACTCAGTTTGAGCTGTTAAAAAGGAAGATGTACATAACCGTGTTAACTACTTTCTTCACATGCTACAAGTTTTACCTAGGGCGGTTTTCTCACAAACAGTCAGAAAATTCTCTTTTTGATCTACAGTGATCAACCTTCGCCATCTACGTGGCCGAATTAAATTCATCAGGAATAAACGCCAGGCCTGTTTTTCCCCTGCTCATGAGCTAGGAGATCTCATTATTTTCAGAATATTCATTAGACTCTCTACTTATTCTAAAAATAGTAGGGGTTTTTTGCAGCCGAGTGACTAGTGGGCAGCAGATTCATGCATTTATCTGTTCCACAATACAAGATCTGATAACTACATGTACTCGGACACTGTGCCTTCAAGAGACAGTTGCCATAAAAAGATTCCACCTTACAGTATTTGACATTGTCAAAGCACTGGTTAACGTTCACTAATAGCAATTAACTAATTCATCTTCAGGGCAACACTGTGAGCTAGGTAAAACTGATATAATTAACGCATGAGTAAAATGAGATTTAGGAGTTAAGTCAGTTGCCTGGGCAGAGGCCTTCCTGGTCTAGTGGATTAGACATCTGTCTCTCCAACCAAAGAACTTGAGTCTAATCCTTTTTCTGACATTGATTTGCTGTGTGACCTTACGGAAAGTCAATTAACTTCTCTGCCTCAGCTGCCCTAGAGATAATGATGCTTACCTACCCGGTGACACATGGGTGTTTGGAAACTGTACTAAACGATACTTTTAATGTACTCTTAAGGCCTATCAGTGGAAGAGGTGAAACATTAAAGCTTCCTAGCTTTCCTAGCTTCCTTTAATATCCTTGCTTTCTTATCTAATTCCTCCTCCCCACACCAGAAATAGCTTGGGGGTAAGGAGGAATTTCTTAGGCTAAGACGTTGCTGACGAAACTGTGGCTGGCATCAGGAAATTTCATCAGATCCTGTTTGACCAGCAAGTTTATTTAGAGTACAGGTCAGCACTAGAATTGCATTGGAAAGTTTATTTTAAACTCGGCCATGGAAGAAACCAGCATCCTTCCCATGCTACCGTGAGGTAATGAACAGACTGCCATGGCCATCCCCACTGAGCACCCCTGGTTCGAAGGGAGCGGAGCCTGTTTGTAGAGACCCGAGAGCCTGCGCTCATGCACCGTCCCCAGGTCCCTTGTACCTCTAAATGAGATTTCTGCGGGACGATTTCTACAGGTGGCCTTATCACTAGCAGGGATGCAAGCCCGGAGGGATAGTACCTGTGTACACGCATCTCCTGGAGCAGACCCAACTGATCTTGCCATCTCTGAGCACTGGGGCGTTGTACTTAAGAGAAGGACAACTAAAACCTGCTCTGTTCAGTTCTTTAGAAGCCGTCCTTGAACTTCTGGCCTCTAGCCAGCATAGCTTTTCATGACATGCCATAGAGCATTAAGAAGTATTACTTCTGTAGTTGGCATTTGAACTGTCTGGCAGGTATCTAGGCTGGTGGTGTGTGCATGTAACTTAACATCCCTTCTCCCATATTCGACCTTGCTTTTAAGTATTTCTACAAAATATTCTGTTGCTACATATAATGCTGCCTAGGCCCATAAAATCTCCCACGATTCTAATATAGCAAGAAACCAGTCAAACGGGACATAAGAATTCAACATTTACCTTTATTTCTGTAAGCAAGATTAACATTCCTTCTCTTTAATACTGAAGGAAATGTCAGGGCTTTTTCTCTTTTGCTTGCTGAATTATAGCAAGTGCGGTGAACGCTCATGCAGCCAGAAAAATAATAACCTGCTCCTGCCTATGATATGGCATCGACCGCTTGTTGGCATCCTTTCTGCTGCCGATCCACCCGTGCACCGGCTGCTTTGTTTCACTGCCCTGCTCTCTCCACCCTCTGACCAGTTAGCACTCATCTCTTCTCCACCCTCCCAGCTCTATTGATAATGTGTTTAACATTTACTTTGATGCTATTCCTTGAGGCTTTTCAAAATTCTTCTTGGAAAGAAGACCATTAAAAAGAAACCCTTTGGGGAAAGACAGGGAGGAAAGTTAAAGCAGAAAGGGCATGTGCTTGTGTATAATATACCCCTGTAGGCTTTGTCTTGCTGCAAGCCTGAAGATGACTTAATGCAAACCTGTATTGCTGTAAATAGGGAGGAAATATTGTATTCTCCTAAAATACATCTGGGCTAATTCAATAAACCCTGACTTATTGGCTGCTACTTGTGCAAACATCTGCATATTAAATCACAATAAATTACTAATGAGCTGTCAGATCAGTAATACAGATATTCCCAAGGCTGAAAGATTGTCTATATATGTTGTCTATATAGCTTGTCCCTATATGTTTATTTACTGCAGAAGCTACCAGTGTGGACTAGCATAGGCCAAATGGCTCCATGTCTATACACTGTGGAAGAACTTAAAGGTGACTTGTAGTAGCTTATAAAATATACTCTAGGATTGTATACTGAGTGTGGCAAGGAGCATGAACTAAAACCGTATTCAGCCCTCACATGCCTAAAATATGACTTTTCAGTGTTGGTTTTTCCCCAGGTTAAAATTACCTGTGTGCTAATAGGTGATTAATATGTAACACATTTGGCACAAGCAGAATGTGTAATTGCATTCAGACAGATTGTTGGGTTTTTTTCCAATGCTATTGAAGACTGCACTCCTTCTAAGCATTTGTAGCTTATCTAGTAATGTTATCTCCCGCACTTGCATGTTTGGGTGTCTTACTATATGGAGAGTTAGTACCCTATTGCTCCTAGTCTACTAATGCATTGAAGCATCCGTTTAACTTTAAGGTTGAGCTTCAGATCTCTGCTGCATCAGGCTCTTTGTTTAAATATGTATTTTTTAGTTTTATGTTGCATATTTTTCAAGATTTCATAAAACTACCCAACATCCCAGTTCTATAATCTGCACTAGACACCAACAGGTGTGACTTCAACTTTATCTATCAATACAGTAAAGAATATGTAATACCAGGAAGGACAACTTATTTTTCTTTTTCATCTTAATTCTTTCCAGTAGCTTTTGTTTAACCTTATATACAAATAACGACACTTTCCTGTGAGATGTTTTCCCATTTTCCAGTTTGGAATGAAATGGATGGTTTGCATATAATTTTTTAAGTTGAGTGTAAAGGTGTATGGACCTTCAGATTTATATTGGCTTTGCTGTAAATTAATGTTGCTGAAGTAAATGGACACACTTGAACCTGCAGTGACCTTGTAAAATACTGGTGGCTATTCAGATGAAACTGGGTCTATCTGGATTGGAAGAGGGAAGGGAAATCAGTTCATCTCAAGTTTGGTAATTTGGTAATTGTTACTGTAAACAGTGTTTTTACTTCTTAGTATGATCACTAGAAGACAATGCATAGCCAGTATTAAACCAGGGCAGATAGATACAGACGATAAAGGCAAAGCTTAATCTTGCTAGGATTAGTGACTCTAAATTGATACGACTGAAAAAACATTGAGAAGTGCTGACGTTCGGTGGCTTCAGGGACTAGCAAAATGCCTTGCTGGTAATTTTCAAAAGTCTTTAGAGACACTGATTGCACCTGGAACCTCTGATTTGATTACCAAAATAAAAAATGTCTACCGTAGTAGCCTCATCTGTACTTTAATTAAGAGCTTTGTATTTAAATATAACCATCTGATCCCCTGAGGTTATTTTTAAAGTAAGCTTCTGGCAAGGCAGCAGTGTGGTGGATTAGGGGCTTGGAATTGAGGAAAAATCATCGTTCAGCATACAGTTTAGAACAATGTGCGCATAAATACAAATACATGTGTACGCAACATCATGTAACAAGATACAGGACTGGATTTATTAAAGCCAAATGGAAAGATATTTCCTCTTTTAATATTCTAGATCTCTTTTAATATATGCAATGTCAATATTGCAGTGCAGCCTGATTCACGTAAGTACCACAATAGCACATCAATCTGATACTGTCCAATGAAAGCTCCATTTTTCGACAGATGTAAAACCAAGTTATCAACTTAGCTGTCTGCATCTACTACTCCGTCTAACAGTGGCTGTTACGCTTGATGTGGATATATAAGACATATCACCCATCAGCTCACCATTTATCATGCAGCATGCAAGCATGAGCTGAAAAGCAGCAGTACCAGATAAAGCACACTCATGGCAAATGCGTGGCAGGGTAGCAGCAGGGGTGGCAGACTGGGGGTGCTAATGAGCAATGTTAAAAGGCAGGGAGGGCGGGGGGAAGGGTGAACTATTCGTACAAGATATGGCTGAACGTGAAAAGCCAAGTAACAACAGATTTTTCCAGTTCTTATTTCAGAAGACAACTTACAGCTTCCAAATTTTAATGGGCAAGCGTGTGCATCCATGGGGAAATCTTCAAGCTGCATGGGACATTCAGCAGAGATGGTCAATCTGTGGGGAAGTAAAAAGAAAACACATAATTCTTTTTCGGCACCTTCCCTTTAGGTCTCTCACTGCAATCCATGAGTGCTGACACAAGCAAGCTTTTCCTGAAGGCTCCTCGCTCCTGCTGAAATCACAGCAACCCCCTGTTAAACTGAATGTGAGATAAGCCAGGTGGACCACTGTGTGTGCATGCTGTAGGCCTTATCTAGTAACGCTGAGACACGTGAAGTGATTTTATTTATGTAAGCTGTTTCAGTAAGATCATTCTTTCTTATTAGTACGTGAAGGAACTCCTGTGCTGGAGCTTCTGCCTCGCACCTTATTCTTATCTGCTTTCTGTAGATACTGCAACTGGAGTAGGAATTTGACTCCCGAGTACAGCACAGTTACAGACAAAAAGAAGCATTGACTTTATATATAGATGTAACTATTTAAATACATAAAAATAAGTATTTATAAATAAATAAAAGTAAATATTTATATCTATAYAAAAAGTCGTATATAAAGTCAATTACATATCTATGTCTATATCTATCTCTATATATATGACTTTATATAGCACTACAGTTAGTTTTCGTGGAAATCACAAGGTATCGGGGAAGTCCAATTGTGAATTACCTGGACACCTCGTCAGGGAAAAACACCAGGGTCATTTTCCCCAGCGTATTCCCTGGGGAAACAATTCTATCCTGGACCGCCCTGCCACTATATGGAAATTCTTGAGCTATAGTGGACATACGGGTAGGGAAGGAAAAACTCTTAGAAAAAAATAGACATATCCTATGGATGTTCTGTATGACTGACAGATCAAGCTGAACACAAAGAAAAGTCTAAGGTAAATTTCTGAGCAGTGCAATATCAGTTATATTGATATCAAATATATCAAATATATCAAGAGAGCCAAAGCTTACTTTTCTAGGTGCACACAGCACATAGCACAATTCCCAGAGAGCCTGGTTTTGATTAGGCCGTTTTGATATTTGCATAATACAGATGGTTTGCTCAGGATAGTGAGGATGCAAATCTCATTTTACATTATGAATACCCTTATGGCTTTCTCATTTTATGCTGCTATTCTGCCTCAGAGGTGACAGACCAGAGACACTCAAAGCTTCACAGACCGCCCAGTGCTGGGGTGATGCAGGGCTCTGCTGGAGGGCAGCCTGGTTCCTCACCAAGCTGCTGCCTGGGGGGCAAAAATCTGCAAAGAAATCCACAACACCCTACTACCAGAATGCAAAAGTACCCTTTCCTATCACAACAGCTGCACGTAGCCATACTCCCCGGCTAGATACACTCACCGCTTCATATCACCACACCAAAGTGAGTATTCTTGCTGCAACAACTTCTATCCAAAGGGATCGTAAAGGGTAACAATCTGTCTGTGTACAGATGGCACAGCGTTCAGCCAGTCCAATTCAATACAACACAATGATGCCTTGCCGGGGCACTCCAGCTACATGGACAACAAAYTGGGGGAAACAGCTCCACTCTCTGCCAATGCACAGAAATTCTGGAGCTTTACCAATAGCTGGAAATGGCAAAATAAGCACAGAGAAGTGCAATAGTACCGTTGGCTAGAGGTCGTATCGTGAGGATGGGCTGGGAAACAGGGAGGGGAAAAAGGCAAACTGCAAACAGTAACAGAAAATGTAAAGATAATACAACATACAAAGCAAAAGAAAAAAAAAACAGTTCAGAACAGAGATAATGTATCATTTGGTAAGAACAGACAGGAAGTCTACAATATAGAAAAGAAATGACTGAGGCCTGAGATACCCGCCCTCAGGCAAAACTGTTCTTGGACTTTATTTTTGTAAAAGAAATTTTAAAATCACTAAAATATGGAATTGTCTGCAGTGGAGACTGCCCTTGGACACCAAAGCCAGCAAAGCCACGGTCACTGAGAGTGCTACATGGATGAATTTAACAAGCTGGTTCTAGTAGCATCCCRTCCAGAACTTGCATCCTTTCCATAAAAATCACTCTAATGGGTACTTTAAAGAAAGGCTGCCACCCCTCCAGTGCATCATTATATTTTCTGTACTAAGTATTGCAAATTTAATTTTCTTGATAAATTCAGAAACCTTGCTCCAAGTGCCATAAGAAAGCTGATGTGTTTTACTGCAGTTCATCTCCTGTCTCTTTGTCTACCAACAGTTCAAGTATGTTGTTTTAAAGGCTACAGCTTGACAACATTTTAATACACATACTTGTCATCGGCAAACCTCCAAGGAAGGGATCCCTAAATCCATCTTACCAAGAGAGCAGCTGTGGAATCAGGAAGTGAAGGAAGATTCAATGCGGAATTATGAATAAGACCTTCTGTTTCATCTGATTGTCCTGTGAATTGTATCCTGCTGCCTGCATCTCTGGAAATAACCCTTGTGTGTAATGAGGAAGGCTGTAGACCGTTATTCCTCAACCGTAAATGTGGAAGAGAAGTGAAGATGAGGTGCACAGAGACTGTGACCCAGTGGAACTTAATTAAGTCCCTCCAGAAATTACTTTTGCCTGCCTTAAATGAAAGGGTAGCACATAAGGCTGGAGGGCACCTGGCTGCTACTACCTGTCTCAGAAGCCGCAAAGACCCTGGTGGTGCCAGGGCTACTCCCGTGCCCCCTCTGAACTCCTCATCCAGCAAAAGGCAGCACATCCTTTAAAAGGATGGTGCCTGGTRCAGCCTTCTGGGTCTAGCCCAGGGGTAGGGAGAACTGAGTTTAGCAGCTGCACATGTGCTTGGGTACAGCCTTTCCTTTCATTAACATGAATTCTTTGGACGAAGAAGTTCCTTTTGCTTGTTATCAACGATATCTGCATGCTTCTTTCCTTTTCCCATGCCTCCATCCTAGGGCCACTCCGAGTCTGGCCATCTTGAACAAATGAACTGCTATACCTATTTGTTACATGCTATTCTTAAAAAGTACGTAGCTGAGCCTCTTATGTAAATTTAAAATGCTCAGTGAACACTCTCCTAGCTACCTCTTACGAAGTGTGCATTACCCGAGGCTTGTGAAGTGTCTTGTAATGGGCAATGCAACAGAAACCTTGACTGTGGGTTCTGATACACCACATAAATGTCACCACCCTGAATTTCTGCAGAGCACTCTGTGCCCAACAGTAGCTGTTTTTCATTACTGTGTGAGGACCTGAAAAACAGAGTCACTAAATTGACTCCTGCTTCAAAGAGACTGTATTTTCTACTGCATACAGAAAAAAAAGCAGCACAGCAGCCATCTCTTACACTCTGGGGGCTGGAAGCATGGGTCACTGCATACAGATTTGCTCCTAGGTGCACAGTACAAACTACATATTGAGATCATAGCTCCAGAAGTCACAAAGAAATGGATATCTGGGTCTGCTCCTTCAAATATCACCTGGGGTGATATTTGCATACTTTGGCTTTTAACATAGTGTTAAAGCTTAGGTTCCCTTTGCATACCCCAGTTTACACAGCTGATTATAACAAAATTACTCCCAGTTTGCATTTATTGAAAGAAGAGAAAGGAGGCCTTGGCATGCATATATGAAAGTCTTTGCCTAATCCTTTTCATATGGTCACTCCAGAACAATCTTGCTGTGCTCATTGCAGCATGAGCTAGAGACAGTCTCCAAACCGGGATTTTTCTGTCACAGCACAAGCACTGCTCAAACTGCAGTTCTTTCCAACAGAAGCATTTAAAAGCTTCCCTCCTCCACCATCATCCTGTCTTAATAAAAGCCCTATGGGATTAGTTTCACTCAAACAGAGTTTTTGACAAGATTATAAGTGGCTGTTAAAGGTCCTTTACAATGGGAGAACAAAACTCTGATTTTATTGAAGTTAATGGTAAAATTCTCCCTGACTTCAATGGGGCTGGTATTCACCCAAAATACGTAACAAACCCCGGTTACCACTGCTGATTTATTATTAACGACAAAATTTCAGTTTCATAATGCTCCAAATACTTACACTGCTATCCAAATGTTAATCAGCCAACAAAACGCTACAGCATACCTTAACTATCTGAAAAAAAAGTTAGGTCTACAAATTATTTCACTTATCATCCATAATTGTACATGAAAGTTTCATCAAAGCTTCCTTATGTATAGCCTTTACTTTAAGAACATAAAGTGATTACTGATGTTCTGTTTCAACAAAACATAGACGCATAAGTGAACATCCACCTAAGAAAAGCACAACAATTCAAGCAGCAAGTCTTCTTCACTCCAGAAAAGTCACCTTCAACCATTTCCACTGGAGAATTAAGTAAGACGATGCTTTCAAGAGACTGTTGCTTTTTAACAGGCAGGGGAGAAGGAGGTGTTAAAGTCAACGATGTGGCAAGGAAATAAATGCAGATGTTTGGGAGCCAGACATCTGCAGCAGGCGTGCTTCAAGGAGAGCACAAGGCACTCTGTCCCGCAAGACCCTGTTTTGGGGGGCTGCAGGGACCTCCCCGCTGTTCCCGTGATTTCCCTCAATGCAAGGAGCATCTGCTCCTACTCATGGGAAAAGAGCTGGGAGACTGAGCAAAGCTATCATCTCTCTGCTACCCTGGAAGTGCAGAAAACACTTTCCAGAGTATTATCTGCAGCTGCCAGGCAGGAGTTGAGGGCAGTCACCTGCCCGGGGAGCCAGCAGACAGCCACAGAAACTTTCTTTTTCTTATCAGCTACTACCATTAGTATGCAAACAAATTAAAACAGAGAGCTTTAGAAGGAGAAGGGAGAAGAAAGGCAGAGTCACCAGTGGCTTTTGGGAGAAGATAACTCAAGATAAGTGTTGAATAACAAGAGTTACTGATGAAAGGGACACAAGGAACGTTTTGTTGGCTCTGAGGTATTGGGGCCAGCGAGATAGGAAGCTCTTCTGCCTGTTTGCCCTAATCCCCAAACCAGCTCCGTCTTCTTAGTTGTTTATTTCTGTGCACTGCCCTCACCCCTGATTAAAAGCAGCATTTTAATGCTGTGCTTCAGCCCTACCTGTACTGGCAACCAGTACCCGCTGTGGGGCTCAGGCCAGAATGGGCGCAGAAGAGCGCAGAAAGTGCCCTTCCCAGCATGAGGCCAGCCATCACCATTTTCCTTAAAAAAAGGCAAAACATTTGCTTGAAACTCATCTCAAATCTATCTCAACATCTCCCCAACATGCCCAAAAAGAGTTAAGTGGATCCAGCCTTACCCAAGCTGCGCCCCACCGAAAAGGGTTGGCTGGCTCCCTGCAAAGGGAGACCTCAGGGTCGGGTCGGACCCTTTTCAGGAGCCAACTCCAGGAGAAGCTTCCCTGGGTACCTGCTCTGACAACCTCGGCAGAACAATTTGAGACCTTGCGGCATCTCCAGCACGCACTCTCGCATGCTCATGCAGCTAACGGAGTAACAGACAGTTGCTGGTTTGGGTTGGATTTTTTCAAACTGTGAACACATTGTTAGGTTTGTGAAATTACTCATTTAGCCCTGACTCAGGACGCAACTACTCACCCCATTCTCCCACTGTGATGTCTTGGGAGCACTTTTATAACCAAATCGTTATTCCTTTCCAAGGGTTTTAAAGCAAGACTTGTTTCAGGCCCCAGCACAGTAAGTGTGTAGTCCAGGGAACTGATGTTTCCCTGTGTTCCTTAAGTATATGAGCATATATATAACACAGACACAGACACAGACACACACACAGATACACACACACACACACACACATATATATAAAAAAAGATCTTTCTTGGTTCTGAAGCACTTCCCATACAGTCCTAACAAACCCTGTGGATGGTGGTGACAGTGGGTTACCTAACACAGCATAGAAGTGTTAGGATGTGGATACACATTCAGTCACAGTATCGACGGCTATAAGTCTCACCCTGAAACCTGTCGCTGGCTGGGTGACTGCATCCTGGCACAGGGGAGAGAAGTGATTGTTCTTGGTAACTCAAACACTGCCTTGCGTAAGAACCTCCGTCACTGTGTTGGATCAGAGGCCAAAATACGGACTCAAGGCCTTGTTCTGCACCCCTGCATGGGATGTGGAGGCAGTTCACTGCTTCTTATTTAAAACGCTGGTTGTACACTCGTTTCCTTGGGATCCACCAACAAAGAGAACACAGAATAGAAATTAAAGCTAGGAGCTGGAGCGAGGTAGTCTGCAGAAATTTCTATCTTGGTCCATTTTTCCTTCATAACCACTCTGCCAAGAGTATTACCCTTTCCCAACTTTTCTGTGATGCTGAGATGTGTTATCTTTGTATGACACCAAAATGTGCTTGGAAAATGCCACAGGGAAGGGGCTATGGAAGACTAAGAGCTCCAGTTACTGATGGTTTTGTGAGCTGTGAATACATAATTCAGATGCATGGTGTACTTGACAGCAAAACTCTCATTTTAAGCAAACCAAATCCTTAGCATAGCTTATGTTGAAGTGAGAAAACAAGACTTTAATTGCCTAGATTAACTGTGCTGAAGAGTAGGTTATCTTGAGATGATCTGAGGTGGACAGGATTGATCTCAAAAGCTGCACCACTATAGGAATGACCTTGGCATACCCAGAGCACACTCTTAGACCGGGGCAGGGGGGATGTTCAGCCTCTAGACACAGGAAGAACTGAGAAAGGCAATGAAATAACCATAAGACACTTAAATTATCTGATCTTTGATAGCTACTTGGGGGGTTATAGAAAGAATCACATTTCTAGCTCCTGGTAAAAGTTTATAGTAGAAGTAATACCTTTCATTCTACAGTATTTCCTTAATATGGATAAAAGCAATGGATGGAGCACTGAGTTTATGCTTATCCATCCTTGCCATGCAAGGTGTCTAATGAAGTCCATAAGCAAGGTAAAACTTGCTGGAAGAAGCTTTATTTTTTATCAGACTAACTGGTTCAGTAAAAAACCCAAGCTTTTTGGTAGTCAACTCCTTCTTTAGGTTCTCTGCCTACAAACCTTACTTTCCTAAAGGAACTTTAGACCAATATGGCTATGCAGCTATGAATGCTATACCACAATATCGCACTCATCTACTTGATAGTTTCACTTAAAAACCTCTCCAAGCTTTCTCTCCTTGCTGGTCCCTTATACATGATGAACTCTCCTTGACACCCCATGAGGAAGGCCTTCAAATCTCTCCTCTGCAATAGCTTCTATTTTTATTCAATTCTTGAATTAAAAACCAAAAATCTAACTAGTACTAGCAATGCTGAGAAGCTGGTGCAGTTGTTGACGCAGGTAAAATGGGAAACAACATCTCAACCAGCCCACACTTCATTATGCCATTTCCCCAAGTCTGCACATGCTTCGCGTTTTGACTATGATCTCCTCATCAGCATGGCCCTTTGGTGGCATGTTCAACTATGTGCTAACTGCAATAAATACAATTGTTCTTGCAGTGCTGTGTAAGACTGAACTATGGGCTTCTCTTTGGCTCTCAAGAGGGGCCAGTCCCAGCTACTGGCAGAACCAGCTGGTGAAGGCAGTGCCTGGTGCCACCCAACTGCACAGGAGGTCATCTGACCCTTGCTTTCAGTGGGAGAAGACCCAAGTACACGAGGAAGAAGAGAGCACAGAAAGCTCTCACAGGCACTCTAGGCGATGGAGGCTAAGGACTGTGATGGACACAGCACAGTGCACCCGTCCTCCAATTTTGATACCACCTGTTAGATGATTTGATTGGTGCAGGTTTTCTGACTCGCCAAAGGGGCTTTTGTACCTCCATTTCTGCCTGTCAGCATGGCACACGTTGCCCCTTGGATGAGGGCTACCTGGCTGCACAGCCATCCTAATTTCTTCCTCCCAGTTCACACAACCTTTATATTTGTATGGACAGGCACAAAACTGCATGGAATATTTTCAATAGAGAAAAATGAGCTGGATTTAGAAAGTAATACGGGGTGGAGGGGACCGGATGGGCGGTACCAGGCCATTTGGGCTCTCTCACATCTAGACTGGGATGCACAGACACGGGAGGGTAGGTAGGAGGGATTGTGATCTGGCAACCCTAAATACACAGCTGAAATCCTTGGTTATTTTCCACAGTTCAGATGAGCGATCTAAGCTCCAAAACATCTCACCACAGTTTCCTTTCAGCAACTCACATTTAACCCCAGCCTCTTCTTATTCACCTCTCATTTCTATGTCCACCTCCCAGGTCACCTCTCATCGAGATCTCCTGCCTTTTGTGTCACTTCAAAGCTCCTCCACGCCTCTGTGTGAAAGGGCATGCATCCAGCGATTTGACGATATGCTCTTTCACAGGGAAACACGTGCACAGGCCTATTTATATGKACCCCTATTGGTACACGGAAGAGGTTGTTTAGCCATCCAAGCAGGACATTATTATTTGGGTTTTTTGCCTTGCCTCTGCAATGCTACATGCTCCTGATCAACACAGCAGTGAAGTGCCAGGTAAAGGGGCAGGCTGTGGGTGCTCACTGCTCCAGGGAAAGAGCCCTCTGATTCCTCAGCTGCTTCACACCATAAACAGATATTAAACAGGCCTCAACTTACCATCTGTTTGCTATTTATACCACCACCAGCGCTAGCATCTGCTACAGCACAAGCACCTGTTTGCTGCAGTGCAACCTGAGAGAAGGAAGGGACAAATCTCCTAGTGACATTTGACCGTCCCCATGCTAAACCATGTTCAGCAGTGCACCTGGCTCCTTCTCTCCACCCAGATCTCCCCAGGACAAAGATGCAGTTCTGCAGCTGGATGGGACTTCCCTGTTCCTATCAAGATCAGTGGGGTACTATTTCCCCCAGGGCATGCACCCCTGTGCCCTTGCACACAAACAGGGACAAGGGAGCTGTGCCTACACCTCAGCGACAGGTCACCTCAGTGACACAATCAGAAGAGACAGAAAGGCAAAAGCAGGTAGAATGGGTGAGATAGATACATATTCTACCACCGGACTGAGCAAACCTAGAGATAGTGGTTTGAGTTCAATTGATGCTGAAATCAGTTTGCATAACTGATGTTTTTAAGATGCACAGTTAATGGCAAAAATATAGTAGGTATTTATTATTTTGACTAAGGAGGTTTTGCTAATTTTCCTTATCTTTTAGCTGAATCTCAAAGTCAAAACACAGTATTTTTTTTACGTGGACAGGACACATGAATGCATTAGCCACTGAAGAGATGACTGTGGAGCAATGAGACAACCTTATGACATCTGACTGAGCCATTAAAATAATCCAGGGTTTTATCATCCCTTCTGGTCCCGAAGTTTCCTGGCCCAAATTCCTGACAGGAGTATGCAAAGGGAAGGCCAGCCTTGCTTGCAGAAATTCTTCCTAGGCTTTTATACTGGATATAGTGCATATAATGGACACAACCTCAGGATTTTAGCTAGAGCCTGGTGAAAAAGACTTGCTTCATCATTCAGAGCAACCAGATAGAAATAACAGTTTGGAATTTTTTGAGTGATATAAACATGACTGTAAGATACAAATTTGTGTATGTGGTTTCAGGAAATTTTAATTTAACAGTAGAAAATGGAGTAAGTCTGGCTGAACATCAATATAAGATAAGCTAACATAAGAACTCTCAGAAAGTAACTGAGGTCTCGAAAGGCAATGTCTTAAGATTTCTACAGAACAGAGTAGACAAAAGACTAGAAACAGGCACTGCCAGTGGACTACTCATTAAATGACAAGCCATGTGTATTTTTTCATCTGCACCATCACACCAAGACACCTTCCTGTAGAGGCTGAAGAAGCCAAGTAGAAAGGAATGGAATGGGACAATGAAGACTATTCCTACCCATACCCATTGCATGACTTTACTCAGCTATATAGATTGGTATTTTGATTTGATGAAGCCTTCAGAGAAGGGCAAATTACCAAGAATTTCCTACAGGGTAACTGTGGTATAACACAATCCAGGATTAATTTCTCACCCCACCATAATATGTTCATCTGATCAGACATTTCTGAAGCATCTTAGACCAGTCCCTTCCTGTCTTCTTTTCTGAAGTAGCTTGGAGCCGCTCTCCAGCCTCGCTAAGCCCTTTATTCCTCACACACATGCTTTTACTTTCTGACTACCTCAGATATCTATATCCCAACCTGCAGTACCTTCCAGTTACTCCTGAGTGACCATCATCAGTACCAAATATCCTGCTCCCCAAAACCCTTCTACCCCCATTTCTTGCAAAACCCTATCTCACCTAAGCCCTCAAATGCATCTTCCTGATCCTCCACTCTTGACTCAGCCACAGGTACCCAGCACCCACCAGCAGCTAGCTGGCCTCTGGCACCCCTCACTAGATACCCCTTTCCTTACCAACAAAATTCTTGTGCTATATGCACCACAAGGGCCTTCCCTTCATCTAAACAAGCAAAGGCAGGATTGCAATTTATTGGGGTTTCTTGAGCTCCTCCTAAGGTGCATTATATTCCCTCTTACACCCACCTAGACAAAAGTGGAGGACTGAACCCAACTTAAGTGCACTCACGTGTGCAGCACTTGCACAACCTTGGGCTTTATGTTGCATGGAGAGGAAACTGTGCAAGTCCTCCACAACACAGCTACAGGACCAGCTGCTGCCCAGAACATCCCATAGCTTTAGGTGGCTTGTGCACCACCAATCCCCAGGCTACATGAGTATGGGGTGGGAAACACCAATGGAAATAAGTAAATAGGATGGGACTCGTGTGACTAAACACAGACATCGATAGTAACAGTAGTTACCCTATGCTCCTTTTTCTGCCACTGTGAAAAAACCAGGAACCTCCTAAAGTGTGAATGGAGAGAAATAAGCATCTTTCACACTAAAGCAGACATTTGAAATAATGCAGTCAACTAACTCCTTAAGAAAGTAAGTCTCTCGCTGCACTGGGAGCAATTCTGAGCCAAGAGGCTCAGCTGCAGCCATCAGTGTTACAGATGAGTAAAATTAGCTGAGGTGAATCCCACCCATCCTGCCTGGTGCACTCCACCACAGCGTATTTTAGATTACTCATTGGCAGTCTGATGTTTCAGTACAAACATACCACAGGGTGACGGTATTTCCGATTAGGTAGATGAAGATTTTAATTTTAGTCTAAGTGAAATGACTAGGGAGTTGACTGTAATGTTATCCTCCCCAGTAATAAAAAAAGCTAGTGTAGCCGTAACAATTCTTCAGCATCTGCCAGGTACTTCCGAAGACCCCAGCTGTGGAAGCTGGGACCCATCTGCAGAGTTGGGCAAAGACAGAGTCACCAACGCAGCTGTGCTTTCCTGGGGGTGCTTGGGGGGTACCCGTCAGGGCACTGCTTCCCTCAGGTTTCTGTTCAGTCACCCCATCCCTTCCATGCACACCCGGGACATCAGGTCGGCCCTCCTGGTTCGTCCTTATAAAATGGGGGGAGGACAAGGGAATCTGGCAGAAATTGTACCAGCTAACCCCAAGAGAAAGATGGGTCAGCCTCTGTGCTCAGCGCAGACCTGAAACTAAAGTTGGACCTTTTGTAACCCCTCAAAGTCCAGGCAAGCATCTCCCTCATCCAAGGACGGACTGGTTCTGGTTTGGGTTTTGTCTTTTAATCAATTCTGCCCTTGCTGTGCGAGTTCCTGTCTGTGATGGAGATCTCTGCAGGGCTCTGCCCACTTTTATAACCAGCAGAATAAGCTATTGTCAYGCACTCTACATAGAGACTATATTTGGGCAGGTCATAATTGCCCATTTTGAATGTATTACACCATGGTCTCCTCTGATGCCTTTCTCTCCCTATGGGCAAATCCATCCATGGATTTTTCAAAACAACAAATCTCGGTTCCTTGAAGGACAACTTTTGAGAAATGGGGCAATGTGCAATCAAAGGAGAGAGATGAGAACCAATAGGCTTAGTGTTGAAACAAGAATCCTGCTGCTATCCTCAGGGAAGGGCCCTTCACTTCATATACCCCTATTTTCTCTCGCTCTGTCAAAATCTGAATTGATGAAAAGCAGCTGAGAGTCCTTGCCACCACAGCAGTTTTTCATCACTCCGCAAGATTCAGCCCAATGTGAAGAAATTATTTTTTTTTTCTTCCGGCTTCAGGCAGTTTGAAGCTTGAATATGAAAGAAAAGGCAGCAAGTTTTAACACAGGGAAAGGAAATGCGTATTTGTATGGCTTGATAGCTCCTAATTAGTTTTGTAATATTTATACAATGCCCAAAAGCATTGCCAGATCCCTTTCTGTAAATATAAATGGATGCATAAATGAAATCTTCCCTTTGAAAGAAGAACAACGTATGCAAATTGAACAGAAATGTTCCCATCTAGACAGCTGGCTGATTGAAAACTAAGGGTTCATTTTGAAGTGTAGATTTGCTGGTCACTCCTTGCTCAGGGCCATGCGAGCAAACCTGCATCTGGGAAAGGCTGCCTTCTGGCGAAGTCAGCGCCTGAGAACCCACACATTTTTCATAGACTAATTTTCCCTTAAAAAAAGCTAAGCAAACAAAACCTGGCTTTCCCAAYGGAAGTCTTGAAAACAGCACCGTATCTTCCAGTCAACCGGTTTTATAATCAATAGCTCTACAGCATAAAATGGTTAGCTCGCTAATGAAGTGCTTCATGTAAGAGCAGACTTTGTGCTAACATGCACCCAGGACATGTGTACACTTGCACATACAATTTTAATGCTCGGTGCTAATGTAAGAAGSAGTATTTTCAGCCTAGATAAGCCGGTGTATTCGCTCCAGAACAGCAAGCAGCGTGGTTATGCTGCCATCAAGTGGATAGCTGTCCTACACATTGCTGAATTTTAAACGTCTTCCAGGGGTGGTAAAGATAACTGTGTTTCAGGGCTGTACTAAAATTTCTGGAGTTTCTTAAACACTGGACTGACAAATGTCTGCAGTCTCCAGCTGATAAATTACACATCTGCAGATTAATGGCACAGATTCAACTGTATACATTCTCAGGATTTCTGGCAACTTTCAGTCACCATAATAACACGGGAAAAATCTGTTTGTGAACTCTTCAGAGGTATGACCACGTCATATCTAAAATCCCAAATTATATCAGATGCCTGGCAGCCCTAGTGGTAGCTAAAGTGGCTTGGGGTCCTTTCAAAATGATGGTGAGAGTGGGGCTCCAAGGAGCCTAGCCCTTGTGATGACACAAAAAGATTTTTCAGTCTTTACGAGCTGATAGAAAATCATCAAAAATTCCCTATGAACTGCTGGCGAAAAGTTCAGTTGTGGTACAAAGGTTTAGCTCTAATGAGCATGCTCTACTTCATACAAGTTCTGGGAAAAAAAAAAAGGCAGACTCGCAGCCTTCTTCTGGCATGCTACAGCAAAGTTTATCAGCGCTTCTGTCTTTACAGCCAATTCCCACTGAGTGAAAAAATGCAGCTCACTGAGTCATTTTGGTTCTCTTAGCCTGAAAAGGTTGCTTAAACCACTGTCCCCATTTTTCAAAATAGTTTCACGGAACAAACAAGCTTATGCTTTTTACAACATTTATTTCTCAGATAAGATAAACTAAATATCTTTTAAGTTTTTAAAGGGAAAGAATCAACTTTTTGCCTCCATTCACAAAGCTGTTTTCTATACAGACTAGGGAAATATGAAGTATATTTGCTAGTGCTTTTTTACCACAGTGCTCTTACTAAAAAAAAAAAAAAAAAAACCATTTAAAAGTGGAGATACGGACAATACTCCCCTCTAGGGGCAGAAACAGAATTTGCAACATTCAGTTCAGCAGTGTATCATTTGTAAACCCCATTAGTGAAATAAAACAAATAGGGCCTACCAAATCAAAGACAATCAGAATTATTAAGTCATTCCCTGCAGAGAACGCTGCTGCCTATGAAATCTGTCTAAAGAGCATGTTGTGTTCCTATATTCATGCAGAAGGGTTTTAATACTGCACGAATATAGAAGCCCATTTATTAGATTTCCCTAGCAACATATATCCCATCAACTTCTGACCTAGACAACATATCATCAAATGCAATATGCAAAGAATACATTTTTCTTTATAAGTAAACACATGTATCATGAAAATGTATGTACTGACAAGTGCTAAAGCTGGAAGTTTGCTCAGCTGATCATACTCGGTATATTTGGAAGTCAAATAAGATGGAAGGTCAGCATCGGCTCGGCTGCTTTCCTCCTCTTCATTCAGGCAGCCAGATGCGAGGTTGCAAAAGCAATTCAGGCATCTCCGTCAATGACAGAGGGTCCAATCCTCCCCGCAGGGATTACTCCTACGTACAGTCTGGGAAGCTCGCAATTCCTCCTTGGAAACGAGGGGAATGCAGAGCTAACAGAGGGTTGTCTCCACATCCCCAGATCCTGAGAACCGAGTAAGCCTGATGGGAGCTATGGGGGATGGGGCTCAAGCCCCGGCCAAGACCCAGTATCTTCAACCAGCGCACCACCACTGAGACAAGCAGCTCTCCCCTCAAAAAGCCCAATGCTGCCCATCTTCTCACGGAAAGCCATGCTCGGTAGCGCTGATGAGCTGTTACCTTCGTGGGGATTTGCAAAGGGCTGGGCAGCAGCTGAAGGGCACGTCACAGCCACCTCTGCACAGGTTGGGATGGGACCCTCAAGCCACCTCGCAGCAGAGCATCACTCACGCTGCTGAAACGCCCGTCACGAGAAACTGCTATCCCTAAAGTAGCACAGCTCCATGCACGTTACAAAAGCAGTCTCCTGACTTGTGTTTAAACAGAATAGCATAGACACTCTCTTATTTTTAAAGTTATTACTTGCAATAGTGGAAGGCAAGCTATTTAAAAAGCTTTGCGCTCCATTTCTTATCACATACACCATGGTTAGTGGGAATTTATTTCCACACACATGCACACCCACACACAATACTCTACCAAAAAAAAAAAGTTATGTTGCATGGTTTTTAGGTTACAAAAGCATTCTGTGTCTTTCTGTAGCCTACAAAACATCAATCCCAATGAGCTTCCCCCCTGTGAAAACCAGGGGAAAAGGGACTGAGTGGGACGATGAGAAAGTCTGTGTCAAACCCAAATTTTTCTCCAGCTGCATATGCTGAGCAGGGCACTGTCTTTTCCTCAATATTCCTATAGCCTGTGGCACCTGATGTGACAATACTCTGCCATGGTCACAGGAGAGGCACCTCCACAGAGTAACTCAGACTCAGCGGCGAGCTCACCTAGGTCTCGCTCGCCCAGGTCTCGCTCCACTACCTCGGGTGGCTCAGCTCATTGCCTCATGAATCGGTGCTTTGCTGCATTTCTTGAACACTGCAAAACCCAGTGCTTGCACAGAAATAGCATGCCAGCTGCGAATCCACCACACGATGTAGTGTTTTGCTCTAGGCTGACTGCGAGCCTGATCTGGACTTTACTTACACAAGTAATTTACACAGATAATTGGGAATTGCCTCTGCAGCAGTCTCTGGAGTGGTACTAGTGTAGTCCTCGCAGCAGTGAGACTGGTTTTAAGGCTGGCGTTACAAATATTTTTGTGAAAATAAGTTTCTCTGATAGTTATTCTGACTTTTATTCATTTAAGCGTGTATGTGTACCTTCACATTGTTTCAGTTTATTATTGCAGAGATCACTAACTTGGGGCTAGTAAGAACACCAATAGATGTACTAGAAGAGAAAATGAGGGTTTTTCTTCCTTCTTTTAAACATGACCTCTATCATGTCTAAGTCTTTTCAGCGCTAGTGCAGTTACAACTGTGAGGGTCTAAAGCTGTAAGGACTTAGACAAAGATACCTTACTTCTCCTAAATCTCTTTTCCTTTCAGAAGAAGGGATTTAAGGCTAGGGCCAAAATAAATAAACAAATAAAACAGGTCAAAACCACCTGAAATAAAATCTGGGAAGCTCCAGGTGCCTGCATACGAAAGCGTAATCCCCTTGAGCCCCAACAAGTCTTAACCACTGGGCCCCGGGAGCGAGCTCGGGGATCGCCCTCCCAACGTGCGGCACCGGCTGGCTTTCGGCTCTGCCCCGCAGAGCTGGCCCTGCAGCGGGGCACCGGTGGGAGCTCTGCTCCCCCCTCCCTTTGTTGGGGCCTGCCTGCTGAAAACCCGGGCACCTCAGCACCTAACTTCAGGCTCCAGAGCGCTTTGCTGGGTCTCAGGCACCGCACTGGGCTTGTACGTGGTAAGCTCAGAATAACACTTTCTTGCTCAGTAGGTTCTTCCTTTCATCTC
Source organism: Phoebastria nigripes (assembly GCA_035582835.1). NCBI lineage: Eukaryota > Metazoa > Chordata > Aves > Procellariiformes > Diomedeidae > Phoebastria > Phoebastria nigripes. The sequence continues at coordinate 2,316,189 of JAYKAV010000112.1, forward strand.
TTTTCAAGTGTTGCCCATATGACTACACTCTCGGAGAAAACCCTGTTGAAGATAGACGGCAGTCTTAATTACTACAGGCTAATTACTTTTAATGAGCAAATTGCCATACACCAATGTGGGATTTGGCCTGAGAAGAATTTCAGACAATCCTCTAACATCACCAATATTGTATCTTATATCTAGGTTACGCAATGATGTACCTTGACAGTATCCTCTAATCAGATGAGGAGCACGACCCTGAAGATCTGAGACACCAACTTGTTTCTCTGCCAATATAATGTGCCAGCTTTGTTTTCAGGAAAGTACTTGTTAAAGCAGCTTCACAGTGCTGCTAGCTTATTTCATTTATCCCTATGATGATTTGCCTTTTAGCTCTACTAGTGAAATCAAAAAAAATAATAGTAAAATAGTTCCAAGGGTTCAAGATGTACTGCCCCAGAACAAGATCTCAGTTTCTGGCCTTGGAGACAGTTCTCCTGCAATCAGCACTGCAGCTGCAAATACAAACAGTAAGAGAGAACAGATTTTCATAAAAAAGCTGGACTGAATCATCAAATCTGTTGAGAATATGCCTTCCATTTAATCAAAGGAAATATTTAAGCACTAGCAGTATTCAGAAGCTACAAATTAATTGGTACTTGTAGGCAGCGATTATGTTTTCCATTTTTCTTGATATTCACATAAATATGTGTGAAAGATTGGTTGCCTGGCTCTACTATGAGTGGGGGAAGTGGCGCTCCCCAAAAGTATTTCCAGAGCTAGTTGGGAATCGGCATCTGAAGAGATCGATCCCGGTTATTACCTCATGGTATAGAGCAGAGTGCCGTCATCCTCCAGGCGCAGAAGTTTGTTTGGGGTTGTCATGTTGTGAGCAATAGACTTCTTGCCATTGTGGAAAAAAGTGTCTGGGGTCCAAATCTTGCTGGCGAGCAGATTGTTAAGAGGGAGGCGTTGCATGGGTCCTTTAAATCGCAGCCTTTCGTCTTTCCAGCTTTGTCGGAAAAAAACGTCAATGGTGTATTCCTGGCACAAAGAAACAGTCGAGGTATTACAGGATCTGAATAGAAGCGATGGTTCCAAAAATGACTTTAGCAAAGTAAATACAATGGAGTTGGGAGCCACGTGCTCAAACTTACCATTTCTGTGTCTGACACAGGACCAAAACTGGTAACATAGATGTCTGTTTTCACCTGAGTTATTCTCTCTGTAATAAATATAGGCTCTGCATTAGTAATTGCTTTAAGATGCAAATACATGCTTGTGATGCATTTTTCTATTAACAATTTCTGACTCACTCGAAAATCCCCAAAAGCTTGAAATTAAGAAGATGTTTGAGGAGGAATTTCATCCCTGATCAAATGCAGTTGTCGATCTTTGGGAGCCCAGGCTCTCTTCTTATAATCAGTGGAAAGAAACAGGCCCTTCAAGGGTGCAATTCCTCTCACCGACAGGTTTTGATCATAGATCATAGAATCACAGAATGGTTTGGGTTGGAAGGGACCTTGAAGATCATCTAGTTCCAACCCCTCTGCCATGGGCAGGGACACCTTCCACTAGACCAGGTTGCTTAAAGCCCCATCCAACCCGGCCTTGAACACTTCCAGAGAGGGGGCATCCACAACTTCTCTGGGCAACCTGTTCCAGTGTCTCGCCACCCTCACAGTAAAGAATTTCTTCCTATATCTAGTCTAAATCTACCCTCTTTCAGTTTGAAACCGTTACCCCTTGTCCTATCACTACACTCCCTGATAAAGAGTCCCTCCCCATCTTTCCTGTAGGCCCCCTTTAAGTACTGGAAGGCTGCTATAAGGTCTCCCCGGAGCCTTCTCTTCTCCAGGCTGAACAACCGCAACTCTCTCAGCCTGTCCTCACAGGGGAGGTGCTCCAGCCCCCTGATCGTCTTCGTGGCCCTCCTCTGGACCCGCTCAAGCAGGTCCATGTCCTTCCTGTGCTGGGGGCCCCAGAGCTGAACACAGTACTCACAAGAGCAGAGGGGGAGAATCACCTCCCTCGACCTGCTGGCCAGACTTCTTTTGATGCAGCCCAGGATGCAATTGGCTTTCTGGGCTGTGAGCACACATTGCCAGCTCATATTCGATACCTACTATAGGATGCGATGAAGTATATCTTGGAAGGACCTATTCCCCTCTGCTGGCATGGGTGATCTGCCGAATTTCAGACATCTATATTATAGATGTCCAAAGTTAGGTGAAATTAATTCTACCCTCAAGACTCTAAGTCTTTCTGGCATCTTTTCAAATCCAGGACTAATTTAATTTAAGGGCGGAAATTTCAGAAGTTTGTTACATAAGGTATGAGCATCGAGCCCTATTTTCAAGCATCTCTGTGTAAAGTGAGAGGAGAAGGAGAGAAAGGGATGAAAGCAATGTGTTGGTCTCACAGGAGGAAGGGGTGGGGGTAGCCAGATTAAAAAAGGGCCAGGAAGAAACATAACAGATGGTTTACACATGGGTAGAAGATGAGACAAATCTGGGGGATAGAGAGCTGAAGGAGGGCTCAACAAGGTTAGGATGGCAAGCAACCATTCACATGTTATGGTTTTAAAATAGCTGCTGTAGAGGTTATCAAAATGACATATCAATACAGATTCGCTGTAGCTGTCTAAAAATGGATGGTTTGGGGATCTGTTTTTAACAGAGATTTTTGTCTGGCATAATTTTATACATGCTGACCAGTTAGGGAACCCTGCAGCAACCTGCTAGCTCCCTGTCTCGCTTACCTTAAAAGAGTACCAGAAAGAAAAGAAACCCAAACTATATTCAATTATACAAAAAACGCATCATGCATGCTCTCCTAATCCAACCTTGGATGACCTTGATGACTGGAAGCAGAAGACTTTCAGTGACCTTTGTACTGGGCCCCGTTTGCCAGGAGACAAGTCTATTTTCTGGGCTTCGTTTAGCTAATGAACACACAACTCCCTCGTCAAGGCCCGTGCCGAGAGCAGGTACCCATTTGGGAGGGCATCATGTAGACGATGGTCCCACATAGTTGGGGACTGGCCACAGCAAACGTGTTATCCTACCTCCCAGTCCCGGGCGCAGTCGGTTGTCGTAGCCGTCCAGCAGACCGTCCAAGATCCTGGTGAATATAGTGATGTTATCATTGGCGTCCTCTTTTCCCGATGCTGTTGGCGTTTGCGAGAAGCTATTTTATGCAAACGAAAAGAAACACGTCAAAGCCGTGCCGGCCTCAAGGGGCTTCAGTCTCAAGGGAACTTTGCGACTGGAGCCTCCGAGCCTCTGCCCTCTCCAGCTGCTCCAGCTGAGCGGCACGGGGAGCTGCGGCCATTTTATCACTGCTATAGGCAATCATAAATAGCTCTCCCTGGAAGTGGAGGACCCAAGGAAGGACCCGTGCCGTGCAGGTACAGCCCTGGGGCGCTGGATGGGGGGACACCTGAGCCCACTGACCCTCTTGCCGTAATGCACAGGGAGATCCCGGTCCCCCACGCTGCCCTGCCCCACCTCAGCCCCACCGCTTCCCCGGCGCTGGCATGTCTCCATCCCCCGCAGGGAGCAAGGTCAGCTCACAGGGCCAGCAAAAGCTGTTACTGGWTTTTCCCCGGGTTAGCTCGCCAGTCTTTGGGAACTGCATCAGCTGGCAGGGGAGCTGCGCGAGCAGCACGGGTTTGCCTGGGGACACTCCTTCAAGTCTGCCTGAAGGTACTCTTTAATCCTTACATGCCGAACAGCTTCTAATTTCCACAGTTTATGTAATTTGATCCCAGAACAACAGATGAACTCTAACCTCATTTGAGGATAACAACCTCCCACTGCATTCAAAAATCCCACCCCAGATCACTGGGGTATCTGAAAAACATACTGCAGTACAGAAAACACAGTTCTTCATTCCTCCGCTCTCTTTTGCATAAATTAGTCCTCCCTTGTAGTATGCAAATAACAACAACGTGTAGTGGGCCTCATTCCATATCTTTTGGGCCAGATTTGTTTTTATTCTGAACTCTTTTTTATTTCAGTGAGATATGTACAAAAGTACTTTCAGATATGGTCCTTTAAGCCCACAAAACATCACTGATTTTTTTATTTTAAACTTGTCTGCTCAGGTATCCATGGCTCAGACCTAGGAAGCTGATTCTCCAGCTCACAGCACAACTATAACTTGCATTTTTAAGTCCATTTGATTTTCATTTAAAGATGCTCAGGAGAATCCCCTGCCTACTAATGCCTTTGCTTACCTAAAGAACAGACATATAAATTTATCCATAAGCATGCTTCACCTGCAAGCAATGAGCATCTCTTAAGACAACAAGTTTGCTCACACTCAGTGCTCGTTCAAGTTTCAGTCTCTGCTGAAATCGCCAACAAATGCTCCAGCTGCGACAGGGGACATCGCCCTGCCAGGAACYGTACCCTGCCTCATGCACCCTGCCAGCAGACAGGAATCACTTACACTCCAACAACCTGAACTCAACGTGAGCCAGTCACCCAGAGATAAAAATATAAAAAAAAAAATCCATATTTATTTACTACCCGTCCCCAGGGAAATAAATCAGTAAATGAAGAGAGAACCTCAAAGCATCCCTCTGAACAGCTTGCCTTGCAGAACGCTTGTAACATATGCGTTAGGCTTACCTAACAGAACAGGAGTTATACAAAGAAAGACAAGGGACCTCAACCTGGTTTTACCTGCACAAGGTTTACACTAACAGGACCTTGCTGACACCCGTGTAATGGGTCTGGAAGTTTTACRTGACACGAGACCTGGCTCAGGACGAGCTGCTGGTGGCCACGTAGCCCCTCACAGACATGGGGACCCCCAGTCCTCCGCCTGTTCCCTTTACAGCTTGCGTGCTTCTGCTGGAAAAGGAAAGGATTACAAAGCCTCTCAGGAAAGGGGAGCGAGGCCGGGCGGTAGGTGTAGGGGTCCGATTCCCAGGAACGCCGAAGTACATGCAAACGCCTGGCCAAGGAGGCTCCTTGCAGCCCGAGTGCCGTCGGCACTGCTGTGACCCTCAACAAGCTCAACCCTGGAGAGCCCAAGGCCACCAAGGAGCTCCCCTTCGCTGCAGGCGGAGGCATAGCCACAAATCTCGCCYGTTTTTCAGGCCATCCCATCCCTCCGTGGTCAAAAGACCAAATTAATTCTGTTTTCTATGCTGTGACCACAACCTCTAGCGAGTAACTGAGACAGACAACATCATGGACATGTTTGACTATAATGAAAGGCAGTTAATCCAGCAGATGCAAACTGATTACAGAAACATTAGACATCCTTGCACGCCGGACCATTCAAGACAAAAGGCTGTATGTTTTTTGTCAATTGTAATCAAAGGGATTCACCACGTAAAGGTGAATATTTCCAAGCAGCAGCCTAACGAATACAAACAGGAGACAGAAATTACAGAGGTTCTTCATATGCAGCGACCATAACTAATGCTTTGGTAAAATCCTAGAATACTGTTTTAAACTTTCCTCACTTATTTTACCTCCTTTTTTTCATAAGAAAGAGATATGCATCATGCTGTCTGCCTGCTTCACCGTATCAATGTAGGAAGCCGTTTTCATTTTCCAATGCATCTGACAAAGAAGCGGAGAGATCAAACTTCATTTCATTCCTACAAGTTTCATGAGAAGCAGTGACTAGACAAGGGGAGAGCGATCTAAATTAGTGCCTCATTAAGTAAAAATGTGAGGTCAGCAGTCATCTATTCCCTCTGGCTCGCTGACTGGGCCAGTCAGCACGCATGTAGCTCAGAAACAGCCTCAGCAAAACCAGCCCACCTCCTCGCTGCTAATTAAGAGATATAGAGGAGACTTGCAGGGTGATTAGGAAAGATCCTGGGAGAAAAGGACCGCAGAGGTAAAATGTAGGTGTTGCAATGGGAGATGGGAACAAGGGATGCCAAATGYGGAGCCAGGATTATTGCAAAGGTACGGTGCTGGGGGCACAGGATATAAAGCTTCACTAGTTTCTCTGCTCTTGAAAAAGCTTGTTATTTTTAGTGCTTATGGCTGAATTCAAAGCCAGTTGAACTCATAGGGAAGATTTCCATTGAACTATTTTTGTGGGGATGGGAAAAATATACTTAGTTCTCATAACTGCTCCTCTGAATCTAACAAGAGCAACTGACGCTGCTTCCTTCTATCTCAGCTATATACACCTTTCACAAGAATAGTGTACACACCTCAAACGCTGAAATACTTTTCTATCTCCACAAGAAAAGCTAATTAATAGATGAAAAAGATGGAGAAACAACTAGGGTGAAGACTCATAAAAAGTCTGCACTTCATCTGCAGAACTGCAATCCAATTTAGATTTGGCAGATCGCTTCACCCGAAAAAGAAGGCATCTGATGCGGAATTTCGGAGAAATGTCAGTATCATGTGAAGTTGCATTTGTAGATGGATTACTGTTTGCCATTAATGCAAACGATACTTTTTCTTTCACAGAAAAGTTAGCATTTAATTTATATTTTTGAGATTGCTGGTGGAATAGCAACTCACGTTTTGGAGTAAGTGCTGAGGTTGTCTTTTATGACATGAGACCTTTAAACTGTACTTGCAAAGTTACGTGCATATATTAGATACTATAGCTCTATGAATAGTGAGAAAACAGGTGATATCCTAAATTATTTCCACACAGCTAAAGATCAGGTTTTATCAACATATTAGTGGGTAAGCACATTATTGCCCCTCTGCAACCAAAAATGTTTTTATAGCAGACATTTTCAGTTATGGATAAAAATAAACCTAGAAAAGAACCTTAGGAAAATGCTAAGAAAATTCAAAGATAATTACATTTAAAGCTCATTACTGAACATAAACTAAACCAACCAGGAATACTTCTCATCACATTTATTTAATATTGCAATTTCAGGGTGACTGAAAAAATCAGACGCCACAGAAGGGGCCCATCAGTGTAAAATGTAGTAGCTCTCTAAAGATTCTCAGCTACCTCTTCTGGGGAGTTCATCATTTACCATTTTAAACATCGCTGTCTTTTTTGCCATCTAGTCAAAATCATGACAGGTACTATTCATAGCTTAGTTGTAATAAGAGGAAAACGTATGGTAGATATTTCATGATTTCCCCAAAACTTAAAAAAAAAAAAAAAAGTCAGAGACACTGGAAAAATAACTGAGGAGTATTTTGCGACTGAAAGTTGTAATTTTTTTCTCTCTCTCTTAAGAGTAGAGTTTCCAATAGCTTGCTTTAACAGGATTGGAATTATACCAGAACTTCAGACAAATTAACAGTTTGTGGAAAAGACAGTGGAGAATGCACTTGCACACTTTTGGATACTGTCAGCTGGCCAGACGTCAAAGGATTTACTTTTCTAAGTTAGCTTCTTACCATCCCTTTCTTACAGATTCTTGAGATATGAAAATGCTGATATTTTGTGAATTTGTGCAATGAAGATTCAATTCTTCCACATCGTTAGGATAGGGGAGAGGACTGACTGAAAATAATGAAACTTTAATGGTCTTGGCAGATCCTTAAAGAATAATTTAATTCCTTTATTTAGCAAGAGCAGTATTTTACTACCTTCTGGGAACGAGCAATTTGTGGGCAGTGCAATGAAAGCCTGTTTTTCATAGGGAGACATCTTATCGTCCTCACCCCCTTGCACCTTAACGCCCCTTTCAATATCCTGAACTTCTCCCAGTAATTAAACACCTCCCAGTACTCTCAGCTCCCCAAGTCACCGCCCTGCAGCTTCACCAGGAGGCAACGCGTGCCAGGGCTGATCCTGCACCGAGCACGCGCTGGATGGCCTGCAGGTACGCGCCTGCTCTTTGACCAGCCGGCAGGCCAAGCGAAACAGAGATGCTGAAGCCGTAGCTTTCTGTTCGGCAGAGGGATTGACTGATGCCTGTCTGCCTCCTCCAAGCAGTTCTAGGTACCCACTTAGTTTTCCAGTTATTAAAATTGTCTAACGGGTTCAAAAAGCTATCTGGAGACACGGAGAAGGGAAGGAAAACAGAATAAAAAAAATAAATGGATAAGCATGACTGCATAAGCATATGATAATTCTTACAACATTAATCCTAAAAATATGAGGAAGAACTCCCTAGCATCTGCAAGTACTTGGAAAGGGATAACCCAGCAGAACTAACTGCTTAGGGTTGCAGAGACTAACTTGAAATAACAGCCTGAAGGAGAGGTATGTTTAGCCTAAATAGCAGGATTATGGTCTTAGTGATAAGGACTGTGAGCTAGTGGAAAAGTATGTGAAACTACAGACACGCCACGGACTGAATTCTTACAGTGTACAGAAAAGTCTTGCATTGGCTACATTTAATCGGGATCTCTGTTTTCCGTGTTTCTACTATTATAAATATTATTAGCAGATGGCAACTAAACTGTGGTTACACTAACAACATCTGTCCCCGTTGGTTTCGGCTCTCAGACAGATTTCTGAAATTGCACGTCTAACGTGCAAACGCACAGGGACTGTGCATCACCAGCACGTCCCCAGAGGTGTTCCCGTGGACAGTCTGGGGCTTGCAAAAAGAGTCAGGGTACAGTAAGGTTGGCCGGCATGGGGCTGACCACGTGCTACCTCATCTCAGGGAGATCTCGGTGCAGGCAGTCACCCATCACGCCGACCCTCACGGGGCTGCAACTGGGTGGGCTCCCCGAGGGCCAGAAAGTGCAAGATGCTGGGCAGTGCCACGGCACCCACGGAGTCTGGCAGGACAGGACCCTGCGTACATTGATCTCCTTCCTCGACTGATGTGCTCAGACTCATAGCGTTGCTCTTGCGGGCATCAGTCTGAAGGGAGCAGAGTCCAAATTATTTTGCATTTCCACTGACCTCCTGCCAGGAGAGCACCCACCTTCTGCATGGTTTTGTCAGCCTGACCCCGTGGGCCTTCCACTCATGAAACCGAGAATTCAGCACAATCCTTCATGTAAAACAAATGGGAGGAATCAGCCTCCTGTCTCACCTGAAAATACTCTTCACGGTTATATTTGACTTTTAATTATTCTCTAGCTCTATTATTAATGTTTACTTTCAAGACAATTGTGACCTATCCTGAAACGCTTCAGTAAAATACCTTAACTCATTAGAGCCTTATACAACTCAAGGCTGAATTCAAGCAAGCTTGAAAAAGCCTTGACTCGTGCTGGACTGTTTCTGCAGAGGTAGACTCATAAAACTGTTACACCAACAACGGTGGGGGGCTTCGCATCCTCTTCTCGTTTCACCTACATCTTTGAATTTTAATTCAGTGATTTTTCTTTAAATAACTTCTACCAACTATGCCTACGGTCCTTCTCTACCGCTTCTTGATGGGGATAACTCTCGATAGTCATTCCACATTTATGTTAAACATTAATCACAGACTTTTGCTGAGATTTCTGAAGTAGCCTAGGAGACTGAGATGCGTGTTTATTTTACCAGGCATTGTACATCAAAATCCCCCAAGGTGGCTTTGGCTATGTCAGCAAAAACTGTATTTATGATTACTATAAATATGGAATGACTACGGAGAATCGCAGACAAATCTCTGCCTTCATTTGTAATGTCCTACTGTATTTTGCTTTTTAATTTGTGCTCATTTGACCAATCACTTTTATCTAGCACATTGCAAAATGCACTGCAATGTAACAGTGCGGTCCAAACATGGATGAAGCTAATAAAGAAGAACCTGGTAGCAAGAGCAAGTATTATCAGTATTAGATTCTTGCAGTTAATACACCAGCCTACATGTAAATTGTACCGTTCTGTCCTGAAGAGTCAGTCCCAAAGCACTTAGCAAATTACACTCTGAAACTGCTTCTGCCTCTGAAACAGAAGCGCTGGAGCATCCTCCGTCTTTTGAGCAGGGTCAAAATTCAGCCCTAAGGCAGCATGTGAATGGTGCAGTGAATTGGAGCTGCTTATCTCTGCAGGCCCAACTAAAATTACTAGATCAGAAACGGGGGGCGAGGGGGAGGAGGTTACGTGATGATCTCATTTTAGTGCACAGAAGCTTTTTGAGTAACTCGCAGAAAACAAGTGTCCTAGTTTCCCCTAACTGTCCTGTTCTGATTATCTGCCAGGTTACAGGTCATACCGATTCCTACCTGGGACTTAGATTCAGTATTTGCTTTGGAGTCGAAAGGGAGAGTTAAACCCTCTTTTTTTGCAGCCTCGCCTATCTGTTCTTCTGTTAGAGGAGTAACACAGTTAAAAGACCCCACACCAAACAGGTCGTGCTCAGCTATTGCAATGTGCTGCCTTCTGCAGGGATGATGGACAATCAGGAAGGATTTAAGGTTATAGTCCTCAGGATTTTCTCAATGTGCTAATACTTTGTCAAATTACAACCACATCAAGACAAGTTTAAAACCAGTCCCACGCTATCTATGCCCTCTTCATTTCTATCACAGAGTCCAGGCAGAGTTTTGCCTTAGACCACAGTGAAAGCAGGACCAAGCTTTTCCAAGGTGAATAAATCAGTGTGCAGCTCTTCACATCCTTTGTGGTGTGCAGTCCTACAACTGTTCGTATAAGCCACTGTGGTCACAGGCTTCCACCTGCCTACACAGGACACACGCTGGAGACAGGGCTAAGTTTTGCTTACGGTCATCACTCAAAGTTCGGTCTTTCTCCTAGTTCCAATCTGGAAAAAATCACTTTGCTTGAAATCAGAAACTGATTTGCATCTCCATTTTGTGTCTTCTTATAGCAAGGAATTGATGGGTGTGCTTGTGAATCAGCACGCTGGGAGGATTCATTTTTTTCTGGTGAAATCATAAATAATTGTTCTCCTCCACAAAGAAGAATCAACCTACGTTTCCAGAGCACTTGCGAAATGCTTTTTCTAGACTCCATCGCACAGCCCCATTTTGGAAAGTTCTTAAGATCTCTGGGTTTAGGAAAAAAACATATAAATAGGAGTTTTCTGTTTGGGTTTTTGTTTTTTTTTTTTCCTAAGAGCTATAGTAGGAGTATTTCTTCAATACAGTTTTCAGAATATCACCGTCAGGAAAGCATCCAAAGCAAAAATAAGGAAACAGGATTCCTTGCTATATGCTTCAGGGAAACACAATTTCTAAATATTCTAGCAAGTTTCAAACTCAGCCATCCTTCTGAGCAGTCACGATCTTAGCTTACTCACTAGGAAAGCCTGTACCAGCCAGCAGCGTGCACCAAGTCCTGCTGTTGCAGTCTTGCGCTACTGCCTATAGCCTGCACCCGCCAGGTGAGAGGGAAGGTGCAAGCCCCCCTCACCGCAGCCGCGGGGGCAGGGAGCACCGCAGCCCCCGGCTGTGCTACGCCCAGGTCAGAGCACTCAGCAGCTGCAGGCCTGGCCTGAGCTCCCCGTGCCCCCCAGGCCTTCCCGCAACAGCGTTACGGGCATAAAGAACCGATAGGAGACAGTAAATTTGAGCGGGAAAGCAAATTGCTCCCTTCCCCCTGATACCAGCACGTTAAGACGAAATGCAAAGCCCGCTTGTTTTGTTCGGCTGCTCCGCACCACACGGAGCCAAGGTTTTTCATTTCCTTAAAAAACCCACAGCAAAAATTCAAACGCAATTGGCAACTCACCCGAAGTGGCTGGCTAAACTCATGGAAATGCAGAAGAGGAAGAAGTTTTTGATCATGATAAAGCCAGAGACCATCCCATTGTCCATTCCAGAGGAGAGGAGGAACGCAGGTGGTTGCTTTGGTAAAGGTGCAGCTGCTCACTTTGTTCTTACGCTGCAACAATACAAAAAAAAGATAAATTATTACACGGACAAACAGCAGGATAGCCAAGTTCAGCTAACACCGCATCTTCTGCTATCTGTGTTTTTCACAAACTTATCTAGGCTTATGTAAACATCAGCTGTTTATGTAAAATTGTGTATCTTCAAGGACATGTTTTACCTTCTGCTGACGGCAAACTGCAACACAGGAAAAATTCTTAGTGGCCCAGTTCTCCCTTATATTCGTCCGTCATATAAGTAACTAAAGAAATAGTCACCATTTTCCAAATGCCGATTTCGACCCTTTACCTATTTCAACAACTTCCACACGCCTGCAAACCCCAGGCTGTGTGCAGCCTCCGCATCCCTTCCTTCCATCGCAATTTTTTTCCCATTAAATACCCGGCTTCCCTTTCCAAAATCCCAGTTGAAATGCCAAGAAACACCTACTGCTTCTTGGAATTCACGCTGCTGATGCACGGCTTAGCAAAAAGAGGGTGGGATGGGGGGGGGGGAGCTAAAAAGTGACCTTCCTCGCAAAGGCACATAAACCTCACGCTAGCACGAAGAATAACAGTAATGTAGCTGCTCCAGCCGCTTTTCGGATACCTGCCTCAGCGACCAGATCACCAATTTCAGCATTGTGCGCTAACGTTTTCCTCTGTGCCCTATTAAAAAAAAAACAACCAACCACCAACAAAAAACGAACAAACCCCCCCCCAAAACCAACAAAAAACCAAAAACAACCCCCAAAAACACCCCCAGAGGGGAGCTGCCTGGATTCTCCACCTGAACCCTGTGCCCCCCGCGCTACACCGCTCAGCAACTTACTCTCCCCACCCCGCCGGCGCAGGAAGGCGAAAAGCCCAAACCAAACGCCGTCCCCCGGGGCTCCCCCCACCCGGCCCGCGCTGCCCCGCGGCGGGTCCCGCTCGCTGCGCTGCGCTCCGCACCGCTCCGCACCGGGCACTGCGGGGCCGCCGCTCCCTTCCGCACACGCGCAGCCCCGGCCCGCCCGCACC
>JAYKAV010000112.1:2329438-2518236 GCA_035582835.1 Phoebastria nigripes
TCCTGCGGCTCCCCGGGCTCCCCGAACCCGCCTCCCGGGAGCAGCCCCCGCCGCGCCCCCCCCACCCGGAGCAGGGTCCTGGGCGAGCCCGGCCGGCGCCGACCCTCCGCGGGGAGAGCCCCTGCCACAAGCCCGGCCGTGCAGGTGTCGTGTGACCGCGGGGCACGGCCATTGCCAACAGCGGGTGAGGCTTGCCGGTATATAGACTCCTTACACACACACATATAAGCATATATATAGATACACACCCGTACGCACATAGCTCTGTATCTATATTCCTCTTCTGTAGCCAATGGACCTGATCTAAACCGTTATAACTCTTAAATGCTGAAGTGGGCATTTGCACCCGCAGCGTTAACTCTTTGTACGTCCTCATTATTAGACATCCACAGTCTTTATTGGAACTAAACATTTCAGGAGACCTGCGGTAACTTCGAGGTTTCCTTGTGACTGTATGTAGTGTTATTCCAGAAAAATGGATGCACTGCTTCACAGCCTCAATATAAGGAGCATTACACTTGCTTCGTGTCCAAGTCACATATATTATATACTGCTTGCGGGTGTGGAAGGATTGGTGCATTTTGAACTATCCAAAAGATGAAATGAGTGTTGTGTAGACCCAGTTCCTGCGGATTCCTTGAGATGCATGCAACGTTTTGTAACACGCGCATGTTACATGTCATATATATGATTTCAGTATATACTGCTGTGACCATACTTGGAAATAATACTCCAAACTCAGTTATTGAATTAACAGATCTAACGAGGTAATGTCTGTCTTTCAGGCAACATTACGGATCAATGAAGCATTTGTCTTTTTCCTATACCCATAAAAAAGCTGTATGAAATTAATCCCTCCACTGAAATCGATACTGATTCTGTAGCTCATTGCCATAGAGGGTGCTGCTATACGTGTGCCTAGTTCACGGTCTGCACGGTTTGAATTGAAAACTGGTCTTATGAATTTAAATTTTCTTTTTTTTGGTTATATGTAGTGCTCAGCTGCGTTCAGGTTTTCCAGCAATGATTTATGATCTTAAATGCAGAGCCAATGACATACGTTGTTCCTCGTTGTTCCTAGTGACTTCAATAAATATGAAGTTGTGAATGAATGTTGCTATCAGAATAGCTTTCCCGGTGCTTAAAAATATCTGAGTAAAGTAGTACGAAGCACCAGTCGTTTCTCATGATAATGTTCTTGCCTAGGAGTGTTTAAATCAGACTTTTTACAGTGCTTTGATTTCCAGTATGAACTATTTATATCTCTGTATAGGTGATGTTGTAAAACTATGTGATCTTTAAATAATTTTACAAAAGCAAGCCGTAGATATATTGGCCTAGACTTTCCCTGTGAGCGGGTGAGAGCTGCGCACTCTTCGGCTGCTCGCTCCAGCTCTCCGGCGCGCAGAACCGAGCCCCGATTCCTCTCGCCCGCTACATCTTCTCCGCGAAGCTAGCTGCTGCGGATCCACCTCCCGACATCGAAGGGAGAAAGCCTTTAAGGCTCGGGGAAGCGAAACGGCAAGAAAACGTTAAAGAAAAGCGTCAAGGAAGAGAAGAAATCAAGGAGGAAGCGCCTTAYTCAGCCAAACGGCGGGCTGATAAACACCGGTGTCAGGCAGGAAGCCGCGCTCGCCGTGACACCCCCCCCCCGCCCTGCGCCCACGCCGCGCTGGGCCCCGCCGGGCCCTCCCGGCGCTGTTGCCGCCACCCGGGCGGGCGCGGGCGGCAAAGCGCTGCCGTCTGCCCCGCCGCCGCCAGGGGGCGGCACAGCCCCACGCAAGCCCGGCGGCCGGCCGCGCGCGGCGGAGCGGGCGGTGGCGCCTGGGGGCCGCGGCAGCCCCCGGGCGGCGGGGGCCGGCGGTTGTGGGGGTGCCGGGCAGGACCCGGTGGGTAATTTGGCGAAGAGGGTGCCCGGTAAAGCCGCTGGGAAGCCACCGCTTGCTGTGCGGCGCCTTAAGTGTAGCGAAAGTAAAGCGGCTGGGGGGAAAAGGTGGCTGGGCATCGCTGGTGGCCGTTGTAGCCGCAAGGAAGGGAGCTGATGGCTCCCGACAGCAGCGTCGGGTGGTTTTTTTTTCCTATAGCCTTGTCTGTGCGGTAGCAGCATAATACGGATCTGGTTCTGCTTGCCAGCTAATTATAGCTAATGACGCAATATATCTGAAACGTGTTGTTTATAATGTAAGGTATGAACTCCTGGGCAAAGGTGTTTTCTTGAGAGCGTGTCAGACATTAATTGCGTAGGTTTTCGGATTGGATCCCTGCAGGATGGTGGCTTTGACCTGTGAGTGTGGAGTTACGACAAGCAATAGAGAGATCTTTGTATTGTACGTGCCCTCCGCTGTGTGTTTTTTCAGGCACTCCCATCTGATTCACACTTACCCTGTTTGTATTCTGAGCCTCCTTGTTCGGTTTTAAAGGATGTGTTGAATTTAGTATGTGAAACAATTGCTTTTTACTGTGGTCAAGGAAATGTATTGGTTGGTTGGTTGGTTGGTTGTTTTCTGCGCTGGTGTTTAGCAAAAGCCGACACAGCCTACCAGAAGCCATTTCATATTTGGGAGCAGTTTTGCATGGTCCCGTCTCAGACATTTGTCCTCCCCACATCATTAAGTAATGTTGCTTATTTACAGAGATAAATGCATTTCAGCTAGATCATCCTCTACACGTGACTGAAACAATAGTACAGGCAAATTGGGCTGTGATTTTTACCATGGCACGCRCGAGTACTCAGGAGCTCACTGGGAAACACGCACCGAGTCCTAACACTGTGACACTCTGTGTTGGAAAATGGCCTGTTTCTCCAGCAGCCAAAGGCGTCTCTGTCATTGATCAAGCCGTTCCTCCTTCTCCCAACAGAGCTACAGAAAGCTCATGAAGTTGTGTGGAGGTGTGACGTGCTGTGGGTATTGACCCAAGCAGTGGCTCTTCAGAGGCATTCTCTTCTGCCAAAACATCTCACTCCTAGATGGACATCTAGGTGGAGAGGATTGCCTGTTTTCTTGAAATCTTCTGCCTTTGGCCTCCTAGCTAAGACTCCGCAAAAGGCAGCACTTGGGACAGTGATTTTGGTGATACAAATCCTTTTCCAATAGAGAGCAACCTGAATTCATCAGTCATTGCATGAATCCCTAACCATCAACTAACACCAACTTGGCCACTCTCAACACAGAGACTGGATCTGAACAAAGGGTGAAAGTCTCGTTTCCACTCCCTTTCATCTCAGTATTTATAGATGACAGTCAAGAAGCTTCTACTCAGCCCTGGTGAGACACACCTGGAGTGCTGGGTCCAGCTTTGGGCTCCCGAGTATGAGAGAGACATGGACATACCAGGGGGAGTCCAGYAAAGGGCCAAGAAGATTATTAAAGGACTGGAGCATCTCTCCTATGAAGAGAGGCTGAGAGAGCTGGGACTGTTCAGCCTGGAGAAGAGAAGGCTCAGGGGGATCTTACCCATGTGTATAAATATCTGATGGAGGGGGAATGAAGATGAGGGAGCCAGGCTCTGCTCAGCGTTACCCACTGGCAGGACAAGGGACAGTGGGCGCAAATTAAAAACCATGACATTCCATCTGAACACAGGAAAACATGTTTTTACTTTGAGGGTGGTCAAACATAGGAACAGGTTGCCCAGAGAGGTTGTGAAGTCTCCGTCTGTGGAGATACTCAAAACCCGAAGGGGAACGATCCTGGGAAACTGCTGGAGCTGACCCRGCTGGAGGAGGAGGTGGGACTGGCTGATCTCCAGAGGTGCCATCCAGCCTCAGCCATCCTGTGATCTTCTAAGCTATGAAAACAGTGTCATCCTGTGAAATGCTGTATTGCTTTTCCCAAACTGTTTCACAACTGTATCTGGTAATGAAATTATACAAATAACCTTGCTGATGTAAGAGGTTTTATTAGTSTGATAGATTTTGAAGCATTTGGTGTATTTCTGAATGACAAGGAGGGATATTAAAAGCCTTTTCTTTCCCTCGTGCATGCCCACTCTACAATGTCRTGGACACCCATAAAACACGACCAGTGACCTGCATTTCACTTGTCTGACAGGCCACGCTGCAGACAGAGCTGCTTCTAGGACCTGGTGTTTTGGTGGTTTGTTTTGTGCATCCCAGTGGCAATAGAGAGCTACTTAATGGAGCTTCGTGAAAGGCGGCTGGGGGCAGAGTAACGYTGGGAAGGATTGCTCAGAGATAGAGTTGGTCCCTTGTTGTGTGACGCAGAATAGTGGTGCCACTGGGAGAGAGAGGCAGGTGGCCGCCTGCTCTGTCCCAGCAAAATTCCAGCTGGTTGTGAAAAGCGACATCTTCAGCAAGTGACACTGATGCTTCTGCGTGCTATTTGTTGCGATTCCCAAATCTGCAGGTTCAAAGGTCTAAAAACTTCATCCGAAGCTAATCCTGAGCAGGTTGCTTTCTGCACGCGTTCACTTTAGAAACGAACGAAAGGCTACATTTTCTGTTTGGCGGTTTATCCTATCTGTTATGGGCAACCTATGCTTCAGTCCATTTCCACRTACTAGACTAACAGCTGAGCGCACGTTGAGGGTATGCCTGAACAGTGCTGTTGTGGATTTATAGCATGCCCTAAGCTTCACGGTGTTTCTGGAAACCACTTTAAGCACCTTACAGAGGTCCTTACTCCAAGATGAGAGCCTCAGGTGCTGGCAGCCCTATTTCTCAAAAGTGGCTGGCAGAAAATTTAAATGAGTTTGGATCTGTATTAGACACTTTGCCCCATTAGACCAGGGAAATGATATCTAGAGATACCTCCCCCACCCCCCTGAAGGAGTGGAGAATATTTCCAACATTTTTCAGTCTAGTGTAAGGTTTTAAATCCTTGGATTAGAGCATTAAAGCAAACATTGTCTGTTACTCATAACGATGTCCCTGTCTTTCTGCATAAAGACACATAAAGGGGCTCCATCTTTTTCCCCAAATCCACCTTGTTGTCTGACTCCTTAAAATTCCCTTTGCCCTTATAGATCCTATCCTCCCTCCAGGTTAACCCAGCTGCTCCAGATTTGCACAGTTTAAATTCCACCTATGTGGCGGAGATGAGTGTAACTGTTGAGAGCCTGGAGCTGGTCGGTGAGGAGCACGGGGCCAGGGCCAACAGTGGGGCTCCCTTGCAGTGCTTTTGCAGGGAAACGTTGTGCACGGGCGGGTTTTGATAGTTCACTCGTATCAGTTCAGCTTGCCAGTGAGATAGCCCTTTTCTCCTCTCTCCTGGAAAAGGGAGAATTTCCTTTACACCAGTGGATTTCTTCTCTTGTTGGCACAGCGTTTTTAGCAGAGATCAGATCGTGGGCTTGTGAGATTGGCATTGCAAGTAGAAGGAGACTTGAAATAAGGGTGTCACCCAATCAAAGTTTATAACCCAAAGATCTCTTAGATTTGATGTCCTGGGCCAAATTAACAAATTGATTTAATGTACCTATATGGACATAGTGGATACGGATGTGAAGTTCACATTTTGCCCACCTCCGAGCTGGACCGATTACAGGTTCCCTGCTTTGCAACCATAGAAATTGTGCTAGTAGTATGGGAGTGACAGTGCAAATAGATGTACTTACGCTTCTTAGCAGGCCTAGTGAGAAGCAGGTGTATTCAAAAGCCAAAGTTAGATGCATATGGAGCAAACAGAAGCACATTTTTTCTTCTCGGTCTGTGTGCTTACTCAGCGGCAGCAGTCATTGTATCCTGACATTCCCAGGCGATTGCCTGGGGATCTTCCAGTTCTCCAGAATTTAACTTTTACACATGAAATATATAAACCATACTTTTGCATAGAAAGAAAAAATAATGTAAAGGATGAATAAGTGTTCTCTAAACATGTAAGATACTTGTGACTAATGTGTTCAAGTAGATTATTCTATGTTAAACACTGGTGATACTTTTAGATGCTTACATCTAAAATGTTACAGTTTTCTGTGTAAACTTAGGGGGTTTTTATTGCACACAAGTGAGCATCAACTCAGAAAACCTCTGAACTGGAACTTTACGACCCTATCATATACAAAATACCTGTAGTTAATTTCTTCAAAATAGCTAAATTTACTGGTTAGTACTTTAGCTAGCTAGAGTAGCAGTTATATCTATGTTTGAAAAATAATGGGTCATTAGAGTAGCATTGTATATGATCTTTAAGGCCTCAGTCCTCCTGTCTGGTGATTCGGGTGCATCTTTTCTGTGAGTATGACACTGCGTGATGCACTCCTTGTGAGGACAGAGCACACCTTTAATGATGCCGTTAAGCAGAAAACCAACTTACTCTGTATTCTGAAGCATCTAAGTAAGAAAGCACTTTGTGGAGAATAACAACAATGATTCAGTTTCATACATATGATTCATTAAGAAAGATTAATCAGGCTTAAACTAGAGCATACAAGTTCTGCATCAATATTGAAGGGTTTATGCATATGCTACTGTACCTGTAACTCCTCCATAACAGGAAGGAGCGAACAAATCTTAGAAGGAACAACACAGAAATTCATTGAACTAAGATGGAAGAACTGATGTTGATAAATTCTTCATTAAGTATGTATTCAAATATTCATAATGGATGGAAGTTGAGTGTACCCATAGACAATATAGGACTATAGTAACCTAATGTACTTAGTGATGTTAAGGACAGAGTTTTTGAAGTTTAGAAATTGGTTACAGACAAGAGGTACCAAAATCTACTTGACAGTACGTCTCTGACTTTTATTATACATACATATGTATGTATCTCTCTCTCTCATATGTAGGTTATAAGCTATAAATATTTATGCCTATTGGTACATGTATGTACACATCAAGTCTACTTGTCAACTGGGTTTTGGCTATGTAAATGCTAAGATAAGATGGATTAGCGTGTTTTAAGTTGTTGTGATGAACTCAGGTCTTTTTTGGCTGCTGTAGTTTCCATATTTACTGCATTTCTCTGTGCTGTTTACATGTGCGCTGGGCATATTGACAGAACTCATTATTTCTGTTTCTGAACAACACAGGTAACTGTCAAAGATATCAACAAATGTTTGTTTCCACTTTTGTAAAATTTTACAAATGCTTTCAAGTCACCCTGTAATGATTCATTATAATAATTAGCTGCTGCTACAAAAAATACATTAATGCATACCATTTGGAAAGCTGTAGACACAACTTACATTTATTTTAGGATTTGCAATATGCTGCTTTTCAGGCTGAATTTATTGGCAAGGGTTAGGTGGGAATAAATGTTCTCGGCAGTTCCAAATCCCATTAAATGTGACTTCTGTTATACAGATTCAAGTGCTATAATTAATAAAATTTCAAGAAAAATGAGTTTTTAAATTGTTCCATGTAGAATTAACATTTACGGAAATTGGACAGAGCTGCTAAAAAAAAAAAAGAAAAAGGAAATAACCTGAAAATGCCCTGTTTTGGAAAAGATATTGATGGAGATTTCACAATAATCTATATAGAACACTACAGGATGTTAAATATTAATGATTGCACTATAGCAAGCATTATAATATACCACACCAATGCAGCTGATGTCAGCCCTACAGCTTTGTGTGAAAATATTTTGTCAGTCCCAGTGCAGTAGAATTCAGAAAGATAAAAATAATAACATATATTATGTATATCAGTCAATAAGCCAGATCTTCATGTAGCATAAACTGGCTAAGTGAAGGGCAGCAGAACTACGCCCATACATCAGCTGAGSTTGTGCCTCGAGTGTGACCCAGTAATTATGATTCCGTCAATGAGAGTTTGTTTGAATCTGAAGAATGAGATTTGGCACAGATAGTAAGTAGGGGCATTTTTTTTCCTTTTGGTAAATAATTTATTCAATGAAAAATGCAGGTGGCTTGCTCACAAAACAACTGCAGAGCTGGCTAAAATTTGGCAATTTGTATTAGTCAATGGAAAAAAAGTAGAGTAAAACACTAGATATATTGAGCATTTTGGTTTTAATATTTGTAAAAAAGTCAGTAGGGTGGAAGAGGAGGATATAGCTGCAGAAAGAGTTAAGAACAGCTGTGAGGAATCACGATATAACCCATGCTTCAGATATTCCCTTTGACTGTGAGAAACCCAGATTAACTCTTTGCTATGGGCAGCCATTATCTTTTTGGACATAGGGAACTTTCTATGGATTTTCCTTGGTTTCTCCTCATAAACTGTTGCAGTTTTACGGAAGTGATTGAGCGTTCAGCGGGTCAGCTATCGGTGGTGATGAATACCCGTGTGCCAGCCCTTGCCAAGGAAAGCTTTGCCTGGGGGGAAGGAAAGCACCCTACCTCCAAGCTGCATATTTAGGATGTAGGAGATCCAAGTTCAGCCCTGGGTGTAGAGTGTTTTCCTTGACTACCTGTGCTGTAGTTTTTGAAGGAACCGAACAGGCACGTGGACTGGAGGGACAGYGCAGCACATGCTGTCCAGGTCCCCAGGATGCACACTCATTGTGTCTGGTCCTTCTTTAAAGTCCACAGCAACTCCATTGGCTTCAAATGTTGGAGAAACAGTATTACTCGCATAAGCATCACCATGCCTTTCACCTTCAGCAACTGAAAACTAGTGGATTAGTTTCGCATTTGGGGCTGTATACTTGGATCACGTTCTGCTGGTCAATTGTGTACAAGAAACTTTACCTGCTTGTCTAAACAGTATCACTTGTGGATCCAGTGAGCTAACACCCATGTTAATTTTAGCAGCCATAGAGTGGGAATGGTCAATGAACATAGCATCTCAGGTACACAGAAGAGGATCAAAAGAACAGCTTCAAAGAGAAAAAAGTGACTTAAAATATGACTGCTGGAATGGTTGCAGTTTGATCTACTGGTGTTTTCCAAGTTTACTAAAAAGAACAAAACAAGAGCCATCAAATGTTAATCAGATGCTTTTTGTGTGGAGAGTGCTGGGGCAGAATCCTGGGTATGCTCAAGACAGCAGGAGGCAATGAGTTTCAAGTGAATAATCCAAGAGAAGAGACCTTAAGCCTGTCAGTTAGTTTTCCACTCTAAATGTGTTTCATCATAAAGTGCCATTTTGTTGAAATCAGATTATGATGCTTTTATCCAGGCTTTTTGAGTTCCAGCATCTACACCACGGAAAAGTGAATTACCCACCCTGGAACCACCAGCACCCCAGTAGCTCAGGCATTCACCCAGGCGTGGGTCAACCAGGTTCAAGACCCTTTTGTAAACACCGTACTCAAGTATTAGTCTCTTAATGTGATGATAAATACAATATTCTGGCAGCTGACTATTAACTGTGTGTCTTGTTTTGTGGATGACCAACTTGGGCTGCCCAAGGCTTATAGAGCACTTGCAGTGGTAGACAAAGTCTACCACAGATGAGAGCTGTGGTTTCTCAGCACCTCTGACTGCAAGGCAGTGTGGTCTCCAGTGGTGTGCACAGGGTTGCAAGCCATGAATTTTAATCCTTGCTCTGCCACTAATTTACTGTGTAGCTCCAGGCAAGTCCCTACCTCTTCAGCTGTAAAATGGGAATAATAATAATAATGGTCTCCTATCTTTCGGCAGTGATAAATTTGTTTGTGTTCTTGAGGGACGCAAATACCACAGTGATGGGTGGCCCAGAAAAGACCATGAAAAAATGAGTAATTCTGCATTTACTGTAGGCTTTGGGTATGCAGTAAATAAGGCACTGCTAACTGGGTGGTGAAGATTACTTTTCTAAGTAGCTGCTTATTCAGTAGGTACTGTGTAATTAGTACCTACTTATCCTGTATAATGAATGATAAAGGGTTCTTTGGGGGAAAAAAAAAGGGAGGAAAAGACACATTTCAAGACAAATCTTAATACCGATTTACAGGAAAGCACAACTAGGATTTCTTTGTCCATTTAGGCTTTAGTGTTCTCCAGCTTTAAAGCACTTGATTTTGGCAACCATCATGAAGTTCTTCTAAGGCAATTGTCTTCTGTGCAGGCACATGATTAGGTCTGTAACTTGCACCCTGCCATAAGAGCTTTACTCAAAAATAGCATTTTGACTGTGCACATGTATCCATTCTTCATGTGCAATTATTTCTGCCTGAAAACCAGGAAAAACAAATCTGCCCTCTTTTTTTTAATGTCTGTTCTGATCACACCATCATATTCCCATTCTTACATTGCATTTTTCTGGGTTCTCAGATTAGTTGCAGGGTAGGCGACCTGTTCAATTTGTTCACACAATGGCGCTCTCTTTGTATACAAATAAAATCCCCCCAAAGGGCTCCTCTTTTGACAAATAGATTTTCGCTATTGAAAATATCAAGGAAAACAATGAAGACCACTGTACACAGTGGTATGCTAACACTTCAATTCAAACTTTATTAGAGTAGTCTGAGCATGTTTATCCTGCAATTTAACTGCTTATCAGACCATTGCTACCACATCTGTGAAAAGCATGTGCAATCCACAAAACAAGCTGCCAAACGTCCCTTTACAATTACGTTGTTCAGAGATCTGTATTGTCATTCCCTATTTTGTATTTTTGTTTACAATGTGTCAGTGCAGCAGTCCCCTGGCAGGGCTCATTCGAGTGTGGTTGGAGTCATGCTTACCTTTCTATACATAAGGACATCTAAGCTCTGCCAAGAGAGAATATGCACAGATTTGTTGGTCTAATCTCCACCCCATTTGGCGATGCTAGATTTAAAATTAGGGCATATCAAATTAGAATTGTGATATTTGAAGTAGTCTTGACATAAAAGGGAATCATCCACTGCATAATACTTACAGCCTTTTAATGTGTCTAATGAAGGAGCATGTTTCATTGTATTCTAACTCTACACGTTTCTAGACATTTACTTGATATTCTTATCTGTGATATCTGACATCTATTTGAGATAATAAGAATATACTGCATAAAACAAAGCAATACATGACCTCAAAGAATATTTTAAAATTATATCTTAAAAGCATTTCTTCTTGCTACTTATATTGAGAAYCTTCATGAGCAAATATTTTGGAGCAAATTACTTCCATAAATGTCTCTTTATAGGCCCTGATCTTATGAACTGCACACGATTCATTCTGGGCATGTGAATTCATTGCAACTGAACCCATATGCAAAGTTATTGCGATGATTAACTCAGTAGAAAAGTGTTTGCAACACTCTGTCCTTCAGGTTTTTACTTTTCACTTTACAAACGGTGCTACCAGCTATGAGTAGGACACAAACAATAGGCACAGAATTATTGTCAGGGATGGCTGTTACCGCTAGTTACTTATGAATTAAACATCTGCTGTCTCACATTGAAAACATTTTAAAAATAGTTTGCATATGAAAAGGATGACTGTAAAAGAGATTTCAGTGAAGAAATCTTTMGCGTGTTGTGAACACGGCAGCCTTGCTGCTCAGTAAAAGTTTGCCAGAAGTACGTCACCCTTGGCATTGTTGTCTGATAGAATCTGACAGCCTAAATTTCTTTTAATATCTTTTGCTTAGTGTTTCCTATTGGCTAGGTCTACATCTTCGAGACACCTAGATCTTAGAAAACATAGCCAAGTAAGTAGAACGTGGATTATCTGAAAGTCAGTTTTCCTGTAGGCTCCCCCATGAAAGAGAGGCCAGTTGAAAACGTCTTTTTTCTTTAACCACTGATCACGCTCACTGGAAAAAGCCTCCTACCATGATCTCCCACGAAAACCGTGGCCACTGAAATAATGCTACTATTGAGAGGTGGGAGATGAACATAATTGCAACAAGCAGAATTTCAGCAGGGACCATGCTAAATATAAAGGATTCGGCACTAGAATGTATCGGAATGATTGTAACCTGGCTGAACTTGGAGTTAAACGTAGAACTCTCGCCTTCCTGGAATAGCACCCTGATGCTTGTAATCAAAACCAATTTGAAACACTGATGTCTGTTTCTTGGTGTCAGGGAAAGAGATTAAGGGGAAGGAGAGATCACTCYCATCTTTCATATCACAGAATGTACTTTGAAAAGGTCACAGTGAGACCAGGGAAAAACCTGAATGGAGGGAGAATGTACCATCTTCCGCCACTCCAGGACCAGTTGTAATGTAGAGCCGTGAGCCAGCACCGCAAGCAAGGTTATAATAAGAATGATGCCTAAACTCAACAAAATCTGTGGTGGCAAGCAGCAGCTATGTGATTGTGGCTTATTTAACCCAGCTATGACTGCACACAGGTTTACATTTTAAAGACAAGAATGTGGAAAGGAGCTGGTGCTGTGTATTTTGCTGTGTAAGTGCTTTTGTTGAGATGCACAGAGAAAGTTGAGGCTGTTTGGAAGGTCAGACTCAGGCGATAGTATTGAAACCTGAACAATGCTCCATGTTATATAAAGGGCCTGAATCATTCAGAAGATTTCCTATCTTTTAAAAAAAATTATCAGATATGGCTGCTGCTACRTGGCTCTTAGGCCTTCAGATGCCTACATAAAAAATTAAAGCCTTCCCTGCCATTCTCTCTATTGCATGTAGACACTCTATGATATTGGTAACTTTGCTAATGTGGGTAATTTCACTTCAGTCTTTTTTTTTACTGTTTTCCTCCCAATCTTTCCTTGCATCTATTTCCTCAGTGGCTAAAAGATTAACAATTAACCTCCCATTAGGGAGGAACAAGAAGATGGCTTCAGCATTATTTATTTATTATTCTTTTTCTTAGCTGGAAATTGGATTATCACTCCCTATTTAAGACTCTTCTAATGAAAATGTCAGTTATCATGAACTAAATGTTCTTTAACAGTAGCAGTACATAGCTAGTACAGTACTAGCAGTACATTCCACATAGTGGAAAATACCACTTACGTTTCCTAGAAGTTACAACAAAGTATTGGGTATTAGGAGACTAATACCCAATAGTAAATAGCAGTACATACCTGTGTGTACGCTCCCGTGCTCTTCCAAGGCAGTTGTGCATTTTACTGAGGGCTGCGTCTGCATTGCACTCCCATTCCTGGTCTACCAACCATCCTCCAAGATGGGAAGATAAAACCTAGCCATCTTCCAGCCCGGCCAAACCCCCCGCAGAGGGTACGTCGTAGGCCTGAGAAGGTGCAGCATCTGGCACGTCTGCTGCACCTGATGGAGCTCCAGAGCTCCCAGCGGGCTGTGCAGCTTGCCATAACCTCCAGAGTAGGCATGTTTGTGTGAGGCACAATCTGGCCCATAGTTTCATATAATCCCCTTAATTTAGCAGAAAAAGAAAGAGTAAGTTGTTACTCAGAATGATGTTTTCTTTTTCTAAGGATTATTGCTTTTTAATTATTGTTCTAAGTGGATTGTATGCATAAGTGTCAATGAAAACAGATTAGAAAGAAATAGGACTAAAAAAAATGATTTATGTTACAAGAGCTAGATTAATCTTTCCAGGAGGGAAACTGGAAAAGACGCCAGAACATACCACATGGAAACGTAGAAGCTGTCAGCTCCATCGGTTCCTCTTTCGGTCTAGCATCAATTACAGCGAACTTGTAGCAATTTCATTTAATACTGAAGGGATCGTATTAAGGAGGGAATAAAGGTTGACAAAGTATGTGTTTTGTTCAATTTGCTACTGTTTTAAAGAATGAGGTTTTAAACTTTCTGAAAGTTATTAGATTATGCATTGAATGAAAAGCAAGAAAATTTGTAAAGCATGATATGACGTTGATTTCTAAAGCAGAAAGGAAATTGGGTCTAAAGTTCAGCGAACTCTAGCTTATTTTCATTATAGACATTTCTACTGAGAGATTCAGTTAAGATTTAAAACTGCTGCTAAATGTACAGACACCTAGTGAAATGGCAAATCTCTGTACAGTTATAAGCACGTAAGAATGGGAACACTGGATCAGACCAAAATATCCTGTTCAGCGATTCCCCATAGAAACCTGCAGAAAGTGAGTAAGAAGAGGGCAAGTACTTACAGAGCCACCAAAAGAGAGGGCAGTTCCCTTGCGCTTAGCAGCAATGAAGGGCTGGGAAGGCTGCGAGAGGGTCYAGCCTCACAGCCCCTCCCGCTGCGGTCCCAGTCTGCTCTGGGTCTCTGTCGGAGTCCCCACTCTCTGCTTGGGGTCCACGAGCCGAAATTTCAAGGGGTTGGGGAGGGTGAAAGGAAAAAAAAAAAAAAAGGCAGGTAGTTTGGGAGTAATGAGAAACTTCCTGGTGGTAGAGGAATTAGTATCTCATTTACTCAAGGGCCGAAAGTGCATTCCCTGGCACCCAGCGTTCAGTGGGAAGTCAACTCCTCCATAACTCCTAAGTTCCAGCAATCTGCAGTTTAGAGTTAAAAGTTAATCTATATTCAATCATATATAATAAATCTATAAATAAGAGTTATGCATGCCAAAATGAAGGGTATTAGGATGTCTGAAATACTGTAAAATGGATGTCCAATTGATTTATTTTGTCTAAAGCACCGTTGAATGTAGAGCTGCTTTCAATAGGCGAAAACACCACTTACGTTTCCTAGAAGTTACAATGAAGTATCGGGTAGTAGGAGACGAACATCCCCTTCCCTATCTGCCAGGGAAACCTTATAACCAGGACTCATGGCATGACATTGATAAATGATTTAATTCCATGGGTGTTTGCCCCATATTCCTCAAGTGGGATTTTTAAATGGAGATGAATAACTACTCTCTTCTCTGAGGTATCWGATACCTCAGTTTTACACTGGCTAATATATGTATACACAACATTTGAGAACTTYGAAAGAAAAACACCAAATATAGTTAAAAATTATATTAAAGCCTTTTAGCCAGTTTGCATGCATAGCACAATTTATAAAGATGATGACAAATAAAGCCAGGCAATTTGGAGATTCTAGTGGATGAATAAACACTGAATGAATATGAATAAATAAAGGRGTACAAACAGATATTTTCTGTTGTTTTTTAAGATAGAAAAGTATTTCAGGCTTATCCAAAACTGTTTATAAAATTCTTGATAAGCTGAGGTGTTGAAACGTGTGCTTTGGATTTCAGCAGTCTTTTTTCAGACTTAAGTACTTCATAGTGTTTTAAAATAAAGATGGAGGGAATTTTGAAACATCACTTGAATAAAAATACCTAAACCATTTCATTCTTAAAAAGTCAATGTTTTCTTTTTTAGCAAAGTCAAGAGGAGAGCTGAGAGTATTCCAGTGTCACTGGATGTTCCTTTTGCATTTAAAAAAAAAAAAAAGTTTTAGCTGCTAAAGTTCCATCGAGCCCTATTAAAAACACTGAATTAGAATAAAGCACTACTGCAACAGATGGTGGGACGTCCCCGTATATTCAGGACAGTTTAAGTGTACATATTCACATCTCAAAAACCTGTAAAATAAAAATGGTGTTAGTTCTTCTRATTCATTTTTAAAGCAAAGAACATTTCCATGTTTTCCAATTCATAGAACATTTCCAATTTTTCGTAGACTGCCATGACTATTTAACTACACTTCACAGTTCTCTCACCCTCACACTTGACGTGAAGTAGGGAAAATGCAGAGATGCATACGCTCTGTTACCAGCTTGTTTCTCTTTTAAATCAAAACTTCTGATGTTTAAGGAAGAGTTGTGGATAAAAGAAAGTACAGCTTGAGGCTATGATATAATGCACTTAAAGGTCCCAAAGGCAATATTCTTAACATCTACAACCAACTCTGAAACATAACCTAGGAACGTAAATGTTAGGGCTGGGCTCTTAAATTCAAGTTTCCTGACACACTGCAGCTGACAGCCTTTGAATTTATAAAGATGTTATCTAAACAACCAAAAGAGCTAAAGATCACTTAGAACCTATGAGAAAGTATTACCGTGTGTGTATCCAGGTGATTATTTCATCTGATCATACATGTTTTCATCATCCTAAAATTGTTCTTCCATGCACAATTTGGAGACTAGTTTTGTCTGTGCAAGTAAGCAGTCAGGGTGTGTGTCAGGGGGATTCCTAACCCTACTTTATGTATTTGTGTATAACAATATATACACTCACAATGAGGTTTAGAATGGATCAAAAAAATATTCTTCCTCATGATATTTTTTCAAATAACTGAAATACTTGAGTACTTCATGGAAATGCCTTCTCTCCTTTTTTTTTTTTTTTCCCGGAATATTATTATTTTTCAAACAAAACAAAAGAAAGTATTTTTTTGTTTTCTGTGGGTGCCTCCAAAGCATGATTCCAAATCCAAGGAATGATCCACAGAAACCCCAACTTCTTTGGAGACCAAAGGCACCTTAAATTTTTGCAGTAAAAGTACCTGAAGGGTACCTAATGGGCCTTGTCAAATAGATGTGCTCATTGGCATGGCTATTACACAACAGCACAGAGCTCAGCACAGAGCATGTCAGCAACAGCTACTTTCATTCAAAACTGTCATAATCTTGGGTCAAGGTGACCTCTGCATTTTGTAATTCAGGTCATTGAATAACATACACAATGCCCACTAGGAAGCCAGGGTGAGAACTCAAGGCTCTCTTCTGCCTCCCATGTAACTTTGCATGGAAGACCTAAATCCCTCTGTGAGGAGCTGGCCTTTTCAGTCACGAGCCTTTCAGAAGTGGCATCAACTATTCTTCCTGAATTAATTTTTGTTTTACACAGACTATTAACTTTCATTCTGAAAATGAAAAAATACTTCAAAGAATAAAAAGAAACCAAAGAGGCTGAGAGAGTAGGCTTTGTTCTAAGTCATAATTTCTCCTGCCACCAAAGTTGAAATGCACGCCAATATACATTAAAGGTGCACAATCCTTGTACCAAGAAGTAGACCTCATGTCTTTTGTAATATGGATACACTTGTCGAACATATATTCTGGTCTGTGAAAGTGTAAAGAGTTTTCTTCTAAAGGATTTTATAGGCACTAGCTGCATCTGAAAGTTCTTCTTTCCGAAAAAAAATGCATGTGTTTTACAACAGCACTGCAATAGCTCGGCAGGGTTAAAAGGGACGCTGGCAAACTTTTTATCACCCTGGYGTGTATGCAAGTGCTTCAAGGGAGGGAAGAACAGAAATAAAAATATGCAACGGAATGAATTTCTGAAGGAAGAAAAGCAAAACCGGTGGTTTATTTGTGGAGAGTACAGCAATGAAAACAACAGGACAGTTTAAGATCTGAAAATTATTTTAGTGCTGGTGGAACATGGAAACATGTATTTCTGATCGCATTGAACATAAAAATTCCTGTACTGAGTCGGGAGCCAAAGTTGCATCTAGTTTACTGTCCTGCCTCTGACAATGGGCAGTTGCACATACTTTGGGAGGAGCATGAGAAACAGGACAGATAAAAAGAATTCTTCCCCAGGTATAACCTTTCAGTTTCAAGCAAGGTTTATTTCAGTTCAACCTTTTTAGTTCAGGTTCAGTTTCAAACCAAGGTTTATGGACTTCCTCAGCCAGAGGGTGCATTCACAACATTGATTTTAATAGCCATTGATGGAGCTCCTTTTCATGCATTTGTCTAATGGATTTTTGAGCCCATTTATAACTTTGGCCTCCACAGCTTCCTCTGGCAAGGAGCTCCACAATTTAATTATGCATTGTGTGAAAAAGGACTTCATATTGCTTGCTTTAAACCAACCGTCTGATCATCTGAGTGCTCCTTTGTTTTTTATAGTATGAGCAATAACAAAAAATCAATTAGGCAGTCTATGACTTCGTATACATCTATTGTATCTCCCCTCCCTCATCTGCTTTCTAGACTTAAGAGTCTCAGCCTAAGTCTCTTTCTTCCTACTAATGCCATTTCATACTTCTAACCATCCCTGTAGCTCTTTCCTATACCTTTATCTAGCTCTCAAGCTCTTTGAGGTGGAAGAGACCTGCATGAAGTTTACAGGATGTGGGTAGACCACAGATTTCTACAAGACTATACCGATCCTGTTTTGTTCTATTAATTCCCCGACTGTTCTTAGCAGTTGTTTACCTTTTTGACTTCTGCTGAGCATGGAGCCGGGACCTTCACTGAACTATCTGCAGTGACTCCGAGATCTTTACTGTAAGGATAATGGCAAACTTATGCACCGCTGTTGTGTGTATTTTGATAGCTTTCCCTATGCCTATTATTTTTTATATTTGGAAATAGAATACATTAAAAAGAAAAAGAAAATAAATTCTGTGGACTAAAATAATGGTATAGAACCTATTGGATCTGAACTAGAACTAGACACCTTCAAGAATATCAGTGATTTAAAATGTGAGTAAACAGGTGTCTATGTCTTGACATATTCTCACTTCATCCTTCCTATCTTGCTCTTAAATGCCAACGAACGGGTTTGTAGACCTGCTAATTCATTGGCATGTTTCTGAGCAATGCTAAACTTCCTGGCTCGGGCTGATGTCAAAAGGAGTCAAGACTGGCTAGCCCTCATAGAATTGACCCTGAAAAGTATTGTTCTGGTAACTGTTTATACCATGTGACATTGTCACTTCCATACTCTTTGTGGAGCTTGATGCTGGGAAAAATGAATTTCTAGAGAGCTTATGAAAGACCAGGGATGCTATAATGTCATCATAATTACATGTAACTTGGGCATCAGCATTACATAAAAGCATATTGAATGCTTACTGAACATAACATTTGAATAAATCATGTTTAAAATCATGTTCACTGAAACATTTATTTCAGCTAGAGCCACATAGTTTAAGCTTCTCATACATAAACATTTTTGGTATTATTTATGAAAACTTGGCTTGCATCCACTTTAATTTATGCTTTAAAAAATAAGAGATAGCTATGTGAATCTTATATTTATAGCAGAAACCTCCATCGTCTGCTGCTTACTGAGGTTTCAGCAGATCTACAATGGTAATTCAATAACTGTGTCTATAATATCCTGGGAGTTTTAAACACAGTTTCCTATTTTTGCATTTGGCATTTCAGTCTGTACTTTCTTATTTTTCTTGATAGGCTTCTAGGTACTAAAAATAATTTGTTAGTGCCTATCATGCTGTGTGACAATGATGCCCTTGAATACCTAACCTGGTTAGCATGGGTTGCACCTCCTAGGAAAAGGGAAAGTGAATTTTATTGACTCATGAGTGCGGGTGCCTCACTGCTGCTGAAGTTTCTGGAGGGAGGGTTTGCAAGGTGGGTTGAGCAATCTTGAGGTAGAAGCCCAGAAGCAGCTGTTCCAGGGAGGAAGATTTACATTGAGGTTTTGCATCTAGCTGTTACAACCARTAGCTATTGCACCAAAGCCATGTAGTATGGGCTTAATTTGGTCTCTGTTGTGTATGCTGGGTCAATCAACGAAAGTATTTTCTTCACTTCAAAATGAAAAAGGCTCAAATATAATGAGGTGTGCATTCTCCAAGCCTGTGGAGAAGGAGTTCAGCATCACGTTTGTTTTCCTTCCTGTTTGTAAATGGCTTGTGTGAGGTGTACAGTGTTTTGCCAGAGTAGAACATGAAAGTATTTTTTCTCAATAGTGGCTTTCCATGTTCAGATGCTTTCGGGATCTGATGCTGAAATATCTCACTTTCTTATTGTTAGCATTATCTTCCAAGCTACAAATATTAGCCTTTGTATCTATATTTTCATGCTGAATCATTTTGTTAGATACATAACATCAAGAGTACTTGTTAAGCATTCTGTGATTCACTAGCATTGCTTTGTGTCCTGGCCTTAATCCAGAAAGGGCTATTACATTTCACTCTCTTAAAGATTATTTTCAAATGAATATGATATTTAACTTAATTTCTGCTTTTACATGATCTTGTAGGATTTAAATGTGAGACACAAAGTGATGATCAATGTTTAAAATTTAACTCACAATTAGTTAAAAGACCAGCAATTCCAGAAATATAGTACTAACTTAACAGCTTTCCTGTTTCTTTGCTGTCCACTTTCCATTAGCAGAGATATTCTTCATGGAGCTCCAACCTAAAGATATATAAGACATCTTGGTCTGATAAGCTTTTGGAGGGCAATATGCTCAACGTACTGAAACAGATCTAGCTTTCCTTCCCATTAAATCACCATGGATGACATTTATTTTACACAATATTACATACCCAAAAGTTAGATGTCTAGCTAGGCATAAGTTATGTTCATAGTTATTAGGTGCTTCTGGAGAGTGATTCATCTACACTATTTTAGTCTTTTTCAGCCTTTGGAGTTTCTTTCACTCTTTGGACTTGCTTCCCCCCTGCCCTACCCTGATTATTAAAGTAGCCTATGGTAACTGGCTCAGATTTACATATTTAATTTCTGATGCTTACATCAGCAAGGAGGAATCCCAACCAGAGACATTCTGAGTCGTGGTATCATCCAGAAATTGTGCAGGCTTTAAAAAAGGACACAAAGTTCTTATTTTGCAGTTCAGGAAAGTCCTAACATACCAGTATGGGTTGTTCATGGTATGTTATCCTGTGTTATGCTGAGTGAGCCTTCAAGAGAGCTGGGGGGCAAAAAAGGGGGAAAAGACGAGTTACGATTTTTGTAACTTTAATAATCCTGAATGCAAAACGTTAGCTCTTTCTAGCAACAAAAACTCCACCAGCAGCAATACTGAAACCATATGCCCTCCGTTTGATTTACCATCAACGACTGCCTGGCTGCACACAGAGCCTCTCTGCTTAATAGTGGCTCTAGGCAAGTGCATGTATAATATTGAAAGCACTTTTGTTCTTTTATTAAAGTTGTGATAAGGATGCAAAGCATTTTAATGGGAATAATCAATTATATAATGATATTCATATACAACAAAGTGCTTTTAATATAAGTATTTTTAATGTGGCACTTTTGTGATGRGGGAATTACTTCTGTAATACTTTCAGAAGCATGTCTTCTATTGGTGCCAAGCAGAGAGCAGCAGTAGGAGACTTCTGTAAGAGATGAACTCCATTTACTCATCATTCACAAGAAGGCATTTTTCAATGCAGAGACCAAAGGATTTTACCACTCTGCTGAATAAGAKAATTTCCAGATCAAGATGTGTCTACATTTTTGTAAGAGAAGAAAAAAATGGAGTGCATTATCTGTCTGAATAAAAGCCCRTTGTGAAACTTCAACATTTAAAAGATGAAATTTGATTCTTTCCTGTTACATTTGCCTAATTGTTTTCCTGATCTCCTTTTGTTGTTATCATCTCTCCTCCAAAAAAGAAGCTAAGTTAGTTCT
The DNA here is from genome assembly GCA_035582835.1 of Phoebastria nigripes. NCBI lineage: Eukaryota > Metazoa > Chordata > Aves > Procellariiformes > Diomedeidae > Phoebastria > Phoebastria nigripes. The sequence continues at coordinate 2,350,476 of JAYKAV010000112.1, forward strand.
ATCCTGCCATTGGCATTTTTGCTGATGGATGTCAAAAGTTATAAACACAAGGTGGCCATACAAGATGTTTTGCACTCTTTTGAAAATTTTAATAAATATTTTAACAGAAACTGTTAGTATATGCAAGTTTCTTTTTATCTTGTGGGTATGGATATATTTAGGTAAGGGGATTGAAAACAGACACTTATTCCATCTATATTGTACATGTTCATTTAGAAGTGGTGCCCTCTTCCACCCATAGCTAATTTGCTATCAATCCYATGCCAGTTGTCACGGTTACAGGGTAAGCTGACTGTGTCTCTCAGGTATCGTTGGCTATGTTTGGGAGCATAGTCCTAAAGGAAGATGAAGGCTGAGCATGCTCCCTGACTCTCCGTATATCCAGCCTCTGCAAATGTAGAGTGSTTGCTCCAATACCTTGCAGCAAGTGGCCATGCGCACTTCAGAAAAGAGCCCGGCCATCTTCTCGTCTCAATATTGACCATGTGACTCTACCAATAAGAGATATGTGACTATAATTAGGGAATATATTTGGGTCAGTGYTGAGGCTTCAGACGCCCCTTCTCTGCTCTTCCTCCCCTCCTCTCTCCTTTGCTGAGCTCAAGAAATTACCCCAAGCCTATACTGAGTCATGCTGGACCAGACAACTAAGAAGTGTGGATGCTAGACAAAACTGTACTTGAGAATATCAGTCAAACCACAAAATAGCATGCTCAGGCATGGTTGCAGGCATGCAATACTATGATCTTTAAGTCCAGGGCAATGTGGCTTGTGTATCCTGATGCCTAGGACTATCAAAAGAACATAAGGTATTGTGAAGTTTGGAGTAGGATTCATCTGAAGATTAGATGTAGGTGTCTACGTGAGAACTGGGTACTCCCATTATGTCAGCAGAGATCTAGTCAACTCAGTTAATGGAGCCTATGTATAGAATGCTGGGGATCCTTCTCTTGGGTGGAATCTGCCCTGAGAGGCTCGGCCCAGTTCCCATACACAAGCATCCTGAGCTATTGGGATGCTCCGAGGTATCCACCTCGGACTCCAGTTACCTCTCCAGTAGAGCGTGGGTATCGCATACGTCCTGTGTTGTAACCGACAGCTCTRTGCAGTGTCTCAGGTAACTCAGGGCATCTTAAATGGACTAGATGGTGGCATCTAACCTGAGCCCTACCCAGCCCTACCAGTTCTGTTTTAAATGGCTGGCTATTTCAAGGGGATCCAAGACATGAGAGAGGCCCCACATCTCCCTACCCAGTGCACAAGGGAGTCAGGCATTCACAATACTCAGCTGTTAACATCCTTTAGCCAGTGCATATTTAATGTAAAATGCATAACCACTCCAGGAACCGGGACCAAACCCAGGATCTACCTTTCCCATGTAAGTGGAGCTTAATGCATTTAAACTCAGGATCATTTACCCCATGCTTTTAGTTGCTTCTCTTTAACTTCTCTAAGCAGACAGGTAAAGTAATGCACAGACATAAATCAGATTGTAAGATACAAATCAATACTTATCATGGAGTGCCCCTTACATTCATCACGTCTTCTCAGAAACTACTTAGCTAAAACTTGTATTTTATTGCTGATTCCAACAAAGCCAACACATTTCAGACAACATCTCCTCTTGCTCTCTCTTAAATCAGTAGCACTATTTCAGAAGAGTCCTTTGTTCCCACATGTTCTGAAACAGTCCAACAAAAAATTTCAGGAAAAAATCTCTTTTTTCTAGTTAAAAAATGCAAAATGTATTCTGCAAAGTCACATGGATTTCAATTGAAAAAGCTCAGAAATATAGACTTAAGCTTCAAATTTTCAATATGCCTTTTTTATATGAACCTCAATGTTTAAACACACATAAAAGTATTCAAAACATCAGAGATAAAKTATTTCATTTTACATTGAATACATTGCATTAGACTTCAATGTATTTTTTTATTTGGCTTATAAAAAAATAATGAAATAACTGAATTGGATAACGTTCATCTGGATCAATTGGAAACCTTTTCTGAAAATTATTCACATAACTCTATGGAAACCATATTGTTGCATTGTGTTTTTCACAAAAGCAGTGACTATTTTTTTCCTTTTTCATTTCTTGGCAAGAGAGTCATGGATCTATAATTAAAAACCCACTTAGACAATTTCCAAAAGATTATTACAATCTTGTCATGTCAGGCGTTGAACAAGTCCATTTATAGATTTTTTTTTCCCCATCTCTAGATTCTAAAATGATGGTCTGAAAACCTTCAAGGCCCTAAACTATGTTTTGTTTTGGCAATGGACACCGGGCATGCAAATGATATTCTCTCTTTCTCTCTTTTTAGGAATGCAGTTGAAGAAAACAAAAAACTATATGCAATTTATGACACAAGGTGAGTAACAAAAAGTACTTTAAAAACGTGATTATTACCTGTAAATGGAAGGTTAATCCTTTGAAATGTAAAAAATTATTATTAACATTTATTTTAATTTTTTTTTTTTCCTGAGCCACAAAGTAATCTTTAAATTAAGGCACAATGACAAATATTTTAGATCATCCTACACAAAATTCTGTATCTACCTAATAATGATTCCCCTTTATATATCGTGATTTCCCTTTGTATACAGTGCATATGACAAAGAAATGTAGTTACACAGCCAGCTTAATTTACATGTTATTCCACAGATGGAATATGGCCCACGATCCTGATCTGTGTATTATGAGCTTAACTGTGGCTGCTTCTGATGCCAGTGTTTGGGGAATGAGAGCGAAGGGCTAGCTGGCACAGCCTTGGGAAAAGAGGATGCATTTAAAAAGACTAAGAGGCACTTCCACCAGCAGAGCGCTGCGTCTTGGCAGTGCACGGCTGTGGATACAGCCTCTATATAAACACACCTCCACACTCTCCACACTCTCCACACTCTGAAGCGTTTCCTTTCCCCTCATCCTTCACAGACTGTTTCCTGTTAAGGGCACTCCTTTAGCATAAGTAAAAAACCTACTCAAAGGATAAGAGCAAGCCATACATCAGACTTTCACTTTATTCTACTCATAGCTTTTTCTTTGTTACCCTGGACTATCGCTTCCAGAATTCTTCCTAATCTTAGCAAATCAGGATTGATGCCAAATCATTTCACTGCTCTTCCTTCTCATTGCTTATCCTGTTTCATGTGGGAGTGTTTGCATGCATAAATGGCTTTCTACCCCCCCCCCCCCCCCCCCCCCCCCCCCCCCCCCCCGTGTTTATTCTTTGTCTTTCTGCTTTTCCACTGTTAAAATTCAAAAGAACATTTGGATGAAAATGTCAGGAACCAACATCTCTTGGGGTTTTAGCTGGTCCTTATACAGATGCATCAGTTAGGATCCTGACTTGATCTTCCTTTAAATATACATAATAGTAAATATAAGCAATTCAAACAAATCGCGCTTGTCTTCTTCACTCCGTATAATCTCCTGCACGATGAGGCTTGGGTCTTGACTTGGCATTCTGGCTGCTGTAGTAATAAATTCATAAACAATAATTGTCACAAATGAGATTCATAAAGTTATTGATAAATACAAAACCACAAAGAAATGGGCTATATCCTTCTATTTTTATCTAACCTTAAAGAAAAAAGGTAACTGCTGCACACTGTTTTGCTAAGAAGAATGTGCTCCTGACAAAGGGATTTAGATGAAAACACTCAAGTAGAAACTTTTAACAAAGAAGTCCTATGTAAAATAGCTCTTCCTCAACTGCAGTTACAGTAAAAAAAAAAAATCATAACTCAGTTACTTGTCTGTTTTTCTAAACACAGACTGTGTTTTCATCAGGACAGAGACTTAAAGAATAGTACTTCTAAAGCGCCACAGGCTCCTCTAATGTATTTGTGTTATTTCAGTGCATAATCATTAATCTTTATGATGAAAAAGTGTGAGTTATAAAGAGCCTTGATTATTTCTTCCTCTGCCAAAGTGTCAATGGATTTTTATTTTGATGTGTCTGACTCATTATGTGCATAATCCAGAGGTTTTGCCGCATAAGGAATGGAATATTGCAAGAATAATCTTTTAAATTCATTCAGATAATGCAGATTTTTGTTTTATTTTCTTGAATGTGAAGAAAAATAACCATCTGAAAATTAAACAACAGTTTGAAACAATTTGGGTCAAGCCTCTTATTAAAGGCAAATTTGTCCCCGTTACTCATATTGATTAATACCTTATTCTTTATGTGGCCCACTGAAACATTCAGATCTCCACTACATCAGAACTGTTAACATAACAACATCAATATTGCCGTATAATTAAATGAAAACCAGCAAATTATGCAACCAAAGCAAATGGATTCATGCAACGCTGTTTGCAATCTGCCTGACAGAAATGGGGACAAGTATAAATGAGTATACAATGAATATAAACTCATTGTCACTTATAAGCTCAGCATAAACTGTTGAGTATTACTCAACATCAGCAAATATTACATATGCTTTCTGATAAATATACATAGTAGATTAATATAATATATTGTTTTCCTTGCATCGTATGTCCAACAACCACTGCTCATTATCTGAACAGGTAAAACACAGCGTATGAAACTGTCAAGTGTGGAGTGTTCCCTAAGGCCTGTATCTGCTCTACCGCATCCTCCTGTCACTCTAAACTCTGCTTCTGCTGATACACTGTGGGACAGAAAGTAAGAAAGTTGAGCTTTCTGAAGTTTCTGTTCAACAGTATTTTGGCAAAAATGGTCCTCAACTTTTGATTTCATAAATTAAAAAGGAAATTAGGCTTGGGGAAAAAAAAAGAGTTGAAAATTTTCTTGTGGATTTTTTCCCAGCCAGTTTTATTAATTACACCTTCTCAGCAGGTTAAACCAGCAGGCTATTAAAGTTGCTGCAGGGCAGAATAGGTAAGCAGCAGCATGGGTCTCAGCCTAGTAAGATTAATGTCCTGTGTTCCTCAGAAGATACTACTTCAGCTGTAGCAGCAATTGTTCCCACTTTTTTTGTTTCTGTCTCTCTGTCTTTTGTATCTCTGAACCCTCTGTGATTGCAGTTTGCTTCAGGGTAAGACTGGATCTTTGTCAAAATCAGTTAAATGACAGACAAGCCAGAGAGGAAAATGAAAAAGAAAATGTTCTGATAAGTGATTCTGACCTCAGTGTGTAAGTTGGGTTATGTTCATTTTGTCAGGTAAACCCTCAGTACCACTTTCCAGTGCAAGAGCTCAGTGATGTATTGCATGGTGTGATCAAATACTTCTTCCCTCATTCTCAAGCCAGTCTTTCTCCTGCAGCCTGCTGACTGATAGTGGTAGTACTGCAAATGCATCAGTTGCGAGCAGACCTCTCCTTTTCTCTAGCCTTCCTGTCATTGCCTCCTCTTCTGTATCTCCATTAGTACTGACAATGATGACGAAAACTGGAATTTGTTCCAAAATTTTGAGCAGCTCCTCATTCCACTCCCACTGCCTTCAACAATTTCTGTCCTTTAACAAAGGCCGAGCGTGCTCTGTTCCAGCTCCTTTTGAAAGGAGATGATGGGTGCATCTACATAGCATTTTAGTGCAGATCAGGACTGTGCTTGTGAAGTGAATCGTTTGATCATTCCCACTTACTGTGCTTTGGTTCATGTCTCCGAGCAGTCTTAGAGTACATGAACTCGATTCCTTTCATAGGAAACTAAGGTGGAAAATGCACCCCAGCAGCATACTGAAGTGGTCCAAGCGCTAATGAGCATCTAGTCTATGGGACCAGATTAGAACTTTTCCTAAGGGGAAAAAAAAACCCAAAATGTGTATGGCGTGGATATCAGGTCCTCAGCAACAGCAGTTTTGCTCTACAGACCAGCCTCGGTGCTTGCTAACCCAGACACAACCGATGAATCTGTTGTAACTCCACTCATCCAAGGACTTCTTTCACGTGTAGGCTTGGCAGGAGTATTCTTCCACATGTATTTGCATCAGCCCAAGGACAGTCCTTTTGCTCCTTCACACATAATGCTTGCCTTTGCAGTTTAAACTTAGCCATTTTTGAAGTGGTCTTTACAATAATTCGCAATGCTAAGGAAGAAAAGAATATCGCTGTGCCTACCTTGTTGAACCAAATTTGATTGGGAGCATAGATCTTAACTGTCCAGTGGCCCAGAGGCTGGAACATTCACCAAAGTTGTAGAAACAGTGATGAATTTTAGTCCCTGAACTATAACATTCGAAGTCTCATCTTTTACAGGGATAATTTTACTGGGGCAGAAAGACTGTATGTTAGAAAAAGAGCAAGAGTGAGAATGAGCAATGATGAAGGCACCTAAGGGGAGCAGAGAATCGGGTTCCATTCCTTACACCACTGGACGTTGATTTATTTATGAAATAACAGTACTTCACAGATAAGAGCCAAACCATTAGGCCACAGAGTCATGTTAACTCTTTCCCTCTCTCCCCTACTTAACTATTTGCTGAAAAGTGGAACATTTCAAACAACAGAGATGAAAACCTTACCCTGAGGTCCTGTAGTCTGGGCTGATCTCAGGAGATGCATCCTTGGGATCTTCTTGGATGGAGAACCTGCAGGTTCTGACTGGGTGCTTTGCTTTACTGAATAAAAGTGCCGAGACTCCTTCCTGCCATGCCTTGAAATAACCTGTTTGCTTTTTGAGAGGAGACATTTAGGAGCCTAATTCGAGGAGAAAAGTCAGGGTTGTGAATTTTGGGGCAGGACAAGGAGTCTATTTCTGTGCCCATTTTTTTCCTATTGGCCACATTAAATAGCTCCCCAAAAGTCTTCGCTTCCATTATTTCCTTAAATACTCTGCACTGTGCAGGGCTTTGCTGGGTCTTACCTCCAGACTGCTGCCACAGAAGCTTTGTTCCGAGTCTTTCCTGCGGACAAAACCCAAAGTGTCATTTTCACTGTAAATGCCATATCACTGAGAAGTTGAGATGACTTACCTTTCATGATATTCATTGATAATTTATAATTTTTAACATCTTTCAGTTACTGCTAAGCCTAATTGAATCCAAAGTCCCAAGGAACAACTGCTCCATAACCCCCCAACTAATTCCTTGTCCCATCAGCTCCAACCTGGATTATCTTTAAACTACCCACAAGTAAATGGAAACAGTTGCTCTGAAAGATCAAGACAAATACTTAAATGAAGTGATAAAATATGACAGACTCTACAGCACTGTTGATTCATTCCTACCTCAGATGTGTTTCCAAAGTACCAGGATAGTGCATTAATCAGAAGTAGTGTTCCCTAAAATGTTTTATTTCTGTTATAAAACCGACAATCTATTTAAGAAAAGTTTTTAGTGCTTAAGTGCGCTTTTAAACCACGTTAAATTCTTCATAAGAAATATTTTCTTCAGTGTTAATACTTTCTTTCAGCACTTAGGGGGAGAGAACTGAGTTGGTACCCTTCCCTAAATTCACTTTCTCTGAAGTCCTTGAAAGAAGTAGTCTTCAATACTGCCCATCCATAGCATTAAAAAAAAACCAAATCAAGATCCATGGCCTTCAAATCACTTTTTTATATATATATATATATATTTATTATTTGACTTTTCATTTTTGAGCCCTTGAGTCACGTATGCTTCGTGTCACAATTCTCAAGCTTTCATCATAAGCCTTATTAGCTTTTAAATGAAAGTCAAGATTTTCACTTACTTTATAATCACAGTAATTATGGCACTATTAAAAAATCCAAATATTGCAAGACTTAAAATGAAATCACAAGCTTTGGCAACACTCAGTTTCTCTACATTTTTCCTCATTGCCTATAGGGTTTTATATTGTTTTTAAAACTGAGCCTTCTCCTTCTTTTATTGGAGCTTTATTATTAACTGCAACAGCAACTAGGTCAGGACGTACGCCATGGATTGCACTTGTCTTTCTTTTTAAGAATTTATTGAGGAGAGATGAAAAGCCATCCATGCTTTCTCACCTGTACACACCACCTCAGCATTCCTCAAGTGTCCATCCTTCTCCTAGCAGTTTCTCTAGGGGAAGAGGATATGTGGAAAGAAAAACAGGTGGTAACAGAAAAAGTGCGAAAAAAGACGTTGCTTTTCTCCCTTGTCTAGTGAAATGTTGTGCTCTGTCATGGACCAGCGGCCACTGATCACAATGTAACCAGAATCAGGAGCTGGCTAAGGGCATGTTTACACCATTGGTAGAGCATGGTGAAGAGGTCTGGCACTGAGAAGGAGCTGGCTCTGGAGCCAAAGGCAATATAGCCAAGTCAGTGTGCTTCTGTTTCCATGCCAATTAGTCTTGCTCAAAGGACTAATTAACCTGGAAGGAGGTTAACAGTAGGAACAACTGTGCTGTCTCCACCCCAACCAATGTTTTATACAAAGTTAAGAGCACCCAGAAGCTCACAGGCAACACAGTGAGAGCCGACAGCTCTCACCATACATCCCTTTGGCACCAGTGCAGTTTTCCTTCATTACCGTCCGCGTAACAAGCCCAGCTATACACGCTTTGAAGCCAGTGGAGGTTTTGCCTGGCAAAACATGACGATCCACATCTGTGCTGATGGCATCCTCACAGGCATGGCTGAAGGGAGCCTCAGGCCCAGTACCTGTACGTGGCACACCACACCCCTGGCCGCGGCAGAGACCCCCTCCGGCCCTGTGCGGGTCAGGGCCGGGCTCCCAGCCCAGCTCCCTCTGCTGCCCCAGCGGCCTCCCACCTGGCACCGCTCCCAGGACACGCCAAGGGGCAGGTGGGCGCAGTCACCCCGCTTGGCGCAGGCAGAGGGGCAGGGGAGGGCGGCCTGCCCCGGCGCTGAGGCGAGGCCCACGCCCCCTCAGCCCAGCCCGGCGTCGGGCAGCCCCCTCTCACCAGGGGGGTCCCGGCGGGCTGCCCAGGCCCCGCAGCACCGCTCCCACCCCGGGGATCCCCTCGCCCTCCCGAAGAGAAGGAGCTGGTTGCGGGGAGCCCCCCCGCGGGGGCTGCGAGGGGCCACCCCCGCCTCAGGGCGGGTGCCGCCGGGCCGGTGCCGTGGCCGGCAGGGCGGGCGTGCCCCAAGGCGGCGCCGGGGGAGCCACCGCCCCCCGCTGCCGGCCCCGGCGAGCCCCTCTCCCTACGGCGCCCCGCCTCGGGCTCTCCGCCGGAGGGACGGCGGCGCCCTCCCCTCCCCTCCCCTCCCCTCCCGGCTGGCGGGAAGGCGGCAGGGCGGGCGGCGGCGTGTGGGGACGGCGGGCGGAGGGGAGGCAGGCGGCCGGGCTCCGGCGGAGGGCGGCTTCCTCCGGGGCTCGGCGGCGTCCGGCTGCGGGGTGGGCGCAGCCGGGTGCGGGGGGGGGTGCGGGGGGGACGACGGGGACTGTCGCCTCCGCCTCTTCCTCAGCGGCAGCCGGGGCAGCCGGATCGCGGCGGCTGCTGCTGCTGCGCGGAGGGAGCGCGGAGCGGAGGGATGTGGGGCTTTGGGGGAGGCAGGATCTTCGGGATCTTCTCCGCTCCCGTCCTGGTGGCCGTGGTCTGCTGCGCCCAGAGGTAGGAGCCAGCGTGCCCCGGCAGCGGCGGCGGGGCGGGATGCGTTTCGCCAGGGGAACAAGCTGATGCGCTCCCCCCCGCCCCTGCTCCCCTCTCCCGCCGTCGCCCCCGGCCCCCCGCACCCCGTCCTCTGCCTCCCCCGCCCGACACCCCCCCTGTCTCTCGCCCCCACAGTGTGAACGATCCCGGCAACATGTCCTTCGTGAAAGAAACTGTGGATAAATTGTTGAAGGGCTACGACATCCGCCTCCGGCCGGATTTCGGAGGTGAGTCGCCCTGGCCGGGCTCGCCGCCCGAAGCTCCCCCCCCCCATCTCCGCCCCGGGGCTGCCGCCGCTCCCGCACGGCGGAGCCGGCTCCCGCGCCCCCGCTGCCGCGGCCCGTCTCGCCGCCAGGTCGCGGAGCGGCGGCGGGTAACGGTCTCCTCTGCCCGCAGGTCCGCCCGTCTGCGTGGGGATGAACATCGACATCGCCAGCATCGACATGGTTTCCGAAGTCAACATGGTGAGTAGCGGGGGGGCCCGGCCGGGGCTGCCGCCCGGCGGGTCACAGCCGCCCGTTCCCCCTCCCTCCCTCGCTCCCTCCCTTGGCACGAAGTCGCTGCTGCCTGGGCGGGCGGCGGCCGAGCTGCGTGATGCGCCGAGCGCTGCCCTCTCCGCCTGAAAACTTTATTTCCCCGGAGACGCGCTTTCCCCCTTCCCCCCTTTCCCCTCTCGCTGCCGGCTGCTCCGCGGGTGTGCGTGGCCCGGCAGAGCCCGGGGGTGCCCGGCCGCCTGWCCCTCTCCTCTTCCTCCCGTTCCCTCCCGGGCGCCGCCGGCCGGAGCTCGCGGGGGCTCCGCCGGGCCACCGGCACCTGCCGCGGCCCCGCAGCCGGCGGGGTGCGGAGCGGAGCGGAGCGAGCTGGCGGCGGCGGTCGGTGGGGTTCCCGGGGCCGGTGGCGGTGGCGGAGGGCCGCGGCTGTCGGCATCTCCCCGCTTCTTACGCGGTTCGGGGAAAAAAAACAACCCAGGTTGTCGGTGGATAAACTCTGACATGTGCGAGTGTGTTAATTATTGTTGAGCATCTAGAGCAGGCGTGATTGCGTATGGACTTTGGAGGAATTGTAATTTTGCTTCGCAAAGTGATACTGCTTGGGGGCTGTCAGGTTCACTGAGGAAAAGGGAGGTGTTCAGTGTGTTTCTGCAGTTCGGTCCCCCGGTCTGTGCAGTTTGGTAGTTTGGGGTTGGAAGGTAGAATTGCTGTTTCTTTTCCTAATCCTAAATCTGAGGTGGATTTTTCATGTTTCTGAGCAAACTACTCGTTCCCCCTGTATCTCAGATTTTTTTCCTTCTATTCTTCCTTTTGCAAACCTGAGGTAAAAGACCAGCATACTCTGCAATGCTGTAGTTACATTTATGGCATTAAAAATAATTCTGCRCGTTTGGAAGTTGAGCTCTCTTTTAGTAAATATGACACTAACACCAGCACTACCCCTCCTTCAACGCACTGTTGCAGTGTTACAAGCTGGCATAGCTTGGCTTTATACATGATCTGTGTATTTTCATTAACCCTGCCCCTTCTTTCACCTGCTCTACCCAAAATTCTGAGAGAGAAACTTCTTGCTCTACTTCCGATCTTTTAAAAAACGATTTTAACAGAGATACAGTTACCTGTTTGCAGTTAAAAGTGCCACCAACGTCTGCCTTTCTACTCATTCAGGAGGGACAAATGAGATCGTTCTTACTTACAGGAGTTTATTTTAGGCTTCCTGCAAATTCAGGTAGCTGCAGAGACACCTCGTATATTCCACAGGCTTTTCTGTACCTGTAGGATTGCTTGTCAAWAAAATGGAAGCTGAGTCTTTGAAGAGTAATTGAAAAGTCTGACTTCACTATCCCCACTGCCACCTTCCCCACCTTTGGCTATGCTCCACACTTTGGGAAGCACTACGTTATGCATTAAATTAATATATAACACTTTGTGTATGTGAAGTGCCACATAGGCAATAAATCAGAGAAAGGCAGACTGAGATTGGAAAGAAAATGAGGGTATGTGTGGTGCTTTTTGTGCCTTTTTTTTTTTTTCCCCAGCTGTGGGAAAGCCTGTTAGGTTTAAATAGCAACTTGTCCAACCCACTGTAGCAGGGGTACAAGGAAAAGTAAGTAATTATGCTGCTTGTTGTGCTGCTAGACTGGGTAATTAGATCTTGAATAAGACAGGAGCTCCTCAAGAGGATGGGTGCCCTCCATTTCTCCCAGACAGTGAGCCAGCGTAACGATTACTTTAGTTTCTAGCTGCCCCACAAGCCAGTGCCCACTGTTGTCCATTAGTTGCCAGAGCTCTAAAGAAGCGAAGAGGTTTTTTCCATGCCCTCTCATGGGGCAATGCAAAGTCTGAAAAATACCAATACAGATCTTGCAACAGAAACAAATATGTGTTTCTAAAAGGAATTGCTAAAGTACTATTGTTGGAAAAACTGTATTAATTTACTTCAGGAAAAATGAGCAGAAAGGGCTTCTGGTTGGTGAACACCTTCCTACAACCAGAGTTTCAGCTGAGCTTGTCTCTTCTCCCTGTGAAAGAAGTGATCGTTGACTAAGCACAACTATATTCAAGTACTGCCTGAGTTGATTACTTCCACTTATTTTAGGTAACTTTATACTGATCTGCAAAGATTCTTGAGTAAATATCAAGAAATGGTGAATGAGGACGAACAGAAGGAGCTTTTCAAGATTACCGAAGTATACATTCTAGGATAGTACTTTGGAGGGGGAAAAAAAGTCACAGTTAGTCTGAAGGCCTGAGGTATAGCTGTTGAACTTCATGCTGGTTATCAACTAAACTTTTAATCTTCGACATACTCTTTCATTTAATTCCAAGCAGATATTGTGAGCATTGACCTTTAGCCTCATCAACTATTGAAATGACTTACAAGAATTTCTCTCTATGAACTGTGGTAGTACGGACATTAATTCCTTTGATTTAGATCTAGACATTGGTGTAACCTTTTATAAATTAGCTTGTTAAAATTCATCTCTATATTAAAAATAAAATAACCAGAGTATTAACATTCTTCAATTTTATGAATATAAATAAAAAATTATTACAGCACGTTTTATTATACTGCCTTCTAGGCAGCCTGTAATGTAGCTTTCAGTGATATGATGACAATTCTTTGTAACAGGAATTACAGCTTGTATCATACTCTTTTCTATTCTTAATCAAACTGTAGGCTTATATGTAATATATTCCTCTATGAATCTTCAGTTACTAGTTACTCATTTGGCTTTCCAGCATTTTAAAAGTTTGTGTATTTTTAGTCTTTCTGTTGGAAATTATTAAAAATCCTTTGCCCTCTGTACATCCAGACTATCTGTAGCTGTTTTTTAGAATAGACTTACTGAATAGTAATGTGCATCTTCCTCAGATTACATGGAACAGTTAACATTTTTCTTTACTTTTGATGCTGAAATGCTAAGCTGGATCAGGAGGACTGATGCAAGTATCAGGACTGCACAGCATCAAATTGTTTTACTGAAAAGTTTTAAATAAGCAATTTCTATCTGATTCCATAACATCTTGAAGATATTGAGTAGCATTATTGAAATTGTTACTCTGCTATACTGTTTACATCGTACTGAAAATACTAAACATTTATGAAGTAAAAATAATATGCTTTGATATTTATACTTGGAGTTATATATATGGTAGCAAGAATGAATTAATGAAGTTGAATGTAAGAAGTGCATTTTTCAAGGAAGGGCTGCAGTCTGTTAATGACCTGCGCATATATATATGCATATGGATGTATATCTCCATGTGAGCTTTATTTCCCTGCTTTACCTGTGCATGCTTTCCCATTATTATTTGCCTATTTCACAAATTATACCTGTAATTGGGTACTTAACCACCTACCTATTTTTGTGCATACCTCCAATAACTGCATTTAAAACTGCTGTAAATGCCTGTAAAATGTACAGTAATGTACATCTCCAAACAAAATACAAATCAATAATAACAGACGTAATACTGAGAAAATACTGTAAGTCATTTTACAAATAAAGAGTGTGGAAGATTACTGTTGTCAGATTGCAATAGTTTATAATTTATCATTTTAGATTATTTGGGTTGATTGTGTTCTGTACTTTCTGTGTTTTAGAGGTATTTTTTTGCTTAGGTGATGTGAATTGAAAAAGAAATAGTTCTTGTTCTTTTTACTAGTCTGTCAGCCTATTTCCGATCAGACAGTATCCACAATTTGTGAATTTGTATAGTCCGATTCTTGTTCAACATTTGGTCTGTGAATCAAATGCGTTAGTTCCAGGCATATAATTTTCAAGCACCCAAATACTCCCATAACTTTTTATCCTTAGGAAGTTAAATAATCAATACATTGAGTCTCCAAATAACCCCCTCTTTAAACTCATCATTATAGCTGGAAGACTAAGGTGCTGTGCTTTCATTTTCCCGTTATTTTAGGATGTGTTTTATAGTTTATGGGAGGTAAAGCTATAAAGTGGATAGAGAAAACAAGGGGATCAGTGCAAAAATGAACCTTTCTCCTTAGAGGTAATGTTTTGCAGAGAATAGTATGATCTCCTGTTAGAAAGGAGAGAGCTACTGCTTTCTAAAGTGCTGTCTGCATTCTCCTTGTGTACAGAGGGGACTTTGGAGCTGTTCATCCAGGGTTTTTCAAAGGCTCTAATTTAGATAAAATTAAACTCAAACTAGCAAAACCCAGGAGGCATCATTGGCTATATAGTCATCCTGCTGTTTTGAGAATACTGTACTCAGAAAATTAGTTTGACATAAAGTCAGACCATAAAACTTACAAGTTGTTGTTTCTGAAAAAGATGTAATCTGTTCTATGCTAACACTGTAATTTTTTATTTTTACGTATGTTCCATTACAAAACTGCAAGTACGCATATGGACTTCATTGGGTGCCTGCTGATTTTCAAAGCAATTTTGACATCTTTCTGACAAACTGTGTATTAGTTGCGGCTTTAAGGTCAACTGAAGTTCTTACACACTGAGGGCAAATATTGTCTACCTTCCTTAGATAGTGATGCATAAATAACTATTTTTAGGCGAATTAATTTGTACTTCCCCTGAAGTACTGAAGGTGCAGAACCTTCATACTTCTGTTGATGAGATTTGTCACGTCTTACTTTAGATGTCTAAAAAATGGGGTGGGATTCAGTTCTTGTTAATTGAGATGTGTACAATTAGGTATCTAAATGTGAGCTGGATTGCTAAGCTCTACAACCGTAGTTAATGGGGATCTAGAACAGAATGTGGCTGCTTAGGCAAAGGTGTCTACTGTCATTTCGGTTTCGTGCTATCATACTTGCCCTCCAGTTTCCAGTCCAGGTTGGTACAGATCTCTTGCAAGTCCTCTGCCTTGTCTGTGTGCTCTCTGCACATGTGTTAGACATGACACCAGCTCCTGAAGTTTGAACAACTGAGTCTTATCCTTGTCAATACAGGTGATGGAGTCCAGAGAGCTATTTATCTTAAAATAAAGACGACACTTTAAYAGTGCTTCTTAGATATTTTAGGTGCCTCAAGGTATCCTGTTTGCACTCCAGCTGCCTCTCCAGAAGGGTGGGGGACTCCCATAGATCCTGTATTGTACCTGCCAGCCCTATGCAGGGGTCCTGCATAATCCAGGGCATCCAAAATGGCACCAGACACCCTTGCTTAGGTAAGTGGATTGTTCCCTACGTGTCCAGCCAAAGCTCATCCTCCAGGCTCCCTCTGGAATCAGGAGGAGATAGGCACTAATTTGTAAGAGTTATCTTAGTCATCTGTGTGGGTTTTTTTTTTAAGATGGCAGGATTTGTCTTTCTGGGAGGCGTCCATCTTTCCTGAATGGCTATGGAGAGAGCCAAGGCAACTTGGTTAGTCTTTGGGTGGCTGCAGCTAGGCATGGTGAAATGTAACCTGTGTTTCCTATTATAAATGTAGCTTATATTTCCTGCCATAAACAGCTACTTTCTAAATACTTTRCAAACAGAATCTCAAAGTTACTTCATGCAGGAAATCATAACTGAGTTGTGACATATTTTGCTTTGAAGATTTAGATGGGGAAATTAAATGAGTTGTACTAATAGAATGATTACATAATCATTTTTATTGCAAACACAAGTTTTCTAGCTAGAAGAAGATTCATGTGTGCAGTGCTTATAACTTGATCACAAATCACAAGAGTATAAAATAGAATATATAACTTTATATACTGATTTTTGCTTTTGTATATTTTATAATTTAATGTACGTAGGGAGACTAGTAGATCATACTAAATAGATATGGCAGATAGACCGTATATATCATTCTGTGTGTGTGTGTGTATATATATATGTATGTATGTGTTTGATAGACAATATAGGGGAAAAAAAGGAAGAAGAAGAAAGAAACACTGCCCAAGCAGGGAAGCATCTCCTGAGGCCAGCATAGCCCTGCAAAGAGTGGTATCACTGTGCTGGTGATGAGCCAGCAGCCATCCACTAGGAGACGGCAGCGACGGGTACTGCTCCTGGAGGACAGTCTATCTTAGCAGGTTACCTGCCCTCTAGTTGCCAGCTRGCAAGAAGAGCATCCTTCCTTCTAATCCTCTCTCTTGGTCCCATCCGTTTTTCTTCCTCAGGACAGTACCCATGAACTCCCCCAGCCTGCCTCCCTCTGTCTCTCCACTCCTGTYATGTTTCGTAGTTCCTGTTGGCAGAGAGAAGTGCTTGTAGCAGACGGTGTGATAGAAGAATGACTCTTGTTTGGCCAAGGGAATTGATGACAGGCTTCTGTTTATCCGCAGAGGAAAGCGGCTGCTGTGAAGGGGAAGAAATACCTGCTTATGCAGAGACAAGGAGGTAGTTAATGTTGCTGGGAGGTGGCAATAGGCTTTTTAAAAGCCAACTCCAGCTGCCAACGTTGAATCATCCTGAGTTGGATGATGAAATAGATACAATCTGTGATGGCATAAATCTGGAATAATTGCAAACATTTCAGGGGACAAAAAGGGAATTCAAAATGATGTTTACAAATTAGAGGAATGGCCCTAAATAAAGAAGGGGCAAGCACAAAGTGCTACATTTTGTAAGAAAGGAAGAATCCAGTACTTAAAATGAGAAAGAATTGGCTAAGCAGCAGCACAGAAAAAAAGGATGTGGAGGCTTTACTGGACCAGAGTCTAAAGCAAGTGAAAAAGTTAATCCAAGTCACAAATGCAATACAATTGGAAAAAGACGCATCTTGCTCTCGGGTACATAAATAGAAGTGTCATTCATGAGACACAGGGATATCTCTGTCCWCCGTTAGTGAAGCCTGAACAAGAATGCTGTGTCCAGTGTTTTTGCACTGGCTTGCAGGGAGATGGAAACGAACAGGAGGTGTGAGGAAGGGAAACAAATGTTTCTAATTAAAACAATTAGAAAATGGGACGTATGTGGCAATGTTGAAGTAAATGGGTTTGTTTAGCACTGAAAAATAGGATGGAGAGAGGACATAAATTTCCCAATATGGAGGAAGCTGGTGGTGAGAGGATGATGAGCTGCGCTTTAGAACTAATTGAAGTAAGACCTGAAGAAATTAATTAATTGATTTCAGATTAGTTTTCGGCTAACTACATTTGTTGTAGCATCTCCTTTGTTGCAGGTTTTCCAGGAAGAGACTAGAAAAACAGCTCTTCCAATGATGTTGCTCTTGCCTCTGGAGAGGCTGGGCTCGCTGATGCTTTGAGATCTTTTCCAGCAGTGTATTTCTGTGAATCTGTGCTCTGATTTAATTATAATTTCTGTCAGTGCTCCCCTGAGTTGGTCACACAAGCGTGTCTTGTGGTGGTTTCGGATGCCCCTGCTGGTCTCGTGCTGATGCTGCAGAAGATCAGGACTCTCCCATGGGTTGTTTGTAATACATGCCAGTGTCATAAGGATAYGCCACGCCATCTGAGATGTCATTAGTTACCAATGTTGTGTATGTATCTTCATCACRTTCTCGGTATCTTTGCATTGGTTGCAACAGGCATTGCATGTATGTCCTTTCAAATATACTGGTCATGAAAAAATAAGTCGTAAGGTACAAGGTCAGGACTTCTGTGCATGTAACCATGAGTAAATTTTTACTTCTGTCGGCAGCCTTTCATCATGCCCAAGTAATGAACAAGTACACTCATTTAAGTTATACAGGAGTGGAAAATTCACAGAAACTTTATGGATTTATACTTACTCTATGCCTAGCAATTTTTCCCATTCCTTTGAAGACAGAGGAAAAGAGAGAAAGGAAAGAGTGTTATTTATATGATGATTTTTATTCATGCACTGAGTGCTTGTTCAGGTAATTTAATGTCTGTAGTCATACAGAAAGCTTAGCAATTTGATAAAGGCACGGCAGACAATCTCATGCTTGAAGACAACATACAAAGGCAGGAACATCCATGACAYGTCTGACTAAAGGTCCACCCAGCCAAGTGTCCTGACTCTGATACTGGCTGGTAGTGGATGCTTAGGGAAGAATAAAATAAACACGTGTTAATACTTCTTTGGTGTACTCTTGCAACCTCCCATGATTTGTAACTTGAGACTTCCTGAGTCTCAAGACTCTGAGAGAGAATATTTTTTGTTTAAGTGTCACCAGAGCATTAGGATCATTTAGTAATGATACACTTCTCCCCACAATTTTCATTTTAATAAAGATTTGATTATATAAAAAATTTAAACTCGGGTAGTATCAAGTGCAATCATCAGTACTGAGGATAATAAAAACTTTCAGTGGAAGAGGCTGAGTAATATTTAGTTACCAATTAGGGGTTTTAGCTTATCCAGGACAAACTTTCTTTTTTCTCCCCAGAGGCATAAAAAATAGCTGGAAGAAGAATAATTTCAAAAGGAGAGTTCATTTAATATTTGTAATTGAATTTCACAGTTCCTAATAACTACAGAGATTGCAAGGAAAAAATCCCCAAGTCTACGCATGTCTAATTCATTATTCACTATTACGGATTTGAACCAATAATTTTGGCAAAATAATTTGTTCTCTCAGCAGTTAGGAACTGGTTACAGGTTGCTGTGATAATGTARCCTGCAATATGAATGTAATATTGCATACAGCAGAGAGGGAAGGTAAAACAGCTGTGCTGGGAGGTCTGCAGTTACACCAGATAATTGGCAGTTCARTAGCAGTTAATGACTTTTTTCTTTATACTAATATGAATGTTGAATTTTCATTAGTTCATGGGTATGTCTCCATGGCACAATACAGCACTCTGCAGAGATGCCAGAGGTACCTCTGGTGCAGCTAGTACAGTTTCTGGAAGCTGTGAAGTTATGTCAATACAGAGCTTGGTACAGGATGGTTGTGTCTGTGGGAGTTAGATCCTTGAATATGGCTTGTTTCACAAGCTTTAAATAGGTTATCCAGCTTATGACCAGCATCCAGCCAGAGCTGATCATCAGAGCTCCCTTTAACAGAGAGAAGCACTTCCATAAGACAATATTTTTTGTTTTAAGAGAGGTATTTAAGACAGTAAGGATGACTGGCCCTCCAGAAGTGCCTGTCTAGAAGTGCTAACAGGGTAATGGGACGGAGAAGACAGTGAGAGGAGTTGACTGTCCTAGGATAGATGCTCAGTTTTTAGTTAATGTTGGGATGAATTCCACCTGTTGTTCCTCCTTAACCTGCCTTTTTGAAGGTAAGTAGAAGACTGTGCTGAACTGGTGGTACACAGTTGATCTTTAGCAGCACTAAGTAATACTACCCAGCAGGTTAATGCATGTAAAATTCTGTATACAGTTTGAACTATGGAGGGTTTTTCAGGTAGACTTTGTGTGAGTCTTGAATCGAAATACATGTAGGACAGAGAAGATAACCTTTAAAAGCAAGCTCAAATCCATGTGATTAAAAATARCTCATCCCTTGCTCTTTTAATTGAGATGTAAGATAGCCCCACTATCATACTCTGCTGGTCTGTTAACCCTGAAGTTACTTGAAAGGAAGAGCTTCATTCCCTTGRGTCACACATGGCTTTTTCCTGATCACATGAGGAATATTGTAACGTCTCTCATTCAGGTGTTACTTATCCATCACAGGCTTAGCACGTGAGCTCGTTGCTTAGTTATAACGTCAAATGTTGAGATGTAATCCAATTCACACGCCACGTGAGCTTGGTTGGGCAGGGCCCTCCACTCTTTGGGACTGGGCTGGTGCAGAATCAAAGAGCTGAGGGCTTCCCCTTCCAGGAGCTGAGCTTGGCTTTGCAGGGAAGCTGAGCCCCTCTCACATTTTTCAGTGGGGAAATAAGTCTGGAAGAGTAAGAAATTGAATCTGCCAGACTTAGAATGCTAAAATGTAAACTAGTGGAAACCATTTTTCTACTTAATCAGAAGTTGTTTTGTAAGCAGATAGCTATTTTTCTTGGTGGCTTCTGATGCCACTGTGCCTTTTAAAATGCACTGAAATTTTGAAGGTGAAAATAATAGACAATACAAAAAAAAATTAAATTCTGAGTTTTAAAATGCACCAACTCAAGATGGGAGTAC
This sequence comes from Phoebastria nigripes, assembly GCA_035582835.1. Lineage (NCBI taxonomy): Eukaryota > Metazoa > Chordata > Aves > Procellariiformes > Diomedeidae > Phoebastria > Phoebastria nigripes. The sequence goes on from JAYKAV010000112.1 coordinate 2,370,440, forward strand.
TGAGTAATGCAGTAAGTCTTGTTATTCATTAAAGATACAAAAGATGAACTTAGGCCTTTTTTTGTAATATAACACAATGACATGTCCGTGTTTCCCTGCACCAGCAGTGATTTGCTTTAGCTTCTGACCTCCTAGGCTATTCAGATAACAAGACTTGGCCTTTCTAAGCATTTTCCAATCATGTAAAATAGGCTTTCTATTTGGATAACAAAAACATCTCCCAAACCAGCTGGAACTTTGCATAGGAAAATGTTTGCAGGGCTTGCAGAATAGATACAACCCTTGATTTTGTTTTCAAAAGGACCCCATAAGCTATGGATCTGCTAGATTTAAGAGTTGTGACGCTCCTGATAATCTGTGGAATGACTTCTGTGCTTGAGCATGGCGCCTGAGCTCAGGCATGCACCCATTGTATGTTATTCATTAGCATGGATTTGGCCCAGCATTTTCCCAGGTGATGCTTGGGTAGTCTCTGCAGGTTAGCACATGCCAGGTCCATTCCCAGTAGGCAGCTTGGATGCAGCTACTTGTGCTGTGAAATAAGTTAATCTAGCTAGAAACAAGCTGTGCCATGCCACGCCGTGCCACGCCACTTGTCCTTTGGACCAGAAAACTCCCTGGCCCACTTTATTTGCTAGGCTAGATGTATCCAAAAAGTGCAATTCATTGCATCCATGTGAAGTTACGTAGTCACCCTTTCTAGTGGGAGAGCTGTGACTCTCCAGAGGGTGATACAATCTATCTGACTGGCAGTACCTATATTAGAAGATAACTCATTGTAGAGAGCTTGTTTCTTTCCATTCTCTGTACAGGGAGCATGGCTTGGGCCAAATGCCTGTCTGTTACGATTCGGGATGTAGGTGAAGTGAATGCCACCTGCATGTCCTCTTGATTCTGCCCTGCTGTCAAGAGCTCTTTGTTTCTCTTTGAAAATGTGTTTTCTAGAGAAAATAGGTGGACAAATATTCTTTGCACATTGCTGTTGCAAACTTGTTTCTCAGGGACGAGGTCTGTCTCTTGGTCTTGCTTGGCTTTATACCCATGGACAGTGACTTCGCACACAGCTCGAAAGCTTCGTGTTGAGCTGCATCACAGAGCAGAAAGCTCTGGTAGATGGGCGACAGCTACTGATGAAGAGAAGAAGGAGCTTGAGGTGGCATGCAAGCCAGCTACACTGGGCAGTTAACATGCACTTAAATTCAGATGGAGATGTTTTTCACCTCGGTTCAGGTAGATAATGGTCTTTCTGTGGAGGATTTCCAGAGTACTTACCTCTCTTCATGAAAACAAACTAAAGAAAGTACCAGAGTCCCCTACGCAGCCTTCGTTAGGCACCTAGAATGTAGGTGCAAGTTAATTGCCTAGATGAGGTGGACTGGACTTCACCTTTACCTCATGTGACAGAGAAAGCAGGTTGTCCTTGGGAAGTAAGGGATTATGGAATGTGAAGAGAAGTAGTTAGCAGTACGTCTGTGTTTGTGTGATGAACGAGAGGTGATTAAGAGAAATCAATTTTAAGGAGGAAATATTTCATTTCCTTTTAATCAAAAAATGGTGTCTCCTTTGGCATTTCTTCCATTTTTTTCCAGAAAAATGGTTGAGCTAGCTTTGGAATAGATTAGCTATTTTAAAAATGTTGATTATCTGCCTACAATTCTTTTTATAAACCCTCCCCCTTAAATGGACAGAAAAAAAAAAGGGGAGAAAAAAATGGGCAGTGAATTAAAAAATGCTTTTAAGGTAGTTGATCAGCTTATCTTTCCAGTAGATCCACTTTAGTTGCATGCTCATATATTATTAACCTGATTGTAAAGTACTGCATCAAGGTTGATATTGTACATCTTTCCTGGCATACCCATTTATGTGGTGTTGGGTGCCTTTTGAATTGGATGCTGATGCTGTAATTTGGAAAGGGAAGCCAGATGTTTGCATAAAGTAATCTTGTTATCCATTAGTGAAGTATTTCTTTATCTTTACATTAAAAAAAAATAATTTCARTCTCTGAAGAAGATCCCTTTTGCTTAGCCTTCCTAAAGAAATAATCTAACCCTAACACTCGTAATGTTATCCCTTTCCTTCATTAGTCACATCTAAAGGGATCTAATTTATAATCTTGCCTTATATTCCTCTAATTTACCCACAGAGAAACGTGTATAATGACATTTAGTAACCTGCTGGCACAAAGGCTTCTATATGTGCAAAGTGGTTTAACTGAAAAAAGAGTTATTCCACTCAGATAAGTATACCTACTAATTTGACTGCTGGTGCTCAATGAACAGCTGTCTTTTAAGAGAGAAGTCATAGTCATTTGTTACTACTTTTCTCTAAAAGTCCCTGAGTGATTTTTTTAATAGCTCAAGAAAGTGACCAAATCTCATGAGACTCCTGTATTAATCTTCTGCAATTTTTCTTTCTCTTCCCTCTTGACTCTTGATTATCCACATCTATTGTGCTCTGAAGCAGGAGGCTGCATTTTCTGATTGTTATTTTTCTAGTCCTTTTCCTAAGGTGTGCAGTCTACTGAAAAAAAAAAAAAATTCTATTGTGGGAAAACCAGATCCCTCCCTCTCCCTGAAAACGCTGCTGAATTAAGCTGAATACAAATGTAGCTTGCTATTTTCTGGCACACAATTAGCTAGTCCTTCTGAGCTTGAGTGTAGCTGATGCTTGCTACTGCATAGCATGGTAATAAACGAGTTCTGAAATTCTTTGCAACACTATGTGCTGTTTGATTATAACATTTACAGAGCAATATTGAACATCACCTGTACCCTACTATGTGTGGCATTGTTGAATCCCCTATGTCTCTTTATACACTGATATGTTACTGTGACCTCCTTCATGATAATAAAATCAAAGCAAACCTGAAATAAAATGTTATGATGAATCTATACTTAATGGCAGATCACTTCTGAGGAATTCGATTAAAACACAGCAATAATGCAGTAACAATGCTGAAGATTCAGAAGATGGATTTAGTTAATTGCTTCTAGAGGACACAAAATGAAATACTACCTTTCAAAGATGAGTGATAAATCTTCAGATATATGGAAATAATGGGTGTGAAGAATTGACTAGATGTAATGTTGATGAAGGCAATCAAAGGATGAAAGTGTCAGGGTTACTTTTCAATCTGTCGTTGAATTGTGGTCATCTATCACTGCAACCAGATTTTGTCCTAGCTTCTACGGAGACTACTAGTATATTTCCATCTTTTTCTCCCTGTTCTCCCTTGCAGAATCTTCGTGTCTATTACTCTCTGGTCATCTTTTTGTTAGAAGTGTGATTTTTTTTTCATCAGTTCCTGCAGCACAACCAATCCACTGCCACTTAGGGTTTGTCATATTCTTCAAGACGCCCTTGCCTACAGTTGGCTGCCCTGCCTCATCACTCAACACTSAGCTTCAAATCCTTTTCTGTGTCTCCTTTTCTATTAGTGTGGCATGGCTGTCAGTACAGGCATGTTAATTTCTTTGAAAACAGAAAGTGCTTATTTTTAATGATACTGTTTATGCCATGTCTTTTTTTWTTTATTTATTTTGACTTGAATAGCAGATATTTGTGCAGTATAAATAAATATAAGAAGGGTCAAATCTTTAGAAGACTTGAGGGACCAGACCTTTGCAAAAAAATCCTCCAGTTTACTTCTACCTGTGCTTTTGCTCTAGTGAGCCATACTATAAACTGTGACTGTTTCTAATGGAGTTAGAGAACACAGAGAAGGAAGGCGGGGGGAGATTGTTCAATTTTTAGATTACTATAAGATCGTAGTGGAGTGAAAGTTCAATTTTATTTGGTTATCACTGCTCATCAGGGACAGGGTATGTTTATTGTTTTTCACAAAAACCATTGGTAAATAGGCAGTTACTCAGAAGGAGCTGTAGTCTCCACGTGATCAAAAACATGTATTCAATATTCCTCCAAGACACTTATTTTATTGATTGACTGAAAAAACTCCAGAGGAGACTATTTTAGCATATTATGTCATATCAGACTTCTGAGGAACACATTTTCCTTTCCTTTCCAGGGAAAATACAGTGTCCAATTTGGCTGTTACATGCAGTGATGCAATTTCAGTGATGTGAAAGAGAAGGGGGTTCGGCCCGTCTTCTGTTGGCTGTCACACAGACTGGCAGAAGCAAAGCAGTCCAGTGCTAATGCCAATATCCTGACCGTCAGCTTATCCTATTTTGTCTTCATAGGATGGCACAAAAGCTACAGACACGCAGATCTTCACACCAAGATTGGAATTTTTAAGCAGTTAGGTATCATAGCCTGAATTTTTAGGTGCTTTGAAGGGGGAGAAGTGGCCACACCTTCCGTCCTATGTATATTCCTCCAAAAACTAGGACCACAGCATTGTGAGTATTGGAGAGTGTGTTAAAAGCAGCAGAAGAATTATGCATAATTACCAGACTAAATTCYGAAAATACTTTGAATCTTCATTTCTTTGAAAAAACTTCTTTCAAAGTTACCTCTGTTGATCGTCCCATGATCTGTACGAATTTTAGGTCGCGTTCTGCCCTCTCCGTATTTCTAAAAGCAGCAAAACGTAGCAGAACTGCGGCTGGTATTCAGTTCAACATCTTCATACAGATGCAAACATTATTACTTACTCCTTAGCTTTGCAAGAATATTGCCTGGAGTTCTCAAATGCTGATGTGTTTCTAAAACTTGCCCTTTTGAATTAATCACTCTCCAGCTTATCTTTGTTGTTGTTAATCAAGTGTTCTCTTCGGTGGCCACCAACTGTAATGCCAGTCATGATTCATGCTGTTATATTGCCTAGCGTTGTACTGTAAGTTTTATGTATGAAGAGGGGCTTTTTTAATCCAGAGGTCTAGGAAGTAGCCAGATCCTTTTCTGGAGTCTAGCTGTTGGTTGTTGTCTCAGTGCAAGGAGTAAATAAGAAGCTGAGGATTCCCTTTGGGCAGAAGGGAAGAAAAACGCTGTTGGAAATACCTTCCTGGAGCTAATACCCCCTCTCCATCTAGGTGGGATATGGAGAGAAGCTTGTCAGGATGAACAGAGGGCAGAATTTGTGTGCAACGGGGTCTGTTTGACACTTAGATGACTTGGCAGTGTCGTATTTCTGTAGTCCTTGCTCTGCTGCTGTTCGTGCTGGGAGCTGGCTCAGTCTGGCCACTTTGGGATCAAAGGAACAAGAAGCTGATTTAAGACAACTTTTCCCATTTTTCCCTTCAGCTGTTCCGACTGTAAGCTCTACCTGATGAAGATCCAATCAGTACATTTTCAAAACATTGTTTTCTTAATACTTTTAAAACAAAACTCCCGGTGAAAAATACAAAAACTGAATAAAAAGTTTTGTTTGACTCAGTGTCTGTTATCTACCAGCAGGCCCAACACCATTTTTTTCTTGGTTTCCTTTCATGGGAATAAACATACTAGAATATTAGACGCTGATAAAAGGGGAGAAAAAATGTTTTATTAATTATTCAATAATCTCCAGAGGCTCAGTGCCATTTAGAGTTAGTGTACATCCCAAAGAAATTATTAAAGACTTTACAGTTCAACGGTTAGTGCTGGACCATGAAGAAATATCCCCAGGAACTGAATTTCCCTGACGTGCGTGTGTGTGTGTGTGTGTGTGTTTCTTCTGCCATCCCACCACAACTCTCGGCTCCTTCTCTTGACTTACACAAAAAAGGCAGGGGGGACCCACATACAGACATGGCTGCCAATAGGCTACTTCACGACAGTTTTAGAAAATGTTCCTGAGTACTGGAAGTCCAACCAACCCTACCAATAAATTCTTGGAGCGCTTCATGGGGTGGTTGTGGCCCCTGCCAGCTGCTGCTCCCTCAAAGGCTTCCCAGACACTGCTCGGGAGTCCGCTTGGGCCAGAGACACTTCTGATACCCAGCTAGCCTACAGCCACCCCTCTTTGGAGGGTGAGAAAGTCTGATAGTAAGGACTCGAGATGTTCTTGCCAGATGGCCTCAGTGCCAGAGTGTATGTTTAATGTTCTAGTCATGTTTAATTCACTAGTAGAGACATAGCCATAGAGTCTCTTTGAGAAATTTATATAGTGACCTGTAGGCCTAATAAATTCAGCTTTTTTTGTACCAGATGTACTGGCTGTACTGCATTGAGCCTTATTAAACATCCTCACTAAGCCATACCTGTTGAACTTTTAAACGAAGGTGAATTCTCAGCAGGATTCAGAGCTGGTGAAAATTCCCCACAGTTTTCTGTGACAGAAGGCTCCAGTGATGTTTGCAGTTCAGCTTTTCCCAAAGAATTTTTTTCTGGAGGAAATGCATGACTCCAGACTCAACAAGCCTCAGACCTATAGCTGATGTTGCGCTGGCAGGTTGTCCCTGTTGGGTACGATGGCCAGCTATGTGGATGCCATCACCCTACGCTTTTCATCCTTGGCACCATTAGAGCCTTTCTGTGATGCAAACTTTCCTTCCACTTTCCCTTGTAGCACTCCAAAGAAATATTTGATGCTCAGTGTGCATGAGAGATGAGGGAGAAAATGTCAATAAAATTAACAGATAAAAATTTGTTTGATGTGTACTGATCAAACCAGGTAATTTTTTTTAATGCTATGTAGAATTATTTTGCAGGCTTTATGTTAACAAAAGTGGGAAACTGTCTATTTTGGAAAAACGTCAGTGGAGAACAACGCCAACTGACATCTCCATTTATAGCAGCAATCTGTAAGATTTCCATTAAAAAATGCCTTCTCCGCAGTGAGCTGAGCAGACCTACCTATGTGCTCTGCAGGCTGACCTTTGAGCCACTCATGGGGTCCAGAGGGTCTGGTTCTGCCCAAATGTGTCTCTTCTCTAGTGAAGAGCCTGACAAGTGAAATGTGGCCAGGGGATAGATAGTTTACACAACCAAGGTACAATACTGTATGTCTGTAAGGGAATTGATTACCAGAATGTCATGTTAACCATGCATTTGAAATAACTGTGGAAATTGCTTTTCATTGATAGGTCTCAAAGTTCCATCTAAAGGAGTTCAATAGTCTTACGGTGTGGGGCCACAGACAAGAGAGGAAGCATGTCCTACATCCTTCAGCAGGCCAGTGACAGACCCTGCTTTCCTAAGATCTGGTCCAGTTTTTGGTGACAAAGGCTGGTACCGTGCAGCCCAGTAGGTGCAGATCGGCAGAATGCAGCTGGGTGGCCGACGTCCACATTAAATGCTTCTGCCAGGAGTTTGCTTTGTAGAAGTAGTTCTGGTTCGGTTCAGTGGGCTGCATAACAAGTTATAGTTGGAGCTTTAGGTGTGCTTATGGTGAGCACCTCTGGTTTGGGTCTGTCCAAAAGGAGTAAAGTTGACATGCTCCCAAACAGCTTTGTAGCATGAACCAAAGTGTAGTAAGGGAGAGCCACTGGCAGATTCACTTCAAAAGCACGTTCCCGATTTGAACTACAGTGCTAATATGGATAACTCAAAGCCATACTGACTCCCATTTTTACAATTAATTGTCATTTCATTTTGGGACACTGAAGCACATCCCCATCTGATGTGTTATGTATTCATCACTTAATTAGCAACTAGTTGTGAAGATCTTCATCTTTATTCTCATTTCTCTGCTGTTTACGAGAAGCAGTGGTAAACAGGTGTAAGAATTGCTGTATCATCAGGTCATACCAAATGTCTCTTAGCCCAGTATCATACCTCTGACTGGGGCTAGTATCAGATGTTTAATGAATAGCACAAAAAAGTGATACTCCCCTGGAAAAATCTCCCAGCCTCCATGATTTTCAGTTCAGGAATATATGTGGTTGCAGTTGGTTTTTTAATGCTTACGCTAAGGGATATTAAAATAAATGATTGCGCTGATTTAGCTAATGTGCACCTAGATAAAGGATATCTCCATATATATAGTTTTTGGCCATATTTTTCCTTGTAGATCATACTTTCTACAACATGTTGTTACAACGCGCGTCATCATCGTCGTTAGTTGTGCTCGTTAAATCCCCCGAGCTGTCCAGTGTTAATCACCGACATTGCAGTGAAATCTACCTCCGTGCACTCATGCAGATTTCTGGAAGTTGCTTGCTTTCACCAACTGTTTCCTCTGAATGCCAGAAAACTTCAATGTACAAACAGTATAAAGCAGTGTGTGTCTGTCTGCAACTGTAAAGGGGAAAAACTGTAAACTCTCCCCTAAATTTCTGGACTTTTCCAGTCTGGAAATCTCAAAGCAGCAGTTCGTTTGCTTTAAATGGCACTAGTCCTCAAAAATCTTTCTGAAGTAATGTTTGAATTATGCTATTGGGAATTCAAGAAGAGAAAATCCGAATGTCTTTGGATATTCAGTCATGGATTAATTTATGTCTGAGACTACTTTTCCTCAAGCTCCTTTTGCCTACAATACTGAGTTCTACAGTATAAGGTATAGGAGTGTGTAATCCCCGAGATGAGAATTTCTGATGACTTCAATGAACTTTAAAAAGAGAAACTGTAATACATTTTGAAAGCTGTTACAGTCTGTATTTTTTAATGCAGAATAGGAATTGAGAGCAGATGCCATGTTCTTTCAAGAACTCGTGACCCCTCCCTTTCCAAAAAGATAAAGCTTCAGAACTAAGTCATTGTGAAATCTAGGACAGAAAATCGAATAGAGATCAGGATTAAGTATTCCATCTCTTGAAATGGACAATATAATTTTTATTTGCATCATAAAAAGGTGGAAAACAGGATATTTTTCCTGTGGTCAAGGGCATGCTTGAGGTATGGCGCCTGGAGGCACACACCCTATTCAGGAGTTGGTGATGAGTTCCCAGGTGTCTCAGATTAGAAATAACCTGTGGTTCCTACTACACACACAGACCTTTCACTGACACACAGTCTTAACTTCTCAGTATGTACTTTCTCACGTTCTTCACCTCAGCATCGTCTTCACTGTTACCTACCCTGGAACCAGTATAGAGTTTTCCAGGTAAGTCAATCGTTGTAGGCTCAGGTATGCTGAAGAGCAAGAGGAGAATGGAGAGTGGGCAGACAAAAGGAGAAGCTAATCCTTGCAATAGTTTTCTCAGTCTGTTGTGATGCTGCAAACTGCTCAAATTCTTCTCTAGTGGGTTATTTCAAGGTCTTCCAAGACTATTTTGGCAGAATGACCAGATGGTGCAAGAGAAGTCTCAACTGCCTGTATGTTCTCCAACCCTCCTTAACCACAGCCGTGAGTTGTCAGACTCCGGTGGGGATTCCTGCTATGATCAGATAGGCAGACAACAGACTCCAGGTGCCTTTCAAGGAATTAGAGCTCTTATTCTTGCAGGGTATGAAGAACCCCTGTAGAAGCCTTCCAAAAGAAGTCTGGAGTGTAGGGGAGGAGGACACCAAGTAGTAGATTTACTGTGATGTGAAGTCTTCTCTTGAGGCCACTTCCAGATGCAAACCATTAACTGAGCTGTGTGGGAACCAGACCGTCCACTTAATGGCAATTTTATTATTTACATGTTTGTTTTGGCCTAGAATCAACAAAAATTTAATATTTAAATATTTTCAATAGAACATATTTTAAAAAATATTTCCTGGGAGCAGTCAAAATGTTTTTTATCAGAATGCTGATTTTTTTTTTCAATGTAGTGCTAATTTAATATGAAACTGTACTGAAATRTTTTCTGAAATATTGCAACAAAACAATGATTTTCTTCAAACAGTTTTTTTTCTAAACAACATATTGTCAAAATCAATATATTCTGGCAGACAAAGTATAATTTTGATGCCATAGTACTTCTTAGCAATGTGGAAACAACTACAGTGCTATTGGAATCTACTCATGGTGCTAAGCGCTCCTAGCACCAAGTAAAAGTGCGTGTGTAACAAAACTGGGGTCTGTGTGCCTGATGAATGTCTTTAGTACAAGTGGGAAAATAAAGACTTAAAATAGCCTTTATTTACCATGTAGGAGCAATGGCAGAGCTAACTCCTGGAATGCAGACGTGTATTGAAGCCTGAGCTTTCAAGTTCTTATTTTCACTGTTATTTAGGCAGCACAGGTAACACCAGTATTTTAGCACATGATGATCACACCTTTGCTTTGTAACTATATTCCATGTCATGCTTTAGCAAATCTCTGCTTGAAATCAATTTATTACATAGATATGCTTGGTCATTTATTTGTTTAGTTAGTTATTCATTTATTTATTTGTTAACTTTTTTCCCGAAGAGGCTTCCATGGAACAGTTTAGTCCTTCACAGTGGGATCCAGTTGCATCAGATACTTTCAGAGAAGTAAACATTACATACCTATTAAATATTTCTCTGAGGATTTAGAGTTACAATCAATTCTGACTGACTAATCTCAAAAGGTAGGGTATGAAGATACCCTATCAGGCAGACCTTTATGTAAGGTCTTTGTAAAGTTACACCCACTCAACAAAAGTCTACTGATTTTAGAGTACTATTTGCTTTATTAAGTTAGCTGAATGATATATGAAGAGTATGTGGGTCAGTATTTGGTCTTTCCCACTCTGGACAGGGGCAGATGCGAAGGGGTGTTAATATCTTTTGCCTGATGAAGTCTAGGATGAGAGGTGTAGCATTAGGACTGGTTATAGCAGCCAGCGGTGTGTGTACAGATATAACAGTGTATCCTTAAACACACAGTAAGCTGGTTGAACTGAAGCGGAGCCTGACTAAGTGTGTTTTTCTACACTGGGATTGTGAAAGTCATTAACTGATGCATGCTTAGATTGGGCTATTATTAATTCCTAGGTAAGACCACGGGTATCACAAAAATCACGGAAAGCCCTAGACTCTCAGGATAGACTTATTACTGGGGCCATACTGGGATAATTTCATAGTCCTCAAGATCCTGCTGTCATGCTTACAGTCCAAGCTCCGGAAAGTAGCTCCAGGTGCATGCAGTGATGTGGCATTTGTAAAGACCATGTCATTGCATTAGAGTGATTGCTACTGGAGCAGCAAGTCAGCTTTAGAAATTACTCTGAAATAGAGACTGAATCTCCTGTTTGATGCATAATTTGCCCATTTGTTTTTGTGATAGATTTATTTAATAAGTTTTTTTACACTTTAACCATCACAGAAAGTATATATTTTATATCCTCAGTAACATATGTAGCTATATATAGTAGTGAATTATAGTGGGGAGGAAAGTAAATATTCCAACTGAAACTGAAAGCCTTCCTTGAAGTTGCAGCATTTTCAGTGCTGTCTTCCAGTGAGACTGCTTGTAGCAAGCAGTGAGCTGCCTTCTTGCAAGAACCTCCTGAATTGCTGCAGAAAGTTTTTTCCTCTTTTTGGTGCTGCCACATGACATGCGTCTCAGACGCTGGTCTGCTTCCTCTGTCATGCACCTGATACAAGTGACAAACTCGTTTCTTCGCTGAAATCATCCCATGACCCAACATGTGTGCCTCTATCCGCAATACCTCACTTCCGACGTTAGTGATACTGTGACATTTTATATCGGTTGGGAATTAGGGTTTTTTTTAAGATGCTGTATATCATCTCCTGTATGAAAATAAGACGGTATTCTACTATGCTACATTTCACTAGTTCAGCTTAGATTTGAGGCAGCAGAACAAAGTTATGGATGTAATTAGTCACCCCCCTGTAGAACGCCCAGGTTTTGTTCAGGTTATTCTTTTTGGCAAGTGTTGCATTTTCTTCCTTTGCGTGTGAAATAATTTAGTGTCAGGGTGGCATCACTTAACCTTTATTAGTTATATATATGGGGAAAATAATCTGGTTACATTGACTGGAATGACGATTGCAAAACACATCTTAGGATCAATATTTTAGAAACATGTTGATTTTGGAATCATTTCACAGAGCAATACACTAAAATAGGCAGGCAAAAATCCCAACTTCAAAAATGCCTCTGTAGTGGCTACTAAAAATACATTAACATAAACAATTATTTCTTATAATTTTGACTGTATTTTAACCGATGCATTAGAATTCCAGTACTGTGTGCATGTTAGGATAAAACTAAATGTAAAAATTATTCATGTAATAGTGCATAGACTATACATTATAATTATTTATAACTTGTTGATTGCTTAATAGAACATTAGTCATCTGAGCTTTCATTTTATTTTCCTTTAAGATATCTCACAATTTTAGAAATAAGCAAAGACAGACTTTGAACATTTTACATAAATTTGTCCTGGCCTGTTGTCATTTAATTTTTCAAAATGACATTTTGGTTTTTGTACAGATCGTGTTTCTGCTTGAACAGTTCATATGCATTTTTGTAGTGTCTGAACTGCTTCTCCTCATAAGGTAGACATTTGCCTCCAAGGTACAGTCCTGTGTTGCACTCAGTCTTCTGCAAATCCAGTTAACATTTTAGAAAGGTAAAATCATGGATAATTCTGTGGTTTCAAAGAGGAGTAAGTAAGATGAACCAACACTAAATGTTGTATTGTTTCACTCAACACCGTTTTTTGTTCCTGTGCATTAAAAAATACTGTTTTAAAGAGTATCTTTCTTTCAGACCTGTAGTGCTGGTAAAACTAACCCGTTTCCATTCCCACTGTGAGCATTTTTTTTCCAAGTACTTTCTTGGATAAGATTATAGGATAACAAAAGCATTTATTTTGGTAAGTATTTCCTTTTACCAGGGTTGCTGGGTATTTTTTAATAATAAATAGGATGACTGCAAGCAAAATGTAGAGAAGTAGCACTGAAAAAAAATTACTTCTTCCTTTCTTTCGTGCAATTTCACTATTATATTTAAAGTTTTCAAAACCAGCTGTAGACTTTTACTTATTAACGTGTTGCGGTTAAAACTCTAAGGTATACTTTTTCATTGTTTTTACTGCAGGGTCTGTTAAAAGTAATAGCAATTCTAACCTTCTCCCTTCTGTCAGTTATTTTATATGGTCCTTTATACTTGGAAAGCTCTTCATAAATTTCTAATGCTAGTGTCAATGAAGTTTGTTACAAGTTCTTGTACTGCAGTGACATGTAGTGCATATCGTAAGGCAGCGGAGCGGCCACTGGAGGAAAAACCCTCTAAATAAGCTGTGAGTGACTTCCAAAATCCCAGAGCAACCCCAAGAGTCTGTGGAGGCTCTGGGTAGGTTTTCTGCTCTGTTAATTAAAAACGATTTCTTTAACGTAGAGAACGTACTTTGATTATAGTCATAAATTCCTAACCCCTTCGTTGTCATCTGTTAGAAGTGTGGATGATTTCTGACTAGGATTCTTCGTTTTGGCTTAAATATTTTTATCGTGTTCTTGAGTGGAAGCACGAGCAAATGCAGCTTCACCTTTTGGGAATAGAAGCTATTTTAAAAGGTGAAGTTGTCTTGCTATTTTTATTATTTTCTATATCATGAAGAAGCAGAGAAATGAAGAGTCAGGGGAAAAAAAAAGAATTATTCTTTCTTCAATCCTAAATCTACTGCTTCCCCCAGAAATTAGATAGAACTTGAAATACGTACTGTCCCCCCAGAGCCACTAGATTAAATCAAATTGAGATTACTTAACTCTCCCAGTTAATGCATTTGAGAAATCGCAGGAGGAGCTGGTCGCTCCGGTGGTGTGAGCGGCACAGGTGAGGCAGTGAAGGACTGCTCCCTCCCGGGAGCCTTCCCCGAGGACTCGCCGTCGGGGGACCAGTGCCACTCACCGCAGGCTGTGGGATGTTGCAGCAGCTGTGGTCTTCTAATCCCTTTTCCCTCTTGCTGGCAGCACTGACCCCTGTACCCGCTGCAAAGAGAGATTGCCACTGCAAAGGGAGGGAAAAAATAAAAGAAACGTCGTGTATGCTCTGGGTCAGCGTTGTCAGTATTCTCTGCTCTGTTGAAACACGCTTAGCCTCTGAAGGAGCCCAGCCCGAAGGCCCACAATTCGTAGCCTGGCTGCAGGAATTTCCTTTCGGTTCATCTATTGAAAACCACCTCGGAAATGACAGCATCCTGGCTATTCCAGTCACGCTTTCACGGGAGTCCTTTCTACTTGGTTTGTGGTGGCATTATGGCAGAGCAATGCAGAAAGGATGGAGATCGAGGGGAGAGCCTTGCCAGGGTTGTTCAAACTGGCAATGATGTTTTTAGGCGTAGGTTCAGCATCGCTGTGAGGCACACTCTGGGCAGCAGAGTTAAAGGCACTCCTGATGTTAAATGATTTGCTGAATAAAAGTGGATAAATGTGCTTTTCTGACTTGGTGTTGTAATTGGGGAAGAAATGCTTTTTAAAGGATTTCTTTGTGGAAAAGTTTAATAGATACAGTTTCAAGATTCATGGTCCGTTCAAAAATACAATTTGATAAATGACTTGTACTTTAAGATAAAGAGCAAAATACTTCATGAGTAAAGCCTTATTTTTCCCTTACATTGTTCTCATACTTGGCTAGTTCAAGTGCAACATCATTCTTACGTACAGTATTAACTGGCATTTTGTTTTATGCCACATAATCGTTTTGACATTTTGAATTTTAAAACCAGAATGAACATTCTGTAGGAAGGTCAGAAAAGAAAGTCAAAATAATTGGTAATAATTAATCAGAAATTGTTTACTCCTCAATGAAGGAATGGCAAATTGACTTAAGGTTTAGGTCACATCTCATATATTATTGAGAAATTCAGATCAAGCACAAGAATAGTTTCTCTGACCACCTGATACAGTCTAAATTAACTCCCTAATCCTGAGATAATCTCTGCTCGTAGTGTACAGATATTGAAAAGATAAAGAGCAATTCAGAGTCATGAGAGGAGACATAATATACACATACCATACAAATAATCTATGTGGCGGTGGTTTAGAACAAATGTGAGGGAGAGGTGGTCAGTGGGATATGTTAGGCTGTGGAGGAGATTTACCCTTAACTAGTGGAAATCTCCGTTTGTAAACTGCATACCAACATGCTTAGGAAGAAGCAATTTCAAATCATTAAGCGACAGGATTAGTGGGATCGGTCAGTATCTTTTGCCATCTCCAAGATATGTACGTAAACAAAACAAAATCGCACTTCATTCAGCAGGATGTTTCATATTTGTTTTTTGTTCTTTCAGCCCTTATAAGATAGTCTGCCTCATCCTCTTTTCCTCTGCACCTTCATTCGGTTTCAACTGGTTTGTGCGTGCGGGTTGCAGGTGAAGCAGAGTGTGGTCTGCACTTCTGGCTGGCTTTGGCTCCAAGGTTGAGGCATCCGTAAATTTCACTTGTTTATTAAAATTGGGAGTGAAATCAAATGAACAGCAGCAGACACCTTAAAAAGAACTTCAGGAGGGATCTGAAGCTTTAGGGTGGTCAGTTCAGGGCTGTGTCTGAATGTGAAGACCAGAGAGCCCAGGTCAGCAGAAGCTCTGGGAGAGATGATTCACACAGTGTTTTTGTAGGTGCTTGTCAGTACCAATGTATGGGGAAACTGGATAGCATTCAGATCTTTTAGTTTTCTAAACTCACCTTTTCAGGTTGAATAATATAATTTTGGGTGTACATACCTCGTTTGAGTAAAACGTATTTCTTCAACACCATTGTGATCCTTAGCACTGCCGAATGACTGAGAATGTAGAAGTGTCAGACCTCTTAACATTTGCCTTTGAGGAACTGATCCAACACTTGCTGTCTTCAAATAAATAGTGTGGAACTGGGGCAATGTGAAATCTATGTTCACTGTTAAATGAGAGAGCCGGCGCTGGAGCGGAGGGCTGGGCTGGGCAGGGATCATCTGGCAGAAGGCGCAGTGCTGAGCAGGAGGGCGGCAGTGCTCTGTTTTACGGCCAGATGCCAGATGCGAAGCCTAATGATGGCTATCGCATCTTGAAACTGATTACAAAGCTGAATTTTATTAGTGCTTGTCAGATATAAAACCAGTTTGTAAGGCATTTTGTTGTTTTATGGGTTTTAAGCAGTGAGAATTCACTTTTTTAAGGTTTTTTTCTGCAACCGTAAGGGCTAGAAACTTCTAAAAAACCTGGAGTTCTTCTGTAATTTATATGACTCCAAAACCAGAGTTTGTTTCCTGTACCTTTCCTTTTTATGCTGAGCTCCTGTGTAAAGGTATGTACCTCTGAACAGAACTTCTCTAGTCCAGAAGACTATATGCTCATAAGCACATAGATGGTGTAAGGAATCAGAGGGAGGTAGTCAGGACTGAGAAGCAGAATTGCAGGGGTGAACTTGGAACAGTTCATCATACATAAAAAAAGAAAGAAAAAAAAAGTGTTTTCTGAAAATCACAGGAGTTTGATAGGATTTATTTTTCCCTGAATTTTTAGTGAAGTAGACATTATTTTTGATTCTTCTCTCATGAAGTTGGTCCTTTAAAAAGTCTTTATGCAGGGCCCTACAAAGTCCTTCTTGATGTGAATTTGGAATAATGTGAGTAAGTCGTAAGTGGCTGAAAGAAGCACGTTATACAGGCTCTGTAACATAAGTAGTAGCTAAGTTTCTTCAGTCTACCATCAGGCCTTTGTATATAATGCAAAGTTCATTTTTCCCTTCTGGTAGGGGTGGAAAGATTTGCTTATAGAAGTGGATAGTCCTTAATTTTGTAGCTATTTTACTTACCAGCTCTGTGCCCAGAGCTCTCAGAGGTATTTCTAGCTGCGTATCTACAATAAGCATATCCTAAAATACTGGAGAAGGAAGGGGTCCAAATTATCTGAAAGATACCATGATTCATTATTCCTCCTCCCAGTGAGACCTCTCTGGCCAGACAGCTCTACAGCTCAGCCATTTCATTTAAATTTTCAGACACTTCGTAGAGAATGGCAACAAGACAGGTTGCATTGAAATCCCTTGACCCATATATTATTGAGAAAACACAATAAATAATTCTCCCACTGTTTAGTATTTTTATAGGGAGTTGTAATGTCTACATGGTGTTTATCAAGAGTATAGACAGAGTAGTTTAGTGCCATTATTACTTGAAACCTGGCTACAGCGTGGCATACTTCAGTTTGAAGACATCTTTTGTTATAATTGAGAATTTTATTTGCATATGTGCAATAGGCTCCCTTTTTCTCAGACAATGAAACCAGATTAAGAACCRATAAATGCCTATGTCATGCGTATTTAGAGTCAGTGTTTATCCTTCAGTAGGCTCTTCAGCGTTTGTCCACTCAGTGAACTGCTAGTCATTTAACTAACTGTTGTGTATTTATTGAGCAGATTTGAAATGATACAATATGTAGTGAAACTGGGTTGGAAGCTGCAGTCCTACTATATTTTTTAATCACAAAAATTACTCATTTTAAGTTATTTGGATAACTAACAGCTAAAGCATAATTAAATTGAATCAGGCTTGCGAGGCATGTTTAGGAAAAACTTGGCTGTATAACGAAAAGCTTAAGGGAAGGGAGAACAAATGTGACCTGGGTTGTCTGCCACTTTGAGCTTGAGTATCATTTTACCAGGACTACTTCAAACCATTTATTTGATGTCCGTCGCCATTTCTTTGAAAAATAAGGGATGGGATGATAGCTGCTGGAAAGTTGGAAAAGATGGTGTTTGGCATTTGCAGAGGTTTCAGGCTATATGGAAAGCTGCTGCCAAACCACTTCACAGCCTGATAGATTCTAGCATATTTAATTAAGGTAATTGATTGTATTTGGGACAAATTCTTTGATTTGGAGAATGCAGAAAAAATTATTTTAAACTTTGTGAGTTTCTACATATTGAGCTGATCAAACTGTGAAAGTTTGTATCTCGGTGATCAGAGTACAGGACTAAGGCTGCTTTTGCGGTTTAGGGAAGAGAACTTGAACATAGACCTCAATTACTGATGCTCCAGTTTTAAAGTAAAATGAACCTTCTTTACTTTTACTGATCCTGTCAGTGCTACGGCACACTTTCAAGCGATGGATCACAAATTCCACTTCAGACTTTCACGTGCTGAGGTGAACAAACCCACTTTAGCGAACATCAACCTGAATTACTTGTGATAATGATAATACCTCTCACAAATTATGATTTTAATAATTTTGTAGTTGGATTAAATGTGGCAAATATTTCACCTGGGTCTTAAGTACAGAACTCCTTCTTCTGCCCTCCATTATCCTACTGAGATGTATAGTAGGCTTTTATTGAATGACTGCATGGAAATAATGCTTTGACTTACCCTGCTTATGCCAGGCTGGAATTTCCATTAGTTAAGATGAAAATGTCTTCTTTGCCTACTTTACCTTTGTAAAAGAGTGTGTAAAATAAGGATTGAGTGCTTTGAGCTGTACAGATGATTCTGTAATGTTTGTACTCCTTTTAGTAATGTCGGGATATGGTGCCATCATTTGTATCCTCATAAAACGTAATTAGGTATTGGATGTTTGCCTTCAAAAATGTTCAGCCTGAGCTGCCTTCTTTTGAGAAGTCTGGCAGTGGACTGCGAAGTAGAGCATCCTCAGTTCTCCTGCTGCATGGCATCCCACAATACTTCCTTCCTGAAATGTTTAGTAATTTTTTAATGTTTAGTTAACAGGTCTTTCTTACTTCGCTGCATACTGCAGGTGAGAGGCATCAAACCACTTACCTATGTTCTTAAAAATACATTTAAGTGCCTAGCCCTATCCAGTTTAGGAAGATGTTGGCTGAAGTGATATGCTTGCCGAAATGGAGTGAATGATGAAAAAATTGTGGTAAAACTTGCAAGTTTTTGTCTGTCAACACTATGTGCAAGCCACTGTCTTACAGTACTCTCAAAACCCTTTTTAAACTTTATGTAATTATAAAAAGGTCCAGCAATTTCCTCCACAGCTGAAATACGGCTATCTAGCTCCATAGGATATAGTTTTTTGTTTTGCACTTGTAATAGCTTTTGGCTTAGAGGACACTCCAAATGAACAGTGCAGTAGTAGTATAGATATGGAAGATAAGTTTCAAGAGAAATCTCCTGTATTTCTGCTGCAATGAACAAAAACTGGGTTAAAAAATGATCCTAGGGCCCCTTGCCCTTTTTCTTCATCTTTGTCTTCATCTTCTTTGCCACCTCCGCCTTCTCGTATCATCCACTTCTTTCACCAGAATACTTCTCTGACGTTTCTGGAGTGCAGTTTTTCTGCTTTTTTGTTTCTTCAGTTTCCTCCCTATTGGTAAAATGCCAGAGTGTTTTTCTACTAGAATTTTTCAGACTTTGCTGTTCTGAACTAGACAAATGATAGAGCGTTAATGTCCCTTTTCTGCAAATACCCCACATTCAAAAACAAAATTGGGAGGCAAATAGCTTGTGCTACGTTTGCAGCCATCCACTTCAATATGGGGAACTTCCAAGTCATCCAAACCAAAACTGGTTGGAGCAGGCTGTATTCCTCCATGAAGTTTAATCTCAGTGGGACTGGTGCTTCCAAGGGCGTATCAAAACATGCAGTGACTGAGCTTATTGGAGTGATGGTGTTGCTGTCCCGATATAGCTGTAGTGATTTCAGGACTCAGCTAGTACCGCTGTGCCATGATGCAGTCCTGCTGCRCCACGGGCAAAAGAGCTGTCTGTGGGACCTTTTAACTCTCTGTTCTCACTTGTATGGTGTATTTGCTGGATTTACTGAATCCTCCTGTATGTCACCTACCACGCAGAAAAAMCTGTCATGTCTAAACAATTTCTCTCTTGCAGTCCCTCAGATTACTTTTGGAGGCAGACCTACTCAAACATCGCTGAGAACTTGAATACATAGGAGTGCAGTACATTGCATATGGACACTAAAATGACCTAATCAAGCAGATCTTGATTTGCCAGATTTTATGTGTCAGCTTTCACTGACTGTCTACCTGTATGTTAAAGACACACCCCTGGCACACAATCAGGAGATGAGTCTGGGATCATTTTAGTCCTGAAGCTGATCAGGAGGTGCCTGCCCAAAATATGTCAAACAGTTTGCATTGTATGCGAGACCTTTGATTCTGGAAATGACAGTGGGTTTTTGTCTATTTGCATGCCCGTATCAGATGCATTTTAACTGGTATCTAAAATAACTCTCAAAGGCTGTTGGTTCCATCCCGTGGTAAAAAAATCAGAAGTGAGGTTCCTGAGCTTTTGGAGAAGGCACTGTTTACTGCACCGCACTGTCTACCTGAGCAGGCATTGCTTATATTTATACTGCTGCGGTGTGTGCCTTCTACAAGCACTGAAGCAATTTAAGTTTTGCCTATAGAAGTGCTCTGGGCATAAGAACATTAAGCTTGCAAACTGGAAGTCATGCCTTTTGCATAATGATTAGTAGTACAGTAGGAAAAACAATGTCTCTACCAGTCTTTGGCTGATGAACCTTAATTTAAGAGTCTGCTTCTGCCCTTCTAATGCCACTGGTTAGTAACTTACTCTTGGTTCTCTTAGTGGATGGAATTGTGACTCCATCTAATTCTGCCATTGCAAGGGATGGCATTCAGTAACTTTGATGGTACTTTCCCATTCTCTGTTCCTACGCTCATAAATCTGCAGTGGATTTATTTAAATGGAGCCAGTATTTCACCCGTTTACAGAGTAAAGGACTCCACCATGCCCTGTGTGCAACATGATTAAAGTTAGGAGGATGTGGTCAGTAAGGAGTTAAATAATAATTTTAACCTTCAGGGCTAGGGCTGCACAGAACAGCGTTCAGGCTGAAGTTATGTGAATTTGCTAATCTTGCTTAATTGCTGTGTCTCGTGAAAAGTGTTCCCTTCCCCCATGAGACTCGGAAGTCCAAAATGCTGAAAACATCTTCATAGCAAAATGTCAGCAGGCTAAATTAGCCTAGACAGACAGTCCTATAACTGCAGTTATAGCCTTGAAGTAATCTTCAAATAACCAGGCTAGGGTTTCTTTAGAGATTGTTTGTGTATTGTTTATGCTCACACATTATATTGTGCCACATAGGGAAACCCCAAGGTTTTTAAAGCATTATTCTGATACAAATCATGGTTTTCCATTCCAGAAACAGTTCTCCTAAGCTTGTTTGGCTTATCAGTCTGATCTGTACAACTTGGGAAATGAATCTTCAGTAGCAAATGCTTCCATTAGTTGTTCTCAGCCAATCCATAGATGGAAAAACACTGGGTGAGCTGTAAAGAATGATGTTTGTTTAATGACCTCCCACTGTTGAGAGTGCCCATGTGGCAATAAATGAGTCAAGCTGATGAGATGCACACACACCTGTACAGGTTTATGTGTAATAAACAGTTTTTGCAGAACATTTCATGGTGCATGAGCCAATGCGTGCTGCCGCATCCTTCACCTTGCACACTGTTCCTGCTCAAGAACATGCTTGTAGCTGGGGAGCTTCTCTGGTTAACCAGCAAAGAGGTAAAATCTGTAAATCATACTCTCCTGCGATTCAGGTATCCCATTCCAGCTGGAGTGGTGAGGTTAATGCCAGCTCAGCAGTTGCACAAATGAAGATGGATTTTCAAATTAGAGGCATGAGTTTTGACAAGGCTGTGTTCCTTTGTAGGTGTTGGAATTTGTGGGTATTTTGCTGATCAGTACTTGTGATGTTGATGGATCGCTCTAACCCATCTTTTTGCTGTTACCTCAGCATTATCACTTTGTGATTTTGATATTTATGGTGGCTCAAGTTCTATAGGACCTTCTAATGAATATGTCAGGTAGCAAAACTGTTGTGTCAGAGATTTTGCTTCTCTCAAACTTTGTTGTGGAAATCCCAGTTCTCTGTGTCATCCAGTGCATGTTTTAAGTAGTCAGGAGCGTGATTAGACATGGCCATTGCCATCACCTTCTCTCTGCATTGACTGGAATCTCTATTACAACTTTGCTGTCTTTTCTTATTTCCCTTTCCCTGACTGCATACCATGGTTAAAATGGTCTAATTTCTGTTCTGTTATCAACTATCTACTGTAGCTTTCTTCACAAAAACCACCAAACTTCTTAGGGAACAAGAAACCAGACCAGTAGTCAGTAAATTATAATACAGTGCTTCTCTCTCTATTACTTTACCAGGACATTTCACAAAAATTTACACAAAAGTAATTTACCCAAAAGAAAAAAAAATGAAGAAAATTGTTCTAGCTAACACCTGAATAATTGCAAATAGCATGGGGATGTGTTTTTCAAAAAACAAATTTTCTGGGATTTTCTTAAATTTTCTTCAAATTTTTTGTCAGTCAAATCCGTGTTTTAGTGAAAAACAGTATGAGATTTCACTTTGGAAAGAGAGAGAGTAGGATCTGATTCTGATATTCCTACGCTTACTGATCAGTCCTTTTACATTTGGGGTTCTAGTCTATCTGGTGTGATAGACTTACTGTTGCAGAATGAAGATACTAGAGTCTAGCCTTCCCTACAATTTTCTTATGTAACTTTAGCAAGTTTGTGCAATATAATGTAATCCTTACGTGATACAATTTGCATTAAAAGATTCCCCCTGCCCATTCCCACTCACACACATACCTTTGCTTGCTGTCTTGTTCGGAATATAAAGAGTGTCCTGACTGTCGCTCTCTGTGAAGAGTTTTTCCAAATCCCATTAGGAAACTTCTGTTTTGTAAAAAAAAAAAAGTGAGATAATTTTTGCCCAGATAGTTTCATTCCTGCTGAAGAAGACTTCCTTCTCTTTTTGGATATTTACTTAAAACCAGTGTTTGACAGTAGACGCTGAAGTGCTGCTTTCGTTGTATTCAGCTCCTAATGATCCAGAAAGTATCAATCACTGAAACAGTTATTAAAATTCTTAGTCAGGAGATGTAATTTAAGAGACCCAGACTGTCCAGAGGGCAGTGGACATAGATCGCTCTTAAAAATGCAAGACATGTAAACTAATTTTTGCCAGCAGTTAATCAATAGCATGAGAAGTAGAAAATTTCTGACACAGTAATAAGTTTAATTATTGTTCTCTTCATTCTGGTAGATAGAAGTTCCTCTAAATCTGTGTTGAAAGCAACAGAGTTTCATATATTGCTACGAAATTTTCTGGGCCTGTCAGATCATGGGTGATCAGATTTTTCTTTTTTGGTTTTGGGCTCTTACCCCCTTTAGGAGCTGGAATGTCCTCAGTGTGTTTGATGCTGTTTAATGCTATAAATGCACAGTGCCTAAGTTTCCTTTTCTTTTTAAACATCCTTTTGGTTGTTTAACACAGAGGATAGTAAATATACGCTTTAAGAAACATTCAGTGATATTCCTGGAATTTGTTTCTACTGGTTGTAACATTCATTCTCTATTTTCCTAATACAAGCGTGTGTGTGTATGTGACTAATCCTTTTCTTCTTTTTTAGTTTTAAAGGGTAGATTGGGATTGGCTACATGTGTGCACAAGGGAATTAAGTGGATTGTAAGAACAGCCTTTCAGCCTTGGCTATGCTACCTGCCTATTTTGTTGCCGAACCGTAGGTTGCAGGGGAAGCCAATAGGTTTCCAATGAAATTGTACCAGAATGCAGAATGCTGCTTAAAAATTACTCCCACCCTTAAAAATGGGAGGCAAGGAGGCAGCTTGGACCCTAGGAGATTTGTTGCGGGCAAAAATGGCTGCTGTCACGATTACTGTGATGTGGGAGCGTGTGTGCGTGCCCTCACTTTTCTCAGTATTCAACAGAAAGGTGTAGTCCAGTTAGGTAGTTGCAGGGAGACTGATTTGCTCCAAGACTGAAATGGGGAACCCAAAACATAGCAGAAAAGCAACAGGCAAGGTTTTTACATCACAACAGAATGATAATGTTTTAGAACATATGAGTCTTCAAAACTGGGGGGGGAACAAACACAACACCCCACAGGCTGCCTTTATAGTTTACCAAGAACAAAATATCAGAAAATCCTGCATGATGCTCTCTCTATGACAGCTAAAGAAGATTGACTTGCAGCTTCAGGCACCTCAGGTAATTGCAGTTTCTGCTGCATACAGATTCTTTGCTTATTTTGTGCTGCTTCAGCACTTTTCAAAATAAAGTCATTGTCACTTAAGTGAACATATGTTGTACAACAGATTTAGTTGATGAATTGGTCCAAAGTCTTCCTCGTGTATATTCACTGGAATTGCACCACAGATTAAATTGGTTCTTTTTTTTTTTTTCTCTAGCACTGAAGTATATTCTGAGTTATTATTTTGCATCAAAAGGCAAATGCTAATAATAGCAATCAGCTTGCTTAGTCCAACATCCTAAGTGTGTTGGTGGCATAATGATTTCAGCTATTGTGCTTTATCAGCAATATGCTTGGGGACTGTGCCAGCTGAAGAGTATATACTATAAAGTAACACCACCGACATACTAACATTAAGAATTTTTAGTATTCCTTAAATGTACAATGTTTTAAGAACTATTAAACATAAGATTGTTCTCATTCAGTCCCTGACTCGCTTTATTAACGCTAACTATAAGATTTGCTTGAAGAAATTGCCAGTAGAAAGATTTGCTTTCTCACTGCTGCATTAATCTAAGATTCTACACATGGCTTAAATTATACATTATGGAAAAGAGAGAAGAGTAGAGAAATTTAATTAAATTAAATGACCAAGTTGTCTCAGTCCAAACACATTTGGTCAAAACCTGTGCCAGCAATTGCTGTAGCAGTGTTCAGGCTGACCCCACTGAAATACAGCTAAAATGTACTGTTTGAATTTTAAAAAATAGAGTTAAACCAAACAGAAACCCCTTAAATAAAGACCTGGTGAATAACATTAGCAATCAAAAAAGAATTTACAGCTACTAACTGGAGTTTTGTTTGTGTATATCATAAAGACACACACTTCTTGAGGGAGCGTCTTGCTATGAATTCTGCAAAAGACTTGCAGAGAAAGATCCACAAAGATGCATCATATTTTTCCAGGTTCCCCGGCGACCAGCACATTACCCATCTACTAGTTCCCTACTACACATTCAGGGGTATTAAGGCACTAAAAGGTTTTGCCTGAATGCCCCATTACTCATAAAAACAGATTTCCCCATACATGCACAAAATGGTTATTCAGAGTTTTCTGGCTCTTGCTGTCTCAGGTGACAGTCAAACTCTTCTGTGTTGCAGAGCTACGTATCCTTTGTCAAGCTCACCCTTCATCCCAGACTGATGCCTAAAAATAAGGCTCTGGAGGCAATACTTTTCAGATGAGATAATGTATGTATTCTACATATGTCATCTGTATCTTACATATTCTTCTAAATACTGTTTTGTAAAATGAAAAAAACCTCCAACCCCCAAAGCCTTACGCTTTATTCTTTTCTTCTCTACTTGTTCATGAATAGACTTGTATTTTTGTTCATTTTGATTCTTACTTTTTCTTCAAGGTTTATCTATCTTGGATATTTTATTACGTTGCTATTGCAAGTGTTGTGATGCTTTGGTGCATCAATGGTATTTTCTTTGGTAGGAACTTTTATTATGAAACACACATGAAAGAACATAAAGGAAGATAAAAAAAAATCTTCCATTTTGTGTTTGATATCAAAAGCATTGAAAATAATAATTTATCTTAGTAATAATAGAAGCCAAGGCCTGATTGCTTAACATATACTGCCCTTCTGAATTTAGTGTTAGTGAAGCAATACCGGAATTCACAAAAGATTTAAAAATTAAGGACAACGCATTGACATCTTGTTTCAGGGAAAAGTGGACTCACTGTTGCGGGAATTGAGGATGCCGTATCATCAGTATTTCCTCCACTGGCAAAGATGACTTTGCTGCTTTCTCCTTCCTGTGGCCCCAAGTACTTCTCTCGCCTTCGCCACAGCAGCGCAAGGCTGATGGTCGYGGCAGTGCAGTGCTTTGTCCAGCTGCGTCGATTATTTTTTCAACTAATGTGCTTCGCAAAGAAGCTCTGTATCCATTGCATTGGCACAACCGAGGGACAGCATGCAATGATAGAGAAATATGGATACGGAAAGTTGAAACAAGCTTTTATAGGTGTATGGGAGTATGATTTCAATTTTTGTTTTTTGGTGGGTTTTAGTTAGCATGAGAGAACAATCTGCTGACTTTGCAAAACCTTCTGAAAGTTTCCCAGAACTGGTATCCACCATCTTTGAGTTCTGGTTTCTGCCTTTTCCTTCTAGAAATAGTCACTGCTTGGGTTTAAGTTTTCCCCCAAATTTTCCCGTAAAGGTATTTCCATTTTTAAATCCCATCCTAATTACAGTGTTACGAGGGCAACAGATCTCATTTGCTTGTTTGTTACCGTGTTGTTTTCCTTGTTTGAGGGAGTTTTCCTTTGTCACATAAAGATGCTTCGGGCATATGTCAGCTGGCTAGCCAGCATTATTTTTCAGTTTGGGCTGTAAACAAAGTGTTTACACTAAGTAACTGTTCCTTTTCCCAGGAGAAGAAGTTGGTAGTACTGAATTGCATTATTATCTCTGAATATATATGAACAAAGTCCATGATTTTCCTAACACATATGCAGAACTGATCATCATGGAAAAACATAAATCTGAACAATCACAGTGGCCATCGCAGCTCTTGGTAAAGGCGTGACACAAGTGTACATGAACAAACCTGGGGTGATTGTGCCCTTAGCTCAAACAACCAACAACCGCTCTTGCTGCGGACACGGAGCTGCTCTCACTAAATAAGAAKCTGGATGGTACCTCAGCATCAAGCGACTGTATGCACAATCCTGCATTCCTGTTTGTGAAGTAAACTTTATTGGTTAAAGCCACTTGCCTGATGTCCTAGGTGGTTTTACTTCACTAGTGGGTTGGGCTTTACTAGTGGGTAATCACTGATGAGTTGCTGAGTTACAGCTGGAATCACAGGACTTTAGTCACCTGTGGTCATCTGCCCATCCACTAACTGTCTGCCTAAGCCAATTGCTTGTAATACGTTACTCTTTTCTACCATTCCCTTTCCTGTTGTGCTCCCTCCCCTGTTGTGCTCCCTCTGCCATTTGTGCCTTCCCACTCCTTTTGTCATCCTGCCTTAGGTATCTATATATAGAAAGCATGGCACTCTCTCTCTGTGACGCTAATATGACTTTTGTCGCTGTCATGCTCTCCTCTCTGCTTGTTTTTTTTCTTTAACTTTTCTTGGTGTAGTAAGTACTTTGGTTTAGGGACTGGCTCAGAGACTTCTGGTGGGGGGTCCTGGTTTAAATTAATCCTGTAGTGCAGTCTTAAATACAAATCAGTAATAATAATAGCGTCTTCTGAATTCTGTTGTGATGAGCATTGTGTGCAAGTGCCACGCATTCAGCATAGCAAAAGAATTTTTAAATGGGCAAAGAGAGGTCCTTAAAGGATAAGCTGGAAAAAAAAATCTTTATTATGCTGTTGTACAGTACTGTTGTGAGAAATTGGTTTACAAGGAAATTACACCAGTATCTTTAAAAATTACAATTAGTATCACAGAAACATCACTGACTTTTATTCRCAGCACATAACAATGCAGTTGTCTTCAAGGAAAACTTTGTATTTATTCATTTCAATAAATAGAACCTACTGGAATAAAATATTCTACTATGAAGGACTGTATTTTAATAGAACTTAGCATTTAAGAAATGTATCAGGTAAAATACCAAATCTATGCGAAACATGTAGATAGATGATACACATTATACTTATGACTGTTTGACGAGAAGTAATTTTTGAGTATAGTGAAAGTGATGCTTTCATCTGAAGAAGTCATTTTTCTTGAAAACTAAAAATAGCTTCTTATTCAGATAGATTATCTAGCTATGTTGCATGGAAACCATTTTTCTCTATTACTGTACTTATGTAACACTGGCTTCAGGCTGAAAAGCACAATTGTATTTTTGTTAAATTAACAGTTTAAGGTCAGGTTCTTTCTCCCTCTGCTGCTTTAGAGATATGTGCAAGTCTTATTTCATGTAACCTCTGTGCCTTTGTGTGACATACTGAGCTTCTGTAACATAGTGGAAGGGTTCACAGTAGAACGTTGTGGAAGGTTGACTTCCATCTTCTGCCCCTAGTCAAGTTGATGTAAATTACAGCTTCTGTTGTGAGCTCTCTGTGGATCCCAGAGGATGGTATTAGTATAAAAATTTAAAAGTTGAATTTAAATAATTCTATTTTACTGTGTCGCTGATGAAAATKAACACATTTTGTTCTGGTGAAAAAGGGTATCTTGGAGTTACTGAACTGGGTTTTATTTTGTTGTTGGTTTTTGTGGTGGTGTTCCACATGAATAGCTTTGGGACAAACCCTGGCAGAGSTGTTTGGACAACACACTTTTCAGTGCTTTTGAATCTTTAAGTTTTAGTTGTATTTAACACTAAATTTCCTCCTCTTTTAATGATTATTTCACTGTGAGCGAAATACTTTTGTATTACCTTTAGTTATTGAAATATGTTCTGAACTATGATTTTAGCTTAATAAAGACTTTTTCCTCTAGGAATTTTTCTGTATATTTTCTCTGCAAGACACCGGGACAAAACATTTGAAGAGGAGTTTTCATGGGGCCAGGGGTTCTCTGTACTACTTCACGATTTTCCATTTCCCCTGCCTCTCCCCCAGCCTTTGGAGAGCTGCGTGTGTCCACCTTGGCAGTTACTCCATGTTCCCGCCATCTGCATGTATTGATTTCTGCTTTCCCTCCTTGCAGACCTTCAGAGATACAAAGCTGTAACAAATAAAGCTGTGGTCCTCAGTGTTTATTAACACAGCATCCGTATCTGTAACTGCTGTGATATGCCTTTATTATAGATGAAGAGATATTTCAGACTCAGGGTTTGACTGGGTAGGAGCATATGCCCTCTGAAGAAAAGAAAAATGAAATCTTTGTGATAGTGATTTGGAAGCGAACCATTTGACTAAGACAGAGTGTCATATGAAATGGTGCTTCTCTCCATGAAGCTCACCTTGGCTGGAGTGTAAGAACAGGGTGGTTGTGTAAAGAAAAGACTGCACGGAGACTCTCAAAGAGAGCCCAGGGTTGTTCAGAGATCATAAATGGGTTCTACCCCTTCATTTGAAGAGGGAACTCTAATGTGCGAATCTTGAGATTATATATTTGTGTTAGCTGTGGTTTGAAATCCTTTTTTCCCCTCTTTYTAAATATCTGGTTCCAGCATCCCTATAAACATTCATTGGGAAGCCTTCTGCTACTGATCATAGTTTCCCAAAAACGAAAAACCTGCGCAGGTGCCGCAAGCTCGGTGAGATGTGCC
The DNA here is from genome assembly GCA_035582835.1 of Phoebastria nigripes. Classification (NCBI taxonomy): domain Eukaryota; kingdom Metazoa; phylum Chordata; class Aves; order Procellariiformes; family Diomedeidae; genus Phoebastria; species Phoebastria nigripes. The sequence continues at coordinate 2,399,391 of JAYKAV010000112.1, forward strand.
AGTTATCACGCATTTTTTGCCACGTACACCTGACCCTTATCACAGCCTGTGAGCAGAAGCACTGCAATACCGCATCCTCAGAGAAAAGACTTCAAGACGTGCCTTGAACGCTGGTCCCCAGCGTCCTGTTCAGGGGCCTGGCTGGTAAGTGCCGTGATTATTTTCTGGCCTTCGTAGCATCATCTGGAAGAGCTCTTGGGTCCATCTCTTTAGACGTAAGATGCAAAGGGCCAGATGTGCTATACCCTGTGCAGCATAGGGTGCAAGCCTCGACATGCTAAATCTCTTCCAGTTCAGTGGGATTACATTTTTCCACTGCAAACCTGAAGGGAGCTTCTCTGATTCAGGCACTAATGTCATCCTGAAAATGTCATCTTAAGGCACTGCTGGCTGTAAAACTTCCTTGCCAGTTGCCTTGAAAAATGCATGTCTCTCAACAGGGTGGAAGAAAGCTCAGTTCCACCATTTTAACAATCTTGTTACTCACTTGTTTCCTCCAAAGCTGCATTCGCCTGTAGTTAAGCATAAGGATTAGGACTCCAAATGTTATTTAGTCATTTCACATCCTTTAAAAATCTTTCAAAGCTTGTAAGATTCTTCTTACTTTCCTAATTACCAACAAATAATATCCCAGAATGCCTTCCTGCTTCTTCTAATGGCCCTTTTCAGCTACATCTCACTTGAGATGAGGTTTATTTGAAGTTTCCAGAACAGACAATTTTTGGAGATGCAACATGGCAAAAAGTGCTAAGAGACTCTTCAAAACATAATTAACACCTATTTATCCTGAGTCTCGTATCTTACAAGTGGCTTTACCAAGCACTCTCAAATTTGGGCCAAAGAAAGGTCTGCTAATGAGAAATGTCTGCAATATCTGAAAAAGAAACAAGCATTTTGTTGTATTAGGGGTTTCTTTTGGTTTTGTATTTTGTTTTTGGTGTCTTTTTTTGTCTGCTTGGGTTTTTTTTTTTAAGGCTCTAAAGACTAGAGGTGGAGTGGAGAACCCTGGAAGGAAAACAAAGAGCCAAATGGTGAATGATTACATCTTCCTCTCATTCCTCTCTTCTATAGCAGAACATGCTCTAAGAGGTTGAAACTCCCTGTATTTCTAATTCTTGGAAGGAATAAGGTATAGGATCGAAGGAACAAATCTCACTGAAATGTTTTACCTAGTATTAGAAGAAAATCTCAGATGCATAGCTTCTTTCCCCTAAAAAACAGATTAAAAATACCAAATCAGAAAAGCATCTTAATTGTGCAATTTCCTTCAGCTACAGAGCTTTTAGTCCCCCTGCATTTTCCATTCACCTATAGAGAGGCAGCCTGACAGGACTGCTGCGCACAGCTATTAGCTTTAATTGCCGTGGCTTTACTTTGCTTTTCTTTAACCAGAACATGTTTGTGGCTAAAAATAGAGCTATTCTTTTCTGATGTAGATATAACATCTCTAGGAACTTAACGGGTTACATACTGTTTGCCAGTAGAATAGTGATTTATAAAATACTTAGAAGGGAGCAACTCTATTTGTAGGGAAGCTAAGAGTTCTCAGCTGGGGAATTGTTTTAAATGGTCAAGCCATATTTGTGTGCTATTTCTTTTAATTTTTACTTTGTAGTCCTTCCCCTCTTCAGCCCTCATTTCCTGTTCCTTTTTTGCATTTAAGAATTTTTTTTTTTTGCAAATGATACATTTCGATGCACAAGAAGGAACAATGCGGACCTCATTAAACATAAATGCTCAGATAAAATTAGATGATTACTGTTTAGCATTTTATATGCCCTGTGTAAAAATAGAGGACAACCTACAGAGTAGAGGCAAAGACAAATATGAACGGTGGTGCCCTGTCCTGTGCCCCCAAATGGAAGACAAGCCTTGCCAACTCACTTCGAAAGTGAGTACTCTAGGCCAGCTACCTACAGCCAGCTACATCTATTGCAGTTGACAGGCTGTTTCTCCACTGATTTTGGCAAAGTGAACTCAAGGTTACTATGCAGTGAACGTGCTCTTACTGAAAGTAAACTAAAATTTGCTAGCAGCAACACTAGGTCCATCACCACCTGCCAAATGTTTTTTCTTTCTGTTTCTTATGGTAAATTAATTATCAAACAGCTAGGCTTCTTTTTTTTCTCTGAATTCTTGTTCACACAATGTGCTTGATCTCCTCTTGCAAGCTGGAGTATGCCAGAAAAAGAATTCCTTTTGTTTTCTACTAGAATATAAACCCAGTAATACAATGTGCAGAAAATAATGTGTAAAACTCCTCGGGATAGCTCTGTACCCCGGTTCTCAAAGATAACAGAAATATTAATATTGTCATCTTAGATATCAGAGATGTGGGCTGACCTATGGGCTACTCATCAGTAGCATAAAAAGTCATCTTTTCTTTGGATATATAGGTATGTATCTATGTAGTTTTAAAATACGATTTTCATTGCTTGTGAAGGGAGCAGAACCAGACTGGTAGCCCTGAGGGTTGCAGTCTCCTGTTGAGCACAGGACAGGTACCAGCAGTCAGTCCTTTGCCAGGATGGGAGGCAGCCGAAGGAGCTCAATTCCTAGGCATAGCAAGATCCTCCTTCTGGAAGCCAAGCCCACCACCCCCGCGGCAGGGAAGGGTATGACCCACTGGCGCCAGCTCGGCCCTGGCAGCGTGAGAGGGGTTCTGCATCACCCATCCGCTGGTGTACCGTGCTCTCCTGGGAATCAGCAGCTTCTCAGCTGGGAGCCAAACTGAAGCGAGAGTCATGTCTGAGGAAATACTTTGGTTTATTCTTTTGCAGCTGCTGATGTGATAGAACACTGTTAGCTGAAAAGACGTTATGGCCAAATCCAGTTTATTTAAAGACGACCTCCATTAGTTTATTGATCACCATATCATTCGAGTAAGTACATCATAACAAACAGCTAGACTGAAAACAGTAGTCAGCGAGTGGCACTCCTGCCTCGAGGTACAATTCAATCATTTCTGCTTGAGAATTGTATCCTTAGCTCTTAGGCACTTGGCTGAATGGTACATGCTTTCCAAAGGTCTTACTAGCAGAGGTTATCCTGCTCTTCTGAAAGAGTTTTTATCCTCCGATGTTACTCCAATTCCAGCAAACAACTCTTCAAATCCGGAATAAAATTCACATTCAGCATTTTGTCTGTGGATTTTCAAGTTTTAATTTGATTAAAGACCATGACGTTAGCATCCTGAAAAGCAGCATAACTACACAGGAGGTGGAGAGCCAGGCGGAGATCTGCTCGGGAGCTCATTTCAGGAGCCCAGGTCACCTGGAGTGCCAGCAGGGCTATTGGAGGGGGTTGCTGTATTATCGCTCTCCCTAGGCTGGATAGAAAGTCGCACCTATCTTGTCACCAATGCGAAATTCTCCCCAGCCCCCGCTGGTATAATTCTGTTTGTGTCTGAAGGAAGGCATGTCTGAGGGCGAAGTGGTAATTTGTTCGCTATGACTTTGGCCTCCCAGCTGAGCTTCCTCACAAGGGTGTAATTTAGGTCTTATTCAGCAGCTCACTTAGGTGTGTCTTCAACCTGGAGCATGTATGTTGTCCCCTTTGCTTCTGTGTGACCTCTGCCCAGGCATAAAGTTAGGAATGTACTGAAATGTTTTGGACAGTGTGAATTTATTTAGCCAAGCTTAAAAAAAAAAGTTCTTAAGCAGCTCTCAGCATTGGTGCCTTAACCATGTTTGTGATGTGCTCTTTAGGACTTCATTAGGGAGAACGAAATATTTCATATAAGCTGTGAACCACACTTGATATGGGACAGACTRTCTCGCTCTTGTAACCTGCACTGGATTTAGACAAATGACCTGCAGTGCAAAGGATCTTAGCTGTCCATTTTTTTATGCTCTTTCTAAAACTAAACACATTTAAAAGTCTCTAGAAGGGAGCTCTTCAGCCAGTTAGCACATTATATCAATAGGAATGGTAATTGTTATTGGTTACTCCATGTTTTCTAGAGTGTTTCTACAGATTTTCATTTTGCRGCTATTACAATTACACTAATTATACACATAAATACACCCGGCACTTGTAGACAGATTTCTTTTTGTTTGAAGAATTTACTTAGTAATGGGATCTTTTCAATACAAATTAAGCCAGCTTGAACTATTTAAGTTAATTTATATAATAGACCTTGCCTATGAAGCTTAGCATTTTGGTCTTGATTATAAACAAGGATATCTGGGAGTACACTCATTACTCCTGTGAAGCCTCCCTGCTGTGAAGAGGGAGTGAAGTTCTGTTTGTTTAGATTTTTTTGAAGTTCACAATTAGATTTAAGCCAATACAAAATATCTGTAGACATACTTGGGTAGAAACGCTATTCAGATCCCCTTTTTTCCCCTCCCAGACATCAGAGCCAGTGAACAGCAAACATTTCTAGTTTGTTGCACTGGTTCCCTTGCCTATAAACAGATAAAGAGAATGGGCACAAGATACCAGTCCAAGTGGCTCCCTCCCTCTCCTCTTCCTTCCAGAAACAGGGGAGCGTACTCCAAATTGCAAGTAGAGAAGTCATGTTAGAAGCCTTAAAACTGTCTGCTGAGCTTAGCATGGGGAGAGAGAGGGACTTCGAAGTAGTCTCCTCTTGCTTCCTTTCATGCTTGGCCTTCAAAATGTCCACCTCTCCGCCAAGAAGGGGAGGAGGGGAACAGCAGAAAGAGTGTGCAAAGATCACGAGAGGGAACAGGTCAAGGCTGCAAAGAAGCAGGATGAACAAATGATTAGCAATGGGCTGTAATTCCAGCGGTTGGTCATCTGAAACAGACCGGCATTTCTCTCCAACAGAGCCCTGCACTGAATAATTAATAATTATGTGAGAGACACAGCAGTTAAAAAAAAAAACCCACAGAGAACCAAATACACCTCCCCCCGCCAAGTTCTAATTGTGCTGAATGTGATTGGAAAGATTTCTTCGGCATTGGCTTTTATTAAGACAAGCTACCATGCTTGAATTTCTTTCTTTTCATAATTATTACCAAAGAATTCCCTTTTTACATATGTGATAAGTTAAACCCTCTCATGAGTTCTCTAGCCTAGGTCTGAACCAGCACTAGCTATTGTCAATATATTTTTATTTGATCTTTGGTGTCATTTGGATCCAAAGGTTTTGGTTTCCTTGATCAAGACTCAGCAATACTTAGATAAATACTTAGCCCCAGGCTTGCCTTTCCATTCATATTCCGTGTTTGTTTAAGGTTACAGCTCATTTTATTTCTTCTCTTTCTGCTTGTAATTGCTAATGCATCACTACGGTAAGTTTCTAAAACATGTCCTTGTGTGATCCAAGCTTACTTCAGTGTCCTTTAGTGACATTGCCTTTCCTTTTCTGTTTTTCCTCACCTTTCTCATTTTTCTTTCTTCTTTTTCTAAGTACAGACACTCAAGCAATTTTTTTCTGCCAGTAACTTTGAATTCAGAACTCTCACATTGGGAATCCCACCACTGCCCCTTCTTCCTCTTCCATCACATTCACTTTGTGCGTTTCATCTTCTGGAAACAGCTGTATCTTTTGTGGCTGGTTCGTTTTTGTATTTTATCAGATTGCTCTCTGCCCCTCCACAAAGGGAGCTATCCTCATCTTCCTCACCCTTCTGCTACTCAAACAAAAATGGCCACCCCTTTTTTGATGCAGTTCTCCGTCATGGGTAAGGTTTCAGGCTGCTCATGACCCATGTCTGCTGGAATGCCAATGAGAGACCTCTAAGTTTTAGTGCTTTCAAGTGCATTGAGAGGATGATGGCATAAAAATAATTGACTATTATTTTAATACGCAAAGAGGTTAGTGTAACAGTAGAATTGGTTGTATTTGTATTTCTTCCCAAACATCCTTTTGCGTCTCAGTATGTCTTTTAGAGCGTTAACTGTACAGAATGAAGACTGTATTCATGTCTGTTCTGTACAGTAGCTATCAAATACAGCCTAATCTAACCCAATACATTCAGGTGCTGCTTTAACGTTGCTTTTTAATAATAATAAAAGGAGACTTTTTGTAGCACTAAACGCTGTTTCAATTCACCATTACTGCTTGCTGCTGTTTTACCTCCCTGGCTTTTTTTTTCTACCTATTGCCATTTCAAACAAGGAACACACAGGCTGTGGGGATGGATGTTAACATGCAAATTCACAGGGAAAGTCGCTTGCTCTGTTTAACATTATGAACTGATGCTTTAAAAAATTATCATCTGCTTCAGTGCTAATTTTACCTTGTGATGGAAGTTAGGCTTTAAATATGTAAAACGCAATGAGAGGGCAACAGCCACTATTAGTAGCCTGGAGAAGTTGTCTTGTTTGCCTCAGAATAATTGCGTGACCTGCCTCTCAAAGCCAGGTCTGTTTAATTACCAAACTACCTAGAAACATGGGAGGGCGCTGCAGAAACCAGCCAGTGGTTCAGCTGAGGAGGAGCTGCAGGAACTCCTGAAGCTTGGAGGGAGCTTGAAGGAAAGGCAGTGTCCTTTTAGTTCAGTAATGTTTTTAGGGCTGTAGACACTAGGAGCCCAGAAACTACTGTTCCAAGATTCTGCTGAAAGACGACAACTGAGTCCAAAAGACTCAGAAGACAAAATTGCTATCATGTGAATAACGTGTGGCATAATAGGGAACAGTCTGTGGAGGGCTTTACAAGGTATGTGCTAACAGTTGTAACGTCTTTCATGCCCTCCAACATGTATTAATCAATACGTGTTCTGTATTGATTAATAAGAGAAATTCTAAATTCTGCAGAGGAAGGGCAGCAGAGTATTGACTTGAAGAAAACCAAACAGCCCTCTCCTCCTCCCCCTCCAGTAGTATTTATGCATAATGTCTTTCTTTAAACAGTCCAAATTTCATGGTTTGGAGAATGAAGCTTCCATGGACTGTGCCACTACTACAAGAAAGAGACAGTTCAGTATCTTTTCAGATAAAGCTGTGGACTTCAGCAAAAAGGCTCTTATTTAAGTCAAAAGTAGCAGTTGTAGCCCATGCTAATTACATTATGCACGCTCCAACAATTGATAGCCATTGACCTGTATGGAACATTTCCAGTTACAAACTGATTAAAACTGCTTCAGGAAATTATTCTGTTTTATGGGGAAGCGCTGATGCCTGATGTAATGACCTGACCAATACTAAGCGAATGCAAAGCCCTCTAAGTAGAGTAGTACAAATCTAGACAGCCAAAAGGCCGTGCACTGTATGCTTATTGGCTGTGAATGCTGAGAGCAGGTTTCACAGCCATGAATAATCCTCAGCTGGCTAGTCATCCTCGGCACATTCCCATGTAGCTGAATGTACAGCGGCTAATTTATTTCTGGGCTGAACCAGATAGGTTTTCAAAAATATCTTAGTTTCCAGGGTAGTGCAACAAGTTACATTTATGTCCTGTTTTAGTTTGGTAAGTGGGTGAAAAGCATCAGTGGAAAGTCATTGCTCTGCTCATGGCAACTCAAGCACTTCATCTCTTCCTCCAGCCCTTTGCTAGTCCTGGGTTAGGAAGAGCTGAAAGATTGGGGACCCTGTTTTCTGGTGTATGTTTGTGTATTCAAAAGGTGTGTCCCCTTTCCTGCCAGTAGTCCTTGAGGAGTTTTATGTAAAATGTAGGTATTTACATAATTAGATACACATTTAAGGGCCACTAAACACGAGAATGTAACTATGTTTGACATACTGTAGAGCCCTGAAGGCTTTAGAAACTTAGATTTGCTGTATCTGAGTAATGTAGTTGTCATAAATTGATGTTACCCTTCCTGTATCTACATTTGACAGTATAAACCAAAGATTGCCATATGCTGCATGCCACGCACCAAGACATGAACATTTATCCAGGTTGCTTTGGTTCTTTATAAGCCAGACTTCTATACTACATCAAGGTGATGTGCGACTTTCCCCGCACCAGTGCTGCAATGAATGGTTAGAATGCATGCATTTCTTAATTATCCTTTTAATTCTCTCTTTATTATTTTCAAGATGCTGAAGTTACTAAAATTCGGGGGTTTGATGCTTTTTTCTTGTGGTGCATGGCTAAATAACTTTATTTTTCCATTTTCTGACCAAATTAGAAAAAAGAGTAAGGATAACAAATGTAGATCATTTAAATATTAAAAATAGGTCTATAATGAGGAATTCTCCCTTATCAGTGTTTTATATTAAGTGATAAAAAGAAAAACATTTACTTGAAATTTCCAGACACTAGTTATTCTTCTTGGGAAAGAGAAAATTGTTATGAATGGTTGGGTTTTGCTGAGTGTTTCAAAATCCAGCAAAGGTGAGTCAGGAGGAGGCAGACGAGCATAGCAGTAAACAATGATGAAGAGTCTGACATTCTTGTTTGCAGTTCAATAGTTTCCAGGTTTCCAAGCTCAATATAAGTCAGATCAACTCCCTTACCTCACTAATCCTTTCAAACCACTTACATTACAGGTTGCTGCTGTTATTGGTCAGAAAAGCAGGAAAGCAAGGTGAAGGCATGAATAGCAGGAGAGGAAAAGTTTTGGAATTTCAGAGCTGTTGGGAAACAGTCAGGAAAAAGTTAATACCCCTATCTGTTTTCTGTAATATCCCCATCTGTTTTCCTCTACTTGACTGGACCAGCTAGGATTTTATTTAGGTTAAAGGAGGATGTACACATTTGGTTGTGGAGTCTAATGGATGATAAAGTCCCAAGCTAAAACAATGGAGAAATTCAAGCCTGTACAGAGGTATTGGAATGGGGCAGTGCCCGTTCCCCATCCCTGTTCAGTCAAAACAGATTCACAGTGACCCACATGTCACGTAAATTCTTTGTTTGCTTTTTTTTTTTCTTTTTTCTCCCCAAGAGGGTTCTGTCGCATTGGTATAACAACTTCGTAGCATCATCAGAGTACCAAACACGAACAGCTAACCCAGACCATGGAGCCTCAGTTCACCCCCTTTCACTGTGCCCTGTATCCTTTCAGCAACAGTTTTACATAACATGCACCGAGGATTCACGTGGGCCTCCACGCAAATTAAAATTTCAGCCAGATAGCACTCAGCATAACTGTACATCCTTCACAGCTTTTCCGTGTTGCTAGTTGATGGTTATTAGAGAGGAGGTTAGTGTTTGGCATATGATTTTAAACAAATGAAACAAACAGCATACATTTGCACTGTGAAATTTAATTACATTATTGTGTAAATTGGATTTTTTTTTTTCTCCTGTATCTTAAGTTATCTGGGCAATAGCTTACCCACCTATAATTAAATCCACAAAAAAGGGAGAATGAGCTGCAGGATTATGCAAGACTCATGCTTGGGATTTACTATCACTGTGTCATTGGAAAACAACCAGTGAAGTAACATTTCCATGGCTGGCATGAAACTGGTACATCTTTTTCCTTGGAGAATCTATTTCAGATTCCAGAAGTACTATATTTTACTGCAGCAAGTTGGAGATGGAGAGGACTTAGCTTTTCAGAATTACAGAAAATGATGTAGCAGCCCCCAAGTAAGAGAGTTGGCCTGTTACTTTCCTTTCCACAGAGGGTCTTAGTTTGGCTGGGCAGAAATTGTCTTCCCTCCCCCAACACCAGGGAGAAACAAATGCAGACCATGAATTAGTACTAGCTTATATGTGGAAATATATAGATAAACTCAGAGGACCTTCCAGTTAAAGAGGAAGATGCCACAGCGAGCCTTTTTCAGCATTTCCCTTCTTCAGAGTCATTGTTTTCCAATAGATGTGGAACATTGCTCTTTATGGGATTTGAAAGAAAGGCCATTGAAGATCGTGGTCTTTCCCAATATATCCTTTGACTTGTAAACCAGTTGGATTAGTTTTCTTTCTAATTTTCTGTTTGGTCTCTATAGGTTTCTTCTGGAGTGGTGATTTTTCCCTTCTCTAAGTATATTGAAATTAGAGTTGTCTTTTTTTTGTGTGTGTGTAAAAAGTGAGACTGATTCAGAAGACACTCATTAGTTTCCAAAGGAAAAAAAAAAGACTATTTAAGTCAGAATAATTAAATAGAAGAGGTTTCATTTTACTTTATAGGCCTTCAGTGGCACTCTTACGCATGGACATCTGAGGATTAATTCCTTTCTTTGTTGAAGTGGGATTTAACTCATTTACCGTTTGGAAGACATAACTACGAGCATAGCTTACTCACATGTGGGGTCCTGCAAGTCTCCCCCATTTGACACTGTTGTCCTTGGTGTGTAACATTTCGGTGTTCGCTGGAGCAGGAAGAGGAGCTCATTGTATAGGTCAATGTCCTAGTGGTCTGGTGACAGTTAACTTCGCATTTGCTTCCTAATGGCTCCCTGAGTATTTGAGTATGTTAAACCTAGTGGAAGAACAAGAAGCCTTAAAGTTAGGAGTGGCTTAAAGGCATTTCAAAATACCCTTCAGAATACCCCTGGCAGGGACACTTGTCTGAGAGATCTGAATTCAAATCTCTACAACTAAAGCCAGCTATCATCCCTGTTAGATGTCCTACTGGATAAAAAAAGTAACACCTCCCTTTTTTGCTGTCCTTCTTTCTTGTACTGGGAGTAGTTGAAAGTGTAGCTTTCTGCTTCGGTTACTTTGTATTTAAAGTGTTTGAAATGGCTGATGATATTAACTATTGTCTCATTAGCATCCTTTCTTATAGTCACTTTGTAGTTGGTTTGATTAATCCCCGTTGGAGATTCAAGAGATATAACTTGTTAGCCTATATGCTGGCATGGGCAGTCTCCCATACATTTTGGTACTGGAACAGAGAAAGAGGCAGAGCAAGACCTGTGTGGCTCTCGCTCTCCCACCCAAGTTTGGGTGGGGAGGAGGATGTGGATGGAAGTTCGGTTCCAGCCTTCCCAGGTGTCTGGCTGAGGGAGCAGAGCAGGAACAGCAAGAAGCAGCTGTCTGCAGCGCAGCACCTGCTGCTGGGAATTGCTGGTCTCCTCACTTGGACGTGATACGTAGGGATGTTTCCTGAGCCTGAAATAACTACCTTATACGCAGACCATGGAAAAAGGCAAAGTGGGGCTCTGAAGGACTGTCTTGGCATTTCCAAAGTGTTGGTATTCCTTGATTCTCTTGTTGAGTTGTTAATAAAAATGGTTAATTCCGTTGTTGTCTTTTTTCTGTCCCTCAGCACAAGTGACCTTTGTTTTCTCACACATTTTTCTGAATTAAGACGTACTGTGTTAACTTCTGAGTTTTGAAGAGAGAGGAAGTAGGGAGAAAGGGCAAAACTATCACCCATTTAGCATGGCTAATCTGAGCAGAAAAATGTTCACTTATAATTTTACAAATGGTTTTCTGATCATGTCTATAAATCATGCCTGTGTAAACAAATTTGTTTTTACTTAAAAGCAGATCGTTTCYGATCATATACTTTGCACACTTCGATCAAAATTGTTCTAAGTCCTGCTTAGCTGTATTAATTTAGCCTTATGCCCCTGCTGGGCTAGCTGACCACAAAGAAGTTACAGCAATACACTTCTCAGTTAATGCCTAAAACATAGGAATCCTGCCACCAGGTTTGTTTGCATCTGCTTGTTTGGTTGGTTTGGTTTTCCCTGGTACTGTTCATGAGTGGGTGATGAACACTGCTGTGTATTTGTCTCTGCTTTGCCTGAAGCCTTCAGTTTGATCTACAGATGCTTGAAAAAGCCCATCTGGCATCAGTACAGCAAGCCTTCTGATGTTAACCTGTTTTCCTGGGGAGGTAAAATTGCATCCTAGCTTCTAATGTCATCTGCTGGTATTTAGGCTGGTCTTGGTTTTCCTTGTGTGTTTGAAAACAAAGGTACATTCAGATTCAGTCCTGCCAGTTGGTGTTCCTGTCCATAGGTGCTCTGATGCAACCCATGCATCTGCATGTTTTACAGTAATGTTCCAGATTTGCAGTTGTCTGCCAGCCTGCTCTGTGCACTGCAGACAGCCTGGGAACCCTGTGCAAGGGGGCAGAAGCATACATCAGGGGGATGTATGACTTATCCTTGGGGGCTCTTCCAGAACTGCCCTGTACTCTGACATACAGATTCTGTGCATACTCATTCAGTTTGTTTTCAGATGGAGCAACTTGCTTTAAGCCCTTCTCTCCAGAGAACCAGTGAAAGGCTCCCCTTACCTGTGTCAAGCATACGCAGTGTTGTACAGCAGCAGTTATACTGTGGCTGTAGTGTGAGACAGCACCAAACCGGGCACCATTATTTTCAGCTTATCACCCAAATCAGTCTACACCCACAGGAGATGGATTACTAACAGTCTTCTAAGCTCTCCCACTGGAATGCTCTACGTGGAGCTTCTGATTTCCTTGGCCTGATGGCTACAATGGCCTGAATCTTACTGAAGTTCCTTCCCTCCTTCCCTCTCGCTCTCTCAATCTCTTGGCAGCCACCACCAGAAGTCAACTCCATGCTGAACCTGTTGCAAGCCAGAATCTTTTGCAAAATCTGTACTGCAGCTTTGCCTATAGAGGGCCACTTTCATGCTTGTCTTCTGTAACACAGACATATCCTTCCAGTACATTTATCGTGAGCAAATTCCCCCAGCTGACGTACTCAGGAATGGCTGGAATGTCTTTTCCCAGTTTCTACAGGTCAGTCCCGTAGGATGGGCTTCTCTTTATTTCTCCTCACTAGATTTCTTCATGAGGATGCACACGGTTGATATAGTATTGGTCATACTTTGTCCCAGAACTAAATCACATTGCCTTTTTCAAATCCCAAAAGTTCATTCAACAGCTCTTCAATAATTATTGTCAAAAAATTAATAATATGTAAAATTGCCTTAGTTGCACAACAATTTGCGTAGAGTAGAATTTTGCCCTTCTGTTTAAAAGCTTGTATCATACAGCTCTTCTGCTATCCATCCAATATTTCTTACATCAACTTTTAATGACTCTGTAAAATGAGTGATGTCTGACAGATACATTTCTGCTATTAATTTGCTTAATTAATTCAATGTAGAATTAATGAGAATGACTGAATCTTTTCCTGCTGTTCTTGTTGGCTCTGCTTTGTGAGTTTTCAAAGATTACTTCTGTACACAAGAGATGAATAGGATATAAAAACACTCCTGTGTTCTCCAGATATACATATGCTTGAATACTTAAACTTATACCTTTTATCTGTTGTAGGTTATAAAATAGGTAGCAATTGTAATATGGGTATAATTAAGTTATATTTTGATTCCTCTTTGTACTTGGAAAAAGCTGGAGTGCTTGAACCAGAAGACCACAGTTGCACAACCACAGATGCCAGGCATGTAATTCTAAAAGACAAATTCTGCACTGGCAAGATTCATTCTTCTTGAAGATACTGTTCCTAGCTGGTCATTTGCTGTACATATAGAGATACTAGGATCTGATATTTCTACCTATTCAAGGTAAAATCCTGCCCTCTTTGAAGACTTTGGCAATGAGCCTTTCAGGAATTTCAGTGTATATGTTGTCAAGCATTGTTTATCTGGAGGTGTTTACAGCTTTGGGAGTTGAAATTCCCATTCTGGTAATTTATTTTGAGGATGTCTAGGTGGAAAAGTTGCAAATGAACATCACAGACATGGACTGAAAAGGAGTTGAATCAGTTAAGTATTTCTTGTCATCTTTTATCTCATTTCTCTTTTGACTCATTTATGAAGAAAAAATGAAACCCTGATAGAGGAACAGCAGGGGCTTCTTCTATGACTAAGTTAGCAAAATAGAACAGGAAGTGGGAAAAGTTACACAGGAGGCATGAAATTTGTTTGACATCAGAATTTGTGGCCTATGATTTTGCCTGCTACTTGTGACTCAGTCGGCTATTTCAGTCTAATGTCTCTGCARCTTTTGCTCATCAATTTTCTTTTTTTTTTTTTTTAATCTGTATTAATTTTGTAGTAGAGAGGGTTGGAGTCCTTTGCTCAATTACAGGCATCTAGTGTCCTTTTAGGTGCGGCAGGTATTCCATCTGGTCTCCAGGTACAGTCCCAGGAAGGGAGTGAGTCGTCTGATGGTCATGCGCCCTCTCTGCAGTCTTGTGCAGAAATCTTAGATACCCAAGAGGAGTAGGTTTGTGCGTCTTGGTAACTGAACCCTGCCCACAAGTACCAAAGGGACATGTGAATCAGCTTCCAGGCCAGCCGAAGGCATGACCACAAGGTGGTGTGAAGCACAGGACTAGGTACACTGAGATCTGCCCGAGCCACCGGAATGCAGAAATGCACTAGGCTCCAGGAGAATGAATTTTAGTGTCAGAGATCCATTCACCTCTATATATTTATACCTGTTGTAATGAATTTCCTGGCAGGCAGGTTTTTTCCCACATTACGCCTCTAGTATGGAAAAACTTGTTTGATGTTATGATTATTAAGTCCTTCAGACAAAGAGTTAATTTCTCTCTGGAAATAAAAAGAAACCTAGGTTGGGCTTAGGGTCTGACTGTGAGTCTGAATTTGTACTATAATGTTAATTATTTTATTATTGTTTGTTCACTTACCCTCTTTTCCCCTGCAGTAAATAAAAAAGGGTTCCTAATAAATACGAAATTACAGCTTTAGATAGTCTAACAAAGTTAAGCTAATGATTGTGTGTGCAAACTATTTACCACCTTGGGATGAAAATTTAGAGTGTATTTGTAAGATGACAGCAACACACCAATGCTTGTCCAGTAGTCCGTGAGTCTGTCTGGCAAGTGTAACTGCCAGCAACAATTCTAGCTGAAGTAGGTGTGTTATTTCTTGCTTTATTTCTACAAGCAAAGGTGTCGTGAAAGTTTTACAGAGGCGTATGGTACACTAGAAAAGGTTAGTTATCTGTTTACTATCTTGAGTGGTAAGTAGACAATGGATGATCCTTCCTATTTACAGAACATTTGGAGGCAGCAGGAAAGTGAAATATAAAGCTTTTTCTAAACTTATTATGAACAAATATCAACTCTTCAGCTCTAGAAATATAATGAGGGGCTGAAATGGACACGCATTGCTTGCAATTATGTGGTGAAAATTGCAATAGCAAGACTAAAACTGCATTTGCAATAGACATTTGATTCAGATTCTGAGGTACTTAGTTCAGAGGTGGCTTTGTTTCAACCCTGATTAGTCCAAGTTGAGTAACTTGCCTGTGAAAACTGAATTGGGGTTCATTTGAGGGGCCTAAATTATGAGTGCTTTTGTCCTAGGTTGCATATACAGTCAATGGAAAGAGAAGTGCACCTCCAGAGGCTTCAGCTTGCCTAAGATCTAAATGGCCCTCTAGAGTAGCTTGTCTTTCTCCACTGGCCTGGGGCAATTACGCATCTCACTCATGTAAGTGCTTAAAACGCAGTGGGATGAGCCTGGGCCTAAGGACTTACGCTCTCTGAAAAAGTAATAGATGTTTTCTTTTTTTTTCTCCTGTCATTCATGAAAAAGAAAATGTGGTCATCATATAGACTGTATCTAGAATCACTGTCCATACAACAAAATACAAGATTGGCTTCGTTTCAGATGTTTATTATAGAGTGTAGTATTTCTTTCCTTGGAAGTTTTTGCCTCTCTAATGTCCAGCAATATTTGGTATTATTGGCTGTGAAGGAGTTTTTCAATGATCACAAGTGTTCAGAACATGGAAGCTGTAACTGAAATATGCAATCACATCTTTCTGCTGAGAAATGATCGCGTGTCTGTGCTCGGGAGGGGTCCAGGGCTGGAGAATTAAGAATGCGATACGCAAGCACTAAAATACAGCAAGAGTATCTGGGGTGAGCTTCTCATGGGGTACCATTCCTGTTGTCATCCAACATCCACTTGAGTTTCTTTTCGTTGCCTTCACTGCATAATGGCTCAAATGATGAACTTTGTTATTTTTGATAAAGAAAAAAGAGAGAAGGGGAGAGGTGGAGTACGGAAAGGGGGGGTTAGGGAAAGGGAGGGGAAGGAGAGGGGAGAGGAAAAAGGTTAGTGTAAAGGAAGAAGAAGCAATGGTTTGGAGTGGGAAAATTTGAATTATTATTAAGTCGTCAGCAAGCTACTAGAAGGATCAGAAAATGGTGTTTTAATCTGGTTGCCTAAAGTTGCCAGGCGTTCAGTTCATGAGTCATCTTGTGTCAAGTATCCAGTAGAGTGAAAATGTTCTTTTTCTTGAAAGATGTGAGATGGGTTACTGTATTGCAAGGTCACAAGCTGGTGTTTGGGTGCCAGATTCTGAGAGCTCTGAAAAAACAAAACCTTGAGCACTATATGAGCTGTAAGTAACACACTGAAAGACACTATATTGTGGACTAGAATTATTTTGTAAAAAGCCACTGGAAAAAATCTTAAGAAATCCTTGTAAAATAAGTACTATTTTGTTCGTGCAAGAAAAAAAAAAAAACTTATCCACTTTCTAATATTAATATTTCTAATAATCAATATTTACATTCCTAGGCTTTCTCATATTTATAATATTTGTATTTCAGAACAAATGTGCTTCCATGACTACTTTGTAGATTTCAGGAAAAAAACTATTTTTTTTTTTATAGATATATATTCTTTCAAGTGATGTGTACACACAAACATCAAAGCAACAACACAAGGATTATAGATCTAGCTGCAATTATGTTAAATTTTTACAGACTATAAGTAAACAGTGTCTGTTGGATAGAATTTTCTTTTTATTTTCATTCATAATTTGTTGTGCTGTCTCCTCATTAAGAGTCAAAAAGGAAGTAAAATCTCCTACTAATCATTGCCGCTGATTTTCTGCCCCTTTTATATATGTTGTCATTTGTTTTATGAAACACAAAGGGAGAGCTTGTACTGACATTAGTAGTAAGTGATTTACATAATTTAGTAGTAGTCTCACTGTTTGTATCTGTTGTCAGATCAGCATTGTGTACCAGGGAAACGTATCCTGGATTCACCATGGTGTTTATTGGTGACCCCAATTTACCAAAGTTATTTGACATTTGGGTACTCTCTTTATCCTTGTCCTCTTTTTGGTGAGTGCTTGGGCTTTATGTACTGCCAATGAGAGCAACATCAGCAAACCAAGTGCTGAGGACAGTGTGAATATTAAAATGTTTTCTAAGACAATAAAAATGTTCTGAAATAGTTTTTCTGCAGCTAAAATAGTTTATTTTCTGCAAACTTTCTGAGTGTTTTCTAAGGCCCAACAGGCCACAGGCAATCAAAGATGGATGCAAATATGTGTGGAAGTACAGAAGGGAAAAATATGAAGTGTTTTTGTCATAGGGAAGACTATGTGGCGGAACACACTCTTTGAATTAGTGCCAGCCAGACTATATTGGTACATAGAGATCACATAATAGTCCAAAGCTACCAAAAGAGGACAGATGCAAGAAAGAAACGTGTTTATCTCATGTTTATGGGGATGCAAATGATGTGCACTTGCATATGTCAAATATCCTCAGAAGCATCAGAGTGGCTGCCCGTGGAGTTTGGGGTTGCTTCTTCGCTAAAGCTGACATAATGGAAATTTGGCAGACGCTCTAGTTTGATTAATGTAATTTTTTTTTTAATCTAAATAAGGGTACTTCTTAATCAAATTTGCTTTAATATTTTCATTGAGCTGATTTAATTGAACAAGCGGACAAACAGATATCAGTTAACAAAGTCATTACATCCTGTTGCATACCTTTATTCTGCGGCTGCTAATACTGCAGATTTATGTTGGTGACAAAGTAAAAGTGCTGATAGGAAGGTGAGCACTAACATGCAAAAATATTGTATCTGTGGTGCACGATGTAAACTGCATTACTGTTTTTTTTACGAGAAATGCAATAAAATCTGCATAGCAGGCTGACAGCTCTACTGTCCTCAGCTATCACATACATTTCCCTAGCTTTAGCCGAGTTGTATCATTGCTTTTATACAGATATTCATTGTGTCAGCTGACATTTTACTGCTTTCTATTTTTTGCAGCCTGAAATGGCAGTCACTGACTCTGAAAGAAAGAGGTGTTTTCACCTGCTACCCCCAGCAAATGCATTAAGCTGAAGAGGCTTGCTATTTCTAAGCAGACAACTTCTTTTCTAAATTCATTTCATTTCTAAAGATAATAATAATAAAATCTTGCACGAGCAAGAGATGAGCAAATCTTGGATTTTAACCACACACTCTAGTTAGTTACGGGCTGATGTTTTCCTGAATTGGAAACACTGAAAGGGTAGCACAGCTTTAGAAATGAGCTGATTCAGCCTTGAGTTCAATACACAGGCAATTGGGAACTCATTTGTTTACCCTTTTTTTTATATCGTAAGTATAAAGTAACACTATCTTTCTTTGTTCTGCATCCACAGGGTGTCAATTACTTTTATTTCAACAGTGGCTTAAATCTCAAAGTTGAAGTGAAAAATAAAGGTTTTACTAAAAAATATTTCAGGCATATTAAAATACATTAATATATAAACAGCCTTTGAGCATGTTTCTTTTCATCTTTTCCATTCATCTGGTGCTTCATAATGTGTATTCCAGACAGAATCAATTTTGTAAATACTAAATAATAAAATTGTTTTTCTGAATATTAATTAATTAATCATTAAAACTGTAACAGCACGTGTGGATATTACTGTGCTGAGGTTCACGCAGTCTGATAACAGACAGGGTCTTGTTACCTTTTTGGTGAGAAAGGGAAATGAATGAGTTTGGTGTTATTCGGTCCAGTCGTGGTGTTTATTTACAAAGGAAACACACAAAGGCAAGAATATATGCAAAGTCCTGTTTTTCTGGTCACACTGCACATAAACAAGAGGAATCTCCCTTGTGTTCAGAAATAAGTTGGTCATGGCCACAAGCACATTGCCACAGYATTCTCCTCATGGATGGTGCATTTTTACTCTGATCCTTTCTTCCTTTCATATATATCTTTATAATGAAACCAAATCTCCAGCATCTGCATTTTCAAACTGTCCTCAGACACAGGTATGGTACATACCTGTTCTTGCTGAGCTGAATCATGTGTAAGGCGCTGTCCTCCTAGTATTTTGGATATTTCCATTCTTTCATTGGAAGTCTGGGTTCTCTCGTAAAAGCACACCTGTGCAAATACTGTATCTCCTTTGGACTGAAGTACTTGCCAGGTTTCTTAAGGATAGTGCATTAGGGTTTGGGTTTTTTTTCCCTCTGGCTTCGGTAAAGGCATATGACAGATAAATATTTTTAGTGTCAATCTCTGTTGCATATGGGTGTCATTCTGTGTTCCTTTTATTTATACTGGTTTAAAATGTATCAACTAGTGACACTGTATCATGTGATGGTAATAGATAATCAAAATATTTACTCCTTCTATTGCCAAACGAGGGAGAGCACAACCCCTCAAGCCAGTCTGTCTGACTTCATTGCAAAAGAGCACTTGTATTTCCAAATCGTTTCCATCTCTGCTGCATGGTTTATTTCTATGCTGTAACTAAATCGTACATGTACAAAAAAACTCAGTTGTAGTGTTTTCTGCGAAGCTGTTTCTTCTTGTGGAGTGATAGCTACACAAAGTGAATGGGGTTTCGTCATTATGGTTGGAGGCCCTAGTAACAACTGAACTGCATGTTTAAACAAACGTTAGGGCTGCAGTTGTATGGTTTTATGATTGTTTCAGTTTGCTTCTGAGACAGAAGACAGCAAAGAACTCTGGAAGTTACTTAGTAGTTTAAAAATCTAAAGAATAAGAACAGTACTGCTGGGCCAAGATTGCTGAGGATTTTCTGATTAAAATTTTCTGGTAACAACTTCACAGTTAAAGTGATCAGTGAAGGGAAAGTGTGTACACTCCAGAACATTTTTTTAAGTATTGTGTTTAAAGAGTATGTTTTGAGTAAAGGGTATCGACTTTGTTTTCTGCATCTGAAGAGTAAAAGAACAAAATGTTCAGTAAAGATGCAACATATGAAGAGTAAAAGAATAAAATGTTCTGTAAAGATGCAATGTTCTGTAAGGATGCAATATTCAGAATAGAAATTTCTAAAAATTATTTTTAGAAGGGAGTTTTAAAAATTGCTTAGAAATAGTTTGGCTAATCCATCTGAAGGAAGTTTGAGCATCCTGGGAAAGTTGCGGTACGTATTGTTTCCAAGGGAAGCAAATAAGGAAATACAATGGCTGCATCAGATTAGTTTGGTTGCAATCTATTGTGATTCACTCCTTGCTAATGAATATTTTAATTACTCTCAACAGTTATCCTGAGGTCCTTTTGAGGAACTGATCTGAAATCTATATAATTCAAAGAAAAGTCTCCAAATGACTAAGTGCCATTAGACCTGAATGAACTGTCTCTCCTGTGAATACCTTTCGTTCTGTAACGCAACATTAAAACACACAGCAATATCAGCCCATGGAAGCTGCCAGAAAGAGAGGGATCAGTAGCCAAAGTTACCTTTTTTTACCTGCGTGTAAATCTTAGAATAAAATGCAGAAAGCTTTTGGCTGAACTTTGGAAGTCTTTCAGCTTTCCTCTTCCTTCTGTCTGTTGAATTTATGGGCCTGGTAAATGTGAGCGTGGGTGGCTCAGATCATATGTAAAAACGTGAGCATATTGATAAAATCATTAGTTTTTAGGTGGCTTCAATGATCTGTATTTTTTCCAAGGCAGAGTGTTATATTTACTACCTATGGGGTTTGGAGAGGTTTAGATTACTGAGGTTTAAACTGGTTGCATCTAACAGTGAATAAAGACAGTTGATGCACAGAAGTATGGCAACAGCCAACACACAGCAACCAGAAGTTCCCAAGACCAGCCCTGCAGAATTGTATGACTGTTTGGTATTCACAGCACTTTTATAAGGAAGAGAAATACTTATTAAAACACATTCACATAAATACAAGTGCTGGCTTGTGGGAAAAGATTGATTCCAACACCTTAAAATGTTCTATTTCAGTTTCTGCACTGTTACCTCTGTGTGAATTCAGACGAAATCCACAGCAGAGAAATAAGGAGGGATCTATTGCTCTGGTCTGATAATATTGTAACAACAAGTGTAATCTAAAAAGTGCATAGTGGCAGAAACAAGTATGGGGGAATACATTTAGAGGAAGAAATATGATTTCCGTGGAAGGAGGAATGCATTTAAAAGCACAGACCAAATCAGATATACTCAGAAACAAAAATATGGCAAAGAGGATAAAGGTCCAGTGGCATTGAYCATATAATGGGTGACTGTGGGTGGAATACTAAAAAAATCAATAAATGAAGACTTTGCCTGAGCACAAACTCCGTTTATATAAGGAGAAAGAAATATCTAGCAGGCAGAAACCAACAGAAAAAGCCAGCGTTTGGCCTGAAAGGAGGGAAGCATCCATGTTTAATTCTGGGTTGTATTGAGTCTTGCATCATAGCATTCTACATGAATCATTATTTTATTGTTTACTGGGAGAAACATACATCTCCTTTACAGGAGTACAACCCCATCAGAACCTGTAGAGTTCTAATAGCATCACATTAGCTGAATCTGGCCCATTGTTTGTAAATTGTCTGTCTGAGCTCAGTCCAGAATCTGAATCACACAACAGAAGTATTTTAAAATGTGCAGCTCTTCTGCTATGACTCTCTTCTAGAGAATGTTTATCTGAGCATGGACATGCCATAGGTCTGGTGCATTAAAGCTATGAATATGCTCTCATCCTGTCTAAGTACGATAGTAACTGTAGTTACATGTAAACTGAGCACTATGACTGTTGTTGCAGGTTTGCATCAATATCTTCTCCTTCTAAAGCTTCCTTTCAGTCAAAATTGAACATAATCCTTGAATGCAAGAATAAGCATATTTAAAATAAAACTGTGATAATGCTAACACGATGATGTAGAAACAGTCTGAAAGCAGCAACTGCTTATACCTGGGCTGTAACTTACACCCTGGTTTTGCCAAGTGTCAGGGTGCCAAAGCAGAGCTTTACCTCTGCTTTGTGTCGTCTTTCTTCATCAGCCTGTCTCATGAGCTCTTCCCTGTGCATCAGTCATGCTTGGATCCTGATACTGGGGCATCAGTCCGCTCCTGGGAAACTCCAAAGTCCAGATCACAAAAGCACAGAGGTCTCCAACTCCTATTTACCGACCTGTCACGCCACTCAAACTACACCCTCAAAGCGGGCTCTTGTCTCCCTTTCCCATACTCCTGGGCCTTTACATCACTTTTTGGTGAGGCAGCCCATCAGCAGATGGCATCAGGCATCTCCACACGCTGCAGAGGTGCAGCGTGTCACTGTCATCCCTCCAATATCATTAGACCCCATGCACATGGCTTCACACGCTCTTGAAGTCTGTGTTTCGGTTTCCAAATGCACACTGATGTGTATGTGCAGTGTGAAGTATGCACTTGCATAGTATTAAGATATGTAAGTAGCTTTGTGGCTTTAGCCCTAAGTGTACTTGGACAAGTCCCATGACTTCAGGTTTAGTTCAGATTTTCTGTTTTTAACACTATAAATCATCTAAAATAAACAGTTCGAATGTTTAGTAGTGACAATCAATGACAGTGACCAACGAATCAAATCAACATTAAGTAGACAACTGATGCTTCTAAATATAATTAATACATTTTTTCTAATAAATCAGAAAAAAATCTGATTAATTTATTCTGATTATTTCCCATTAAAATTTGAACAATTTATTTGATGAGAGCTTTGGTAAGGAGTTTAAGGTCATAAGTAATTTAGGAGCCTGCATCCTAACTGCACCTAGGCACCTTTGAAAAAAAAGAGCTGTTGCCTATTTTATTATATAAGTTGGAGTTTATTTTAGGACTTTCTGTGAAAGATTAATGCTAAATGATGAAGAAGTGTGGCTGGGTGGTTCTCGAGGCCATCAATTGTAAACTGTCCTAGATTACATCTGAACATGGAGTGTTTCCTTCCCTAGGATCACGGTAAACAATGCAGATGCATCCTGACTGCGTGTTGTGCTAAGACGTAGGTGCATACGTTCCCTTCATCTTCTACTACTCAGTTGGAAAGAAATCAGTGTATATGGTGCAGGGAGAGAGTCATAATAGACTCCATTTTTCATGTCACTGAGCTAAACAAGCCAGTGTTTTATTCATAAGACAGGTTCTCTCTTCCCTTGGACTTTTATTAGCCCTTCTCTACATCTTTTCCAGTTTAAGTTTTTGAGGAAAGGTGTCCAGAACTTCACAGAGTATTTTAGGTGAAATTATAACTGGTGTCTTGTGCAGTGGCACTGCTACTTCCATCACCTGCTGCATGCTAGGATTACAGTAGTATCTTTCAAATACATGCTTCACTAGTAACTCATAGTACGCTTGCAACCACCCAAAATACCCAGCTTCATCTTCCACGCTTCCTACCAGCTGATCAGCTAACATTGTTGTCGTTCTTAGTCCCTAGACACATGACCTTCCACTTCTGTATTCCCCAATTTCAAACCGCTTCATCCTCGTTGACTGAAAGGAGACCTTAACTAAGTAGGAGTAACTGGAGTGTGTCCCGAACAAATGACAGTTGAAGAAATTCTAGCCTTAGGAAAGGCAGGGGCTAATTTCCTGTATTTTTCAATATAATTTGTATTTGTCATTACTGGAAACGCCCAAATGACATTACATTTTGTAGTCATTTGAAGAATATTCCCACAAAGGAAAGTCAACCAATTCTGAAAACACAAAGTATGTAAAATAAATTCTTGTACTCCAAAAAAAAGCAATATTACCTACTGATATTTTTAAAGTCAATTTTAATTAAATGAGCCTTCTAGAATTCATGGCCTCAGGTAAAGGTTTTGAAACAATAGCTCCAAGCAGTGACTCTTCGTATATTTCACATGGCTTGTGAATGATCAGCAGATTACTTTTTTGAAATGGTAACATTAACCATAAACCACAAGCTTTTTAAAGCCCAGGTAGGGGAGCCGTGTTACTGAAAATATGAGTTAGTGTGTCATGAAGACACTGGATGTTTCTCTCGTGTACACTAGCAGGGAACCAGGATTTAAAGCCTGCATGCCTGCACATGCAAATGCATGTATAATCTGCATATCTGGTAGGAAAGCTAAATCCTTTATATTTGTATTTAGTTATTATATTATCAGGGACCCACTTTATGAATCCATTTGGAATATTTCTACCATGTCATGTTATTCTAATAATAAGACGTACATCAATAATTCTAGCAAAGGCCTTTTCTAAGCATAAAATAAATCACTCCACTGGGGAACAGGGTCTGAACTCAAAGTCATTTCTTGTATTAGTGTAAATGCATTTGTTACAGTTAGTTGTAAAAGATAACCAATCAACGATGTTTTTCAAATGCATCCATTTCCATCATTATGACTGCATTTCTAAGAGCTTTTTTCCCGGTATAGCATCAGATGTTTTAATGTGCTCAGCATCCAGCAGCTTCTACTCTGAAGGCAAGCTGCTGGATTTGGGACCACGTAGAAAAGCTGGCCACATAGGAGTGAATTCTTTGGGAGATGAACCTGGACAAACATGAAAGAGATAATGTAAAACTGGATTATATCCTGAAGTACGGATCACACATACGTTTCGTTTCTGAGTTTGAGATACAGTCTACTTTTTGTTGTTGTTTTATATAATTAATGATTTGGTAATTCTGTTTCCTCTAGTAGCTGATAATTGCAATTCTAATTAGAAAACGATACAAACTTACTATAGTCCTCACAGAAACTAGCTAATTGTGCAGAAAAAGTATCTGTTTGCATAAATAGGAACAGAATCAAAATTCACTATAGCACACTAAGGTGGATGAATAATTATTTTTAGCTTGTCCACTGATCTATATTGGCATGCAATATAGTTTTAGGTACATCTTTCTCATCTAGCAGAATTTGAACTATTTACAGGTTTTGTACCATGTAGAAAATGTGATACTTGGTTATGAGCAGAGCCATTTTGTCTACATACTGTGAATAAAATCAGATCATTTAATAGTGAAACAAACATTCTCAAAATTTAAACTGCTAAAAGAATTTATCTGTGGATTGAACAGATATTTTAAAGTCAAATATTTCCTTCTTTACTA
This sequence comes from Phoebastria nigripes, assembly GCA_035582835.1. NCBI lineage: Eukaryota > Metazoa > Chordata > Aves > Procellariiformes > Diomedeidae > Phoebastria > Phoebastria nigripes. Next base: position 2,424,259 of record JAYKAV010000112.1, read on the forward strand.
GCGTGACCTGTGCTCTGTGTATGAGAGGTGATAACCTAACCAACTTTGCACTTGGTGTGAATAGTGCGACTTCTTGATTTGTTTGAGATTATGTTGCTCTTGCAACAGTTGTCAGAGTTCAGCTTTTCGTGATCAAATCACCCTAGAAAGCCGACGCGCTCTCTTTCTGCAATACATTTTATAACCCCAGAGAGTCCAGAGACTCTCCAGCGTGCTGCCGTGCGGAGGAGCAGCCTCGCCAGGGACAGGGCAGACAGTGATCTGTCAGAAATACGGACGTAAAGCCAGCAGCTACTTCCTTGCACTGCATCAAGACCCTGCATGTCAGGCGAGCGGCGTTGGCTGCCTGGAGGCTTGCATAGCAGTTGCGTGGTAGCGGCAGCCAGCTGGGTGGCAGCAATTTGTCCCTGGGCACGGCAGCAAGTCCAAGAGCCGCGCTGTCAACAACTGACCCAAAATCCAGGGCTACAGATGTAGATGAGAGCGGTGGAGAGGCTACACGAGGAGCTATGGGATTGGAGGTCCCAATTTGAGGAGAGAGATGTAACTGAGTGGAGAATCGTTCTGCAGGGGATTTATAGTTCTGTCTCCTGACATAGACCAGAAATCTATGTAATTGTTGTGTTGTCTTGAAAAGGGTAAGTACACCACTTTAACTGGGGTTTTAACCAATTCAAAAATCTTTCAACATGTAAAAACCACTGACATAAAATGTGAATGGTGTTGCAATTGGAAAATAAGGTCAAGAATATTACCCCCATCAATCAACATAAATTGGAAAGAACACAGTTCTGACTTTGAGCTCCGAAGTAATTTAAATTTCACATAGACTAAATGTATGTATCATCTTCAAACAATATTTTCACTTGGAATAATGTATCTCTTGTGTTTATTTGCTAACTTCCCAACTATAAAATAGATATTTTAGCTATGTGATTCATTACCGTGTCATTTGCTTCAAAGGCAGTTTACTTCTACTTCACAAAAATCTGATTTTTTCATGTTCTTATTCATGCTATGCATATACAAGTACCAAAAGGTAATAATTAGACGCATCTGCTTACATTTGCCAGGAGCAGATGTTAGACAAATTAAAGTGAATGTAACTATCACTCAACATCATTAAAGAAGCGACTCTATAATAATTTCTGAACCTTGACAGGCAGTTAAATATTCTACATTGGCATATTTATGCTATTTGCAAAAATCTCATGTACAAAATTATCTTCATATGCAGTTGAATCAAAAATGAATTGTGTAAGTGTTCCAGGTCACAATTTCTACTTCCTTTCTCCCTGGAACGATAAGTTGTCAGCTCCGACAGCAATGCTTATTAACACCACAGGACAACCACATCAGCTCATGAACAATGCAGCGGAGTCCTAAATGACTTAACAGCGCACTCCAAGAAGACAAGGAAATGAGAATGGCGTTACGAAGTCAGACCAGAAGTCCCTCTTTCTCAGTCTCCTGTTGGCAACTGTGGGCAATGGTGAAGGCTCAAGAAGAGTATGAAAGTAGGATGAGACTAAATTGTGGTATTTCTTTGATATTTTCCCAGCATCGAACTATGAAACTGCTCAGGGGCTTCCTGGGACCTTTGCATATTTTTGGTGTCAAGCAGTGGGTGAGAACTGCCCAGTTTAAACATGCACATCCGTACACATATGCATGAAAATGGAGTATCCTTTCATTTGTTTTGAGCCCAACATCTGGTAATTTCTTTTGCTGCTCTCTGTTTCTTACAAGTGAGGAGCTGTGAATAGCTGTTGGCATCCTCCACAGCATTATCACAGATATCTGCAATGTATCACTTAGTTGCTTCTCTTCTAGGCAGAAAAGTCCGTGCGTGTTTASTCTGTCTTTGCATGGGAGACGTTCTGTGCCTTTCATTCCCCTTGCTGCAGTTCCTGGTACCTTGTTATACTCCATCCTGTGGGGGACGGGGACCAGAACTGCATGCAGTATTCAATATGTAAGTAGACTAAAATGATGCAGCGCAATGATTTTTCCTTTTTTCTACTTCTTTTCCAAACAGTCTTAACATTCTGTTTGCTTATTTTGACTTTACAGAATATTGAACTGATCTCTTTATAAAGCTGTTGATTAATCTCGCAACATTTTTTTTCCTGAGTGGTCCTAGTTAGCTCAGAACCTACCACTTGGCCCATAGTTAGGACTGGTTTTTCCCCATATGCATTACTTTGCATCAGCATTGAATTTTATCTATTTTATCACTCAGGCATTCAGAATGCTGCTGTCCTTCTGCACCTCCTCACACTCACATCTTTCGTTTTTACTATTCTGGGAAATGTTGCAGCAAATATAAGCACCTTAATGTGCATCCCCTGTCTATGCCGTTTATGAGGATGATGACCAGAATGGAGTCCTGCACAGATCCGTGCTCATGTCTGCAAGTGACCTCCGCTGTTGTGAAAACTGACTGCTAGGCTCTGTTGTTCGTTTCTTGTCTTTTACCTGGTCATTAATACATGGCAGGATCTACTTTCTTGTTCTGCAAGGCTTTCTTTAAGACCATTTGATGATTTATAATAAGTGTTTATGCCTTTAGCAAATTTTTGCTTATGTGTTTTTGGCTTCCCTTTCTATGTTTATCTTCTTATCTATTTTTTCTCCTTTGGATGTGACTTCTTATTTTTGAAGTACATCTTTTTACTTTTAATAAAATTGTTTACCTGAAATTTTAAACATTCTGGGTTTGTTTGTTTGTTACTCAACAGTTATTTTTGATATACAGAAGTTCATATTATGATGACTAAGCAATCTTTTCTCCAACTTGGAAACGAGCTGCCTCATTTTTATACAATTTACTTTTTGAAATTAAATACTATTTTTATGTCATTTTAGACTTCTCTCAGTTTTAAAATATGATTTCGCAATTCCATCAGGGTTATGGAGCAGTTGTTCTGTCACAGCATTTTGACCCATGACTTGCACATTGCTCAGAACCAAGTCAAGAGTGTCTTGCCTTGTTTCAGCTTTCACCAAAAGCTCCTCCATGAATCAGTCATTTATGGTGTCATTTAGTCTCTGCATCACACCCCAACCTGACATTTACCCAGTCTATGTGGGGGTGATTGAAGTTTCTGGTTACTAATTTGTTTTTTTGCTGTCTCTTAAATCTCTCTTGGCATCTCACTGACACCATTGTCATCCTGATTAGGCAGTGACAACTTATTTGTAATACTTATGTAGGCCTGGCGTCTTATCCATAGAGATAATGTGTAACATTCAGTACAGTTAACTATCTGATGCAAAGCTTTCTTTAACATACACGGCATTCTTCTTTTTCTTGCCTATGTAGTTTGTTTTATGTTACAGGTTTCCACTGACTGCTTTCCTTCCATCGAGCCTCTAATGCTCCTATTAGGTCAATATTCTCACTTAAAACTATGTATCCTAGTTCCTTCGTCTTATTTAAAAAGTTCCAGCATTTCAATAGTAGCATGTATGCATTTGATCTGATTGCTTATTTATCTATGCTATCTTTAAATGGTATTTTTGGGTGCAGAATGAGCTTAACTTGTGTCCTAAATATGTTTTACCAGCTTCTGTCTTATTTTTTTCTCAGGGATATAAAGCTTTTTTAATTTCACCCCTCTATGATTCATCCCCCAAGCCAGATTTTGTTCTGCACCTGTTGGCTTTCCTATAGTCTTTAATTCAATCCCCTTCTCTGGTAACCTTCCTGGTTTTTAGTTCCAGCAGCTTTACCTGAATCCTACTTTTGCTGTACAGACTTTGTACAAAGTTTGTCCAGTTCCTGATGAATCTAAACCCTTCATCCCTACGCCATTGTCTGAAGGACTGATTCTTCAGCCAGCATGAAAAAGCACTGCCAGAGCAAAAGCAGAGGTAGATGATCAAGGATGTAATTTTCATGTTTGAGGAGGCCATCTGATTATCATAACTGAGGTGCTGTGCAGAATACTAATCTCTGGCTGAAAGCAATGGTATGTAATGTAGCTTGCTCATGCTCCTTTATTCAGCCACATTTTGTTCACCCAATGGCCTCGTGGGGAAAATGATTTCTTGCCTCTTAAATGCACTTTGCTGCTTCTGAGGTATTTGACAATAGTAGATGAATTAGGTAAATAATTGATCAGTGGTTATAGGCTGTACCTGTGGTAGGGAAGACTCTGGTTCTTTAAATAACTGGTCTGTGTCTTTACTTCTGAATTCGAGGAGCGCCTTTGAAATCAGTGTGTCCACCTAGCACAGATTTATACGAGTAATTTTGCTGCAGGAGAAGCATTACATATATCAGAGTAACTGTCTAGTGAGGGAAAACCACTTTGTGTGAGCGAGGTATATAAACTGAGTTTTAAGTTCTCAATGTTTTCACCAAATTTCCAAGGAAATAAAAATACTTGCTTTCTGTCCTTCCAGTTGGTACCACACTAGGAGGAATGTCGCAGTACACAAGTAGCCCCTTCTACATTCARTTGCTTGGAGAAAACATACGGCAAAATACATTCACAGTTTTTCGTCTTTGCAGGTATCTTATATTGCACATACGTGTTGATGTCGAAAAATAGCCTACAATAGCCTGAGGAAAGTATTGTTACTGTATGTAGATCATAGAACCATAGAATCACGGAAGGGTTTTGGTTGGAAGGGACCTTAAAGATCATCTAGTTCCAACCCCTCTGCCATGGGCAGGGACACCTTCCACTAGACCAGGTTGCTTAAAGCCCCATCCAACCCGGCCTTGAACACTTCCAGGGATGGGGCATCCACAACTTCTCTGGGCAACCTATTCCAGTGTTTCGCCACCCTCACAGTAAAGAATTTCTTCCTAGTATCTAACCTAAATCTACCCTCTTTCAGTTTGAAACCGTTACCCCTTGTCCTATCACTACACTCCCTGATAAAGAGTCCCTCCCCATCTTTCCTGTAGGCCCCCTTTAAGTACTGGAAGGCTGCTATAAGGTCTCCCCGGAGCCTTCTCTTCTCCAGGCTGAACAACCCCAGCTCTCTCAGCCTGTCCTCATAGGAGAGGTGCTCCAGCCCCCTGATCATCTTCGTGGCCCTCCTCTGGACCCGCTCAAGCAGGTCCATGTCTTTCTTATGCTGGGGGCCTCAGAGCTGGATGCAGTAATCCAGGTGGGGTGTCACGAGAGCAGAATAGAGGGGCAGAATCAACCCTCTCTGTGTGGGGGTTGAGTATCACGTATGCTTGTAATGTTTTCTCTTGGATGCAGCGTTTGGCTTTTTTTACCCATTTATTTATTTTGCGCTTTACCAGGTTTTATGAGCGTAGCTGTGGAACGTGATGAGTTTATCCTACCCACAGTAATGAGTTTTTAGCAAATGTGTTGTTTTCCTTTTGGCTTAGCATGCATCCCAATTTTGTTACTGCAAGATGTAAAGTTGGATTTAGTGTTACTGATAGAGTGAAAGGGCAAAGTGAGGGAAGCTGGCAGCGTAAGGAAGGTGTCTAGAGGGAAGGGAATAGGCTGCGCAGGGCAGTTCACTGATCACCTTTCTGACTCTCTGCCATTGCAGAGAAATCTCTTCTAGTTTATTTCCTTACTCAAAAATGAACACATAATATCGTGGTCCCAATGAACTGCCCGTTTACGTATAAAGAAAGAGCCGCAGTTGCTGTGGACACCCTGTCATGGTGTCCGTAGTGGCGGGCGCTCCCCATGGAGGGCAGCAGGGCAGGGCCTGGCAGCCAGGAGCCGTCCCGCCCCCAGCCAGGAGCAGGGCAGCCAGGGGAACTGAGGCAGCCCCAGCCCCAGGCATCGGGCACCTCCCTGGGGATGGGGACGAGCCGAGGCCAGGCCGGGACATGGGCCTGTGGGTGGGCTTGGCTTGTTGGTGCCCATGGCCGGGCAGGGCAGGGCTGTGGGGAGCTGGAGGCCAGCCCTGCTGTGGTGTTGCTGGGGCAGAGGCTGATGGCCCCGGGGGGCTGACGTGGGGTCCTGGGCCCTGGGCAGGGTGGGGGGAGCCCTGGGGGGCTGACATGGGGTCCTGGGCTGTGAGCAGAGTGGGGGGAGCCCCAGGGGGCCAGCAGGGCCAGCGAGGTCTGAGGGTGCCCTCCAGGCCTGGCACACCCAAATGCCATGTGCTGTGATATTGAAAAATACATGGATCATGTTTCAAGTTAGGTATTTTAAAAGCATTTGATGGCCAATGTGCTCTCCCTTTCTTTCTCAAAGGGCATTTTGTTCATGGTGTCTGTCTTGAATGGGATTTCCTGTAAGAATATCTGGTGGTTCAGATAATCACAGGCAGCAAGTAGAAATTTGGGCGTCAGCCTCGCTGCTCTACTGCCAGTGAGATTGGCTGGCTCCCAGAGTCAGCAAATGAATAGGTTTGGAGGTGAGAAAATTTAGAAAGTTTTCCCCACAGTGGAGTAAATATTCCTTTTTTTTAACCAAAAAAGTGTGGATGTGAACAGATATGTATTTCAGTTTTCATTCAAGGGCATGTTTCCCTTAGCTCTCTATTCCTAAATATAGTTGTATTTGTTAACTCTGGAGTGATTAAAAAAATATCATATGAGTTCTGGAGTGCCTTTAGAAAGGTCTTTTTACAATTCTATGGTGACAAAAAGACTGTAGAATTTTCAATCTGATACACGGGTTTACTGAAAATTGTTTTGGATGGTTTTCATGTTTAATCATAGCAAATAAGAGGGGCATGGAGCTGTGTATTTATGGTCACAGTATTTAAAACACACGTGTGTATGCCCAGCTATGGAGGCCCTTAACTACCTCCGTCCCCACTGTCCTGGAGCACCTTGCAGACACTAAAAGAATTATGCATGCAATAGTCTAAGAAACAGGAAGACCTGAACAAATATGACAAATAGTATCAACTTATAGGGCTTTCTCTGAGTTTTGTTTTTCCTTCCAGGTTTTTATTGATAATTCACGTAATGTCAAAGAGAGAAGTAAGTTGATACATTTATGGAAAGAAGAAAGTAGAAGTGTGAGAAGTCCTTCATTCTCTAAAATGGGTACCTGGTAGATCCCAAATTTTTAGCCTCGTTCATATCTCGTAACTGAAAAAAAAACCCCATAGCTTTAAGATTTTAGGGCACTAGCTCGTTTCTCCAACTCACTCATGGCACATCCCGCTACTGTGTAGGAGGCACAATCCATTAGTTGTCAGTTCCCATCTCTCTGAGGTCAGCTGCCTCAATCGTGGGAACCAGCTGACAGCTGATAAAAGTTGATTTTTTTCTTCTCTGTAGGTTGTTAGCAGGATTTCAATTAGTGCAATTAAATGTACCTGTTTTCTTGAGGTCCTGTCAGTTCTAAAATAAACAAACTTGTGCTTCATGAAGCAAGTTCAGTGCCTCACTGAGCCTAGGATTATTTTTCTTTCTAATAAGTCTTTTTTTTTTAAGGATATTTGGTGGGGTTTTTTTCTGACTTGATCTATTTTAGAGTTTTCAAGTACAGCATCTAAACATTTGACATTTCTATTTCTATTCCTCTTTTTTAGGAGGGTTCCATCAGATGTTGAATTTTATGTTGTATCTGTCCATCATCAAGTGGATTTTGATTGCAATTTGCCACATAATCTTTGGACAGATCTTCAGGGGTGTAGTGAAAGACCATACTTCTTTAGCTAGCTTTCTGCCACCAAATCAGAGAGTATGATATCCTTGATGTATAAAGGTGTATGTTAGTTTTTCTTTGATCAGTCCTTTGGGAATAGAAACTCCTGATTACTGAGAAGCCTATGGTGTTGTAATGCCTGTGATACTCTGAATCAGAGAAGGAATATTTAAGTATTCCCCCCTGACCCCCATCTGCCAAGAATTACATAGCCCAGACTGACTTCTTACTGTCCTGATTTATGTCCCTGAACTGAAATATTTGCAGGAACTTCCTTCTGTCTCTCTCCGTATTCGCCTACCAAAGCTCAGCCCAAGCATTTGCCTCCTTGTCAGCTGGTGTCCTCTGATGTTCGGATGAGAGAACACCCCAAGAGCAGGAAGGCGTCCCCGTCAGATTGTTGTGGGCAGAGAACACATACAGAGAAAAGCCAATACCCAGCTTTTGAAGAGTAAGCTCCCGTGGCCATGGCAGGAAAGTGTCGTGGGGCAGTACCCACTGAGGGTGCCTGGCTGCTCCCTTCATTTCCTGTCAAGAAGCTTCTCTTCTGTTGCAGTGACCACCACCTGTCCCCGAAAAGCTGGGGAGAAGCTGCTTTGGCCAGTTGCTATGTCAACCGTGCTCCCTTTGCCTGCAGAAAGCAGAGCGCTGGTTGGTATGGCAACCCTCCACGGAGCACCCGGAGATGCTCAGTGGGGGACAGGCTCTTTGGAGAAGGCACTGTGGTTGCGGTGGAGACAGAAACTCTTGAGCCAAAGGGTATGAGAGGGCAGGAAAGACCCATGCAATCATACATTTATTTGGAAAACTTTATTTTGTACCATCAAATGGTTTCTTGGAGGCTAAATATTTCCTTATATCTATTTATAACACCATCCTTGTGTGTTCAGTAGAAGAGGAAAAAAATCATGGTAATTTGGTACAAAGGATACCAAGGCAACATGGATATATGGAGGGTCACAGTGAAATCAGTGTACTTGAGCTGCTTTAGCATTGCATTTTCTTAACAGAAGAGTATTTTAGCCACATGCTTGGGAAAATCTGTGCCGTGTTTTCAACTGGTCATTATTATAAGGTTTTTGAGTGGTGCCAGAGAGAAGCCTGGATCAGGATCTTATAGGTGACATGAACAGCAGGTAGACCAAGAAATATTAGAGGAAGGTGCTTTGGTGGGGTAGGGGGTGTGTGTCTGTGTGCACACACAAACCTCCTTCACTCAGGCTGCTCATGAACTACATCTAACGCCAGAGAGGTTCTAATCAGGCAATTTTCTTGTAAAAAACTTTGCAGAAGAATAGACTTTGATGATTTTCCCCATTCACTGACAATTAAATAAGTAATGTATAGTTTAGACATTGGGCAAATCAAAATATCAACAGGTAGATTGTAATGTAAATTTTTCTTTAATAAATCTTTTCTTTAATAAAACTTTTTTTTAATATGAAAGTTGCTGAAGCTTTTAGAAAATTTTGAATGCTGAGAAAAAGCATTTTGTTTAGGTGATCATCTCACACAACTAACTAGTATTGCTGGTAAATTCTGACTTCCTAAGGTTAGCCTTTCTGAATATGTCTTTATTATAGTCATATTTAACTATGTGAATTAATGTGTGCATGAATCTATTTCTCAGGTCTTTTCTGTGTATAGTAGGGGGACAGATTTACAGCTATGTTGTCAAAGCGTAGGATTCATGAGTTTGGCTTTGCAACTCACTTTGGGCTTATTGAGAAGAACGTAACTCAATCATCAATGTTTCAGAAATAGCTCCTTATACTACAGCAGCCATATCTAATTTTTGAAATTACGTGGAAGGTGAGGGAAGGGACCTTGAAGTTATACGGAGACTAAGGCATGGATTTTCAACACATGTGTTTATCCACTGAATGAGTATTTACTTTTATTAACTCATCAAAAATAAATAATCCAAAAGCCAATGGTAATAATCATATTTGTCTGTTGGTCAAGAAAACCAGTATGTGAATTTACATCCAAATGCAGATCTAAGACAGGAATCTGCATTTCAAGTAGATACAAGGCTGTCCTCCCAAGCAGTGGAATAATTCTTTTTTGTATAGCTTCTTCCAATATTTCCAGTAATTTTCAGTATATTTATTTATTTTGCATGAATAATTTCTTTTTATTAACTGCCATATTAACAGTATTCCATCATAATTATTAATTATAGTGTTCTATCTAGCAGTCATTTTGAAGAAACACAACATTTTTACAGCTAATCGAAAACTTTAACATCCTTGATGCGTAACACACTAAGACTGTAAACAGTGATAGTCAATTTTAGAGCATTATTGCTGCTATAAGGCTGTTAATTTTATTTTGATGAACAAACTATATTTTAAAAATTTTCTTTCCTTTTTATTGAGTGCAGGAGAGAAAAGCTAAAGATAACAAACCCTGTAACAGGAAACAAATTATTGTTTGCTTTTAAGATTACAGCATAATAGTATTTATTGTTCATTAGTCCTATAGTCAGTGCATTAGGTACTGTACAGTAGCTATAATACATACTATAATACATTCTGCCTGGCTTTGTAGTTAAATCATAGTTGTGCTTCCTACATGGTATGTTCAGTCTGTGAAGAGACAAATATAATGCAGAAAACACTTAAAAATTTCTTTGTACGTGGTTAGCACCATATAATATTTGTGAGTCTCTGTAATTCTTGCTTAAGATGTTTTGAAATCACAGATAATACACATGAAGAATACAGATTTATTATGCTCTATTTAAGTTGCGATATAGGCCTCTTTACCATTGTATCTAAATTCCTTCCCAAGTATTATCTACTATTTGAGTTTTTTCTTTTATTTTTTTCCCCCAGGGAAAACTATGTTGAAAAAACACCAGCACACCTTTCTGTGTGCCTTTCCTTACATTAGTGGCATCGTTGCAGTGCTTGAAAGTCAAGGATGCTCGTCACCATTCTTTATCCTTGTCAGATGTTCCACGGTCTTTGAATACACAAAAGAAAGCTCATGTTGCCTGTGCAGTCCAGCTTTTCCCATCTTGAGGACATTTCTCCTGTGCTTCAGAAGCACCGYGTCTGTCTTTCTGTCAGGGCTTTGAGTGATTTTGTTACCATTCTTGACCTGAAGCGTCTATTGCTGTGAGGAACTGGAGAGGGAAAAGGAGGACCTTGGATGTGGCGTGGTATTGTATGGGGAAAAAATATGATTTATGGAGGCCTTTGCTGCTGAGGAAATTGTCCGCTGCTCTGTGTGGTAGTTCGAATTTCCTAAAGCTGGCAGCTCTGTGTCATCTTTGACATATAATAGCACCCTAATACAGTAGCTGTAGTGGGATTAATCTCTTCTAGCTTTAGACATCTACCCTCTTGACCTCTATATCAGCGCTAGTCATCATAAGCATCCCTGGAGGAAGGTAGCCCTTAATAAACTTTGTAGGCTACTTACCTGGGGGTAGAAGTCCATTTTCTCATTTTACCTGATGAATACCTAGTGCATTTTTTTCAGTCCACACTCAAACCATTTTTGCATTTTCCTCTGGAGTACAGAAAAGGGGAAAACTTCCTTATGGGTACAAAGCCTAGCAAATTAGCTAATCAAAGAATGAGAGCTGACATCCTCATGGGTTTTAATAAACTTAGTTTCTGCTGGTGGTGACTTTGGTAGAGCTGCCCTAAGTAACTGGCCTTTCCTGCTCATTTTATCACTCCTTGCACAACCAAGAAGTTTCAGTGCAGTTCTAATACAAGTTTGCTGCTGCTTTTTGCTTTGAGCTTATCAGAAAAAGTGTGATGATGAACAAGCATGGTTCACATTCATTCTTTCTATCCTGTCGTCTTCAGAGCAGGTTAGGCTGACAGAGCGCAAATGTACAGTGATCCTTCAAGGTGTGTGGTAGCACACATGCTTTCTTGGGCACTCTATTTCTGCCATGTCTGTTGTTCAAAGTGCAGAGAGTGGGGTTAGGCAGACATGTCAGTGCGTCTGGATAGTATATTGCCATTGCAGAAGATGCTGCATGAGCATTTTCCTTAGCAGATACCAAGCGAAGAACTGGGAATGAGCTGATACTTTGCATGCAATAATGTGCTTTTTTTTTAAAATAACTTTTTGGGCTATTATTGYTTTCAATACATGCAAGTACAGTCATATACATTAGCAGGCATATAGATAGGGTTTTTTTATTTAAAGTTAAGATGAAATAAGAAGTGTAGGTTAATTGAGAAAGCACTAATGAAATTTGTACCTTAGAAGATGTGTTTTGGAAGTTTGTCTTTCAGTCAAGACACTGAAAATTCTTGATGTTTGCTGGATGTTGCTGTTTCTGTGTGCAATTTGTAAACTTTTTTCTCTGTTGTTCCCTGCTATAGTAAACTTTAGTTAAATAAACAAATAAAATGACAGACTATTACTGCTTGTGTTGTTACATATGTTTTACTTAGCTAGTTAATTACTCCATTCGTTAGCTGTTAACGTGTATTTTATCTCAAGCCAAAGGAAGAAGAAGCCTAGCCTAAAGCTCTCTTCTGCTCAAATGTACTGCTTCTCTTACATTTTAGGGCTAGCCGGTTCACTTCTTTCAATGCTGTGCGGTGCCACCCTGTCTCTTTATTTCTGTTTTGCATTATTTTGTGCATATATTGTGCATTTATACATAGCGAGCTTTTGGTGTACTGCTTATGTGTCCACAGCTTTTATAATCCCCAATTTCTTGACATTGATGTGCAAACCATTATAGAAGCCAAGCACATAGCAAATTTTGAACGTTAATAGAAACAAGCTTTAATGAAGGTGAAACGGAGCTGGTAGAGGATATTCATTCTAATGCATCAGTGTCAGAAAATTGGTTGCAGAGAACATGAGGAGAGATGTGGTCTTCCTGACGTGCTAACAGGAGCGAGACAACTGCACCCAGTGTAGCATGTACCTCGTTCAGCAATGAGCAGGGATGATTAGTCCCACCGAAGAAAGCTTCCGACCAAAAGGTCAGAGCACGTTCTCCTGAGCAGTTGTGTTGGATTTGAGTTTTGAAGAATGAGCTTCCTTCCAGGCAGTTCCACACGGGCTCCTTTCTCCCATCACCGGGCCCTTTTGTTTTCAAAGGTCTCCTATTAGTTTCCTAAAATGGGAACAGCTTGTCCTTGATTTATTTTTCTGAGCAATTAAAATTGATTTCTTAAAGCTACAGCAGCTCCCTCATTAAAGAGAAGGAATCACTGAATAAAAAATGCAAAGGTTCTGAGTGTGAAAGGCGTGCTCAAGTTTCATGTGATTTCAAGGAAAGGCTGTAGGGCTTGAGAGAAGCTGGGCAGGATCAGTGCCTGAAATTGGGTTGTCTCCACACGAAACCCATTACAAGAATGGACCATTCCCAACAGCCGTACTTAGAAAGCCTGAGCATCCTTTTCCCAAACAAGCAGCAAGCCTGAGGGGTTTTGCATCACCAGCTTGTAGAACCAGATGCAAATGCAGATATCCTGTGGCTTGCACACCTGCTGCTAAATATTTAAATGTGTTTGGAGATCACATAAATTTCTCAGTGTTTTGTGAAGAGTTTCATGAAGAGTTTTATCGTTTAGAGCACTTCTGTAATTTGAAAATCAGAGTTTTAACAGCCTGTACTTACTGTCTCATTTTTTTCATTGTTAAATATGGCAATATTATCAAACCTAAAACCAGTGTTTTCTTTAATTGTAAACATTAATTTCCATATATAAGAAAGTATTGTTTTCAGACATTCACCTTTTTTATTTCATGCATAAAAATAGGCTTTCTAAAAATGAAAATGTCCTTCCACACTTTGAAAGTTTGAGGGAAAGAAAAGACAAAGGTTTTTATTTCCTAACAGGAAATCTTACTATTTTGTGTGATATTTTTTTTTTTCCAATTTTGTTGTCATTTAACTTTAAAATGTTCCCKTTTTTTTTTTTTTTTTTTTTAATACCATGAAGCTAATGAATGAGGCCTATTGTCTAGGACTTTCAAAGTGTTTCAATATAGCGTTATTACAACATGACCAAGTCAAGTTAGCAAATTCTTAAACGAAATAAAGAATTTTAAAATGGATGTTTTAGGCTTCTGTATCCATGTTTAGGCTCTTATGTTAGTGATCACAGCTCTTAGCAGACACCATGAACCTTGACTGACAAAGTTATGAAAACCAAACATTGACATTAGTAGGATTTTACTGCAATTTACTGTTCTTCTAAGTACTGATGTAGCCTGGTGATGAGAAAATCTTTATGTCACTGCAAGATGCAGTCTCACACAAAGGCACATGTATAGACAACATCTTTGCAGCTTATTTTTCAGATACAATTTTGCATACTACTTCAAAATACTGTGAATGTTTTTCCATTCATCTATCAGTTTTAAAAATGGGGAAGATGGCAGTATTTACCTATTACCTCCTTTATCGTTCCACAAACATCATAATTTCAGGTAGTTGTCAGGGGGACTAAATGAATGAAATGGAGGAGCAGGGCAAAACATACCAATAATAGCTGAATTTCTTAAGATTTGAAATGCTCCCTTAGTCTAGAGTGTTACTTGAATTATTAGAATTATTTAATAAATGATAGGAGTATTTAATGTTTTTATTAAGCTTTTTTTTTTTCAAAAAAATATTTAAAATTGGATCAAACCAACAGCAAAATAAGCTAGTGACAGGGAAAAAAATATTTTTCTAGTTATGCCAAGTATGATTGACTGTTGTGCTTCTCTTTTTTTCCTCACCAGGATTACACTTTGACTATGTATTTTCAACAGTACTGGAGAGATAAGAGGCTGGCTTACGCTGGCATACCTCTCAACCTCACGCTTGATAACCGAGTGGCAGATCAACTCTGGGTGCCTGACACTTACTTCTTAAATGACAAGAAATCATTTGTGCATGGTGTTACTGTGAAGAATCGAATGATTCGCCTTCACCCGGATGGAACGGTGCTTTATGGCCTCAGGTCTGTACTTCTGTGATGAAGATCTAATCATTGTCGTTATGTATTGTTGATATTTGCTTCTTGGTACAAGGTTATTACAAACATTGGGTAGTGTATTATGTAACCTTACCTGTAACTCCGAACGATGCCCGTAGAAAACAAATGATGCACTCAATGTTTCTTAATTTTGCCAGAAGCGCCTTCAGTCGGGTTTTATCTGTTTCTGTAGAGTCACCACATCTGGAAAGCCGGGTGGCTATAGGAAGCAGAAAGGCAAGCATTAATTGTAAACCTGAGAATTTTGTCCAAAATACAGGCGGTAAGATTGAACGTGGGTGCTTATGTTGTCTCTTGATGTGTCTGTAGTCTATAAAGAAAAAGCCACAGGCAGCCCTGGTTGAATGGAGGCAGCCACAACCAAGACCATGACTATGGGTATCTTCAGTGATTTCTTCAAACAGGGATCAGCACTGCAATGTGTTATATTTCAAACCAGAGGTACAAAGTGACCTTACATTATCCTACTTCCTACACATTTTAGGCTGGTCCTGTGTTTTCTTTGTTTTCTGTCACAGCTTTTATGGTTAGGAATGCTGAAAAATCCTTCCCTTAGTAAACATAATTACACTAGCAAAAATCTTAATGGAAGACTCAGTAGTATCAAAAAGTTGCTTTCTTTGGACAGGTTACTCCGTTTGCTCTAGTGGTTTAAACTGTACCAGCAAAACAGGTCTTTGCCAGTGAAAGCTCCATTTCCATCATTGGAAGTTTCTTGTATTTTTAAGCATAGATAATACTCACGATTGCTGCACATACGTAGTGCAGGATAAAGAGTCCCTAGTATAAAAATGAATGAGATCTGAAAAGTGGTGCAGATGGATTATATGACTAGTTTACCTGCTTTTGTTTTTTATCAACAGTTGAACTTTCTACCTGACTTGAGTCTTAGCCTCTCACCTCTTTAACTCCTATTACATATCATGTATGGACTATAATTGGATGAATCTTTCTAGACAAAATAAAAACAGACTCAGCCTATTATGAAACTTGAAAGAAGTTTAGGATATTCAGGAAATGTTGTCTCTATAATTAACTGTTTTTAGCAAAAGGAGGCTTTCATCCCAATATGGAACACTGCAGGTTTAGGATTCTTCCCACAAGTAGTTAAATGTCAAAAAATGATGCAGGATATTTTTGTTTCCTTTATCTCATGAACCATCCCCACAAGCAATGTAATAAAAAAGTGGTGGAGATTAGAACTCTTGTGAGTGTAATAACGTATAGAAGTCTTTCTGTCACACGCTGAAAACATTTGGAGTCATTCAGGTGAGGATTATCTGTCATAAAATAGTGTATTTGAATAAGTTAGCTTCCTCTTCTGCAAAACGTAAATGTCCACAAGCAGATTGCGTTTCACTTGACAGTATTTGCTTAGCAGGGATTTCACTAGTGGCTCATGTGTGGCACACTTCTTTCCATTCCCTTTCCTCTGAAAGCACACAGTATTCAGAGTCTCATATCTGTGGGGTGAAGCAGCTGAGTTACTTAATGAAGGATAACTGTCTGAAATTAAATCTTGGCAAAATGTAGGACATTGTGATCAGAAGGAAGAAAACATCTGAGCCTTAGCTCCATTGATTTAAAGACTTGAGCTTTGTGTTGCTCTGTCGCTGGCCTACCTTCTTATGTTGTGGCTTCAGAGCATCCCGATGGCATTGGCCTCAAGCCGCAGTCTGGAGACAATGATTCATCCTGTGGGCTGAGACCAGAACCTGGAGTTTTATATGCCACAAAACACAGGGTCACTGAGGATAATAGGGGAAATTTTGGAGGGTTGCAACCGATTATAGAATATCCATGGAGCAAAGCAGTTCCTCAAAAAATGTATAACGAAAGTGATCCCGAGGCCACACTGGCTCTGTGTTCTCTTCTGAACAATGTAGAATTTATCATAGTTTTGAAAGACTTGATCTTCAGTTATCCAAGATTTCTCTCTACTTCAGAGAAAGCAGTTTGCTACCGCAGCAAAAGTCTATGAGAGTAGGGGAATGAGACAATAGCTTTTTGAAGTTCAACCCATTTCTGGGGAATTTTTTTCTTTGGGCACGATACTGACTTTGTTCTCCCTTGTTCAAAAAAATATAGAAGACGTATGATGGTACAACAGCTTTTTTTCATAATACACCAAAAAAGAAATAATGACRTTTATAGACTGGGGATCAAAAATAGAGTCTTTCCGACTGCTTGTGTGTTTGCCATATATAGACCTCTTGTTCTCAGGCAGTACGATACTAAATGTTATAAATAAGTAGAATGGAGGAATATATGTATTTTATCTGAAAGGACTCACGTAGTTATCACCCGTATATAAAACATGAATGTTTGCAACGTGAAAAGGTTAGTTGTGATCAGTCAGACAGGCAACCGCACTTCTTTCCGTTCTTTTTTGGATGAATGTATTTCTCTATCAAGATGAAAAGAGGATCAAATTAGCCAGCAGGACTGTGACCTAGTCACATAAGAAGTATTTATATTGCTTAGACTGATTTATATTGTAAACTTTTGGGGGACAGAAAATATTCTTCTGTCAGTTGTTTGTGCAGCACCCCCCAGCACATCACAGATGGGGTTCCTATACAATATGGCAATATAATCAAAGGCAATCAGCCCAGTAATAAAGTAGCAGAGAAGGGTAAGAGAAGCTACATCCAGAGGACAGATAACTGGAGTAGGGAATTTTAAACAATTAAAAATATTTCCTTTGTGTATTGCTTTCACCCAAAATGTGTGTGTATCTGTGTATCGCTTTATCTTTGTCTGGCTCGTAATTTTTTCTCTGTCACTGCTGTGATGATGAGTTCTTGAAACCTTGTTGTCCTGCTGTGTCATGCAGCATCCCACCCCATAAAAAATAAACCTACTCTTCTTGGGAGCGTGCACAAGCCTGAGCAATTAACATTTGCTTTTGGTGAGCATTTGTGCAAGTTAAATTTGGTTGCTTGAATGTTCATTCGGGAGGGACCTCTGAGCRCTCAAGTTTGCCAGCTGCATGATTTTTGATAATTCTGTCAAATTAATCATTTGTAAGTGCTTGTTTTCTGTATGGCTGGCATTTAAAGCTAGTTATACAACATAATAGTTAAGATCCTGGTACCATACTCCCTCTTGTAGCAACTTAGCTCGTGTGGATTCTGCTGCAGGATCTTAAATGAGCCCTATGTTAGCGTAGGTGAATGTACTGAAGCATGGGATAGAAACCTCATAGCAGCAATGCCCAGGTGTGCCTGTTTTACTTTGAGCACAGTTACCAATTGACTCAGGAGCAAGATCATCTGATTGCACAATCCGTGTGGCTTTGTAAAGCTGATCACTGCTAAGACCTTGTCATTTAAAATGTTCATCAATGATCACAGATTTAAGACTAAGTTTTCTCCTCTAAGACCCTAGGCTAGTCCTAGTTTTATATGCTTAGCTAGAGCTGCTAGTAGTCATCATACTGAGGAGACATTCATCTCCATAATTAATAGCCCTATGTCTAGCACCTTGCCTGAGGGTCCAGAAGGGCACTTGCAAATGTTGACTGCGGAGAAGACGTCCCCCTAAAATGCAGAGCAGCTGAGGGATTGCTGTTTGTAAACTATTCCTGCCCATTGGGACATGTGTTAACAGAGGAACCAGAGCATCTCCCAGCAGACAGCTGGAGGAAGGTTGACCTAAGTATCCTCCTGTGATACAATACTTGGTACCTGAAAGCCTACGGGACTAACAGAAGGATATTCAGAGGACACCCAGAGTGAACAGCAGTGGCAGAGACATGATCATGCCATAGATAAGGCTGGGAAGGACAAAGATCAACTGTGTGCCTTTCTCACTGGCTACTGGTAGGAACACAAGTGAGAAGATATGCTGAGTAACAGATCCTTGAGCTTTTTCCTCTCCTAGCTCATCCATTGCCTTTGTGCTCGTACAACTGTCTCTCCCTGTGAAAAGACATTATGATACTTCCTTGCAAAAGCACCTTCTCAGTCAGAGAAGGGTGGCCTCTGTTGTCCTATGAGATAGTTGTAATGGTCTTAATCCCTTCCTTTGAATATTATGTGGTTATCCATCTGAAATAACCCATATGCTAAGGATAAGCATTCTTTTGTTCCTTTTCTGGGAGATTGGATAGGGCGTTCATAATAACAACAGGGTTTTTTTTTTAGCGTGAAAGAGTTGAAGAACAGCACCTAACTACTTTTCTCCTCTTGAAATGTTGCCCCTGAATTTTAAAGTAGTTTACCAGATTACAAGACTGTAATTTCACAAGGTTAAGGGATTAAAGAGAAAGCTTCAAAATGGAGAAAACACATGGACAAAACCTTAACATTGAGGGTTCCAGCTTTTAGAGGTACATTTAAAGCATTTCACCTCTTGTATTATTAGCATAAATTGTCACCAGAATTTTAATTGTTTAGGAACTAACTGTGTACAAGGTCCATCTCTTCTTTATATCAGAAAAGGATTGGTAAGGAATGGACCTAGTCAGGCCCAGAAGATAATTTAAATGTGAAACTTATATGAAGCCATTATAAAGAAAATTATGCATAATAATGTACATACTCTTGATGAAGGCTGTGATTCAGCAAAACACTGAAATATGCTGAAGGTTAATCATGAGCATATGGTTATATCTGTCTAAAAGTTAATACAAATACATAAATCCATTAATTTAAAAATAAAGTGCCAATGCTGTGTGAAGCTGTTAATACGATTGTTTTGGTTGTGCATGTGTATTGTTGACACTCCTGATATGCAAGAGCTTGATGAAAAATGCAGATTCATCAATAGTGAAATGTTTTGCAAATTATTCCTTAGTGTGCTAAATTGCCTGCATTGGAAATAGAGAAGCAAAAATATATTGTTATTTGGGGAGGAAAT
The DNA here is from genome assembly GCA_035582835.1 of Phoebastria nigripes. Lineage (NCBI taxonomy): Eukaryota > Metazoa > Chordata > Aves > Procellariiformes > Diomedeidae > Phoebastria > Phoebastria nigripes. Next base: position 2,443,700 of record JAYKAV010000112.1, read on the forward strand.
TTAAAATTCAATATGGCGCTTCATTACAAAATCCTCTTTAATTTACTTTTGAAAACTAGAGGAATATACTCAACTTTGAAATTAAGCATTTTGCTGAACGTAGGACATTTCAGGTTTTTTCTAGAGCTGCTGCAAAACCAAGGAATCAGTTATTCACACAGCTCTAATAATTTTGACGTTTATAGCAGACATTTTTCGCTTCACATTTTTTGATATAAAGTCATATTTTTTAATCTCAGCAAATGTTTGTGTAATACTTGCATATGCGGATAAGTTCATTGAACCCCAGAGGAACTGGTTGCATAAGGGTAAGTCACAGTGAGTTGTTCCATTGCAGTGTAACTGCTGTTGTGTTAAGCTGCTGCTCCGTGTAAAACTATGGATCAGATTCTCAATTATTGTAAGCTATTCTTCAGAGAGTCCTCACTTTGAAAAATAAACAAAAACAACAACAACAAAACCTGGATTACTGGCTGTACAGTAATTCTATTTCATGTTTGTATTTCAGAATCACAACCACTGCAGCTTGTATGATGGACTTGAGAAGATACCCATTAGATGAACAAAACTGTACTCTGGAAATAGAAAGCTGTATGTACACAAGAAAATGCATGTAAATCCTATTTCAGATGCGGGGCAGTTTTCCTTTTATATTTGCACTGGTGTCTCTAAACACTATGTGAATCATGTAATTATCACCCTTTGGATTTTTTGTTTGTTTGTTTGTTTGTTCGACTTATTACTTTATTATTGATTTAGAAAAATATAAGGGGTCATCCATTTCTAGATGGATGGATACATCCTAGAAAAACGGGTTTAGGATAGAATGAAGTCATTTATTGCTCCAGCCTGACTTGGCAGAGGCGGTGACTGGATACTTATCTTCAACACAAGAGAATGAATGTTCATATTTTAACCAGATTCATTGTCAAGAGAGCAAACACTGTGATATCATTTTCTTTCAGTATGCTTGATTACGCATGGATGGTCTTGCTGCAGGACCCCCCCTGGGCTTTCAGATCGGCCCCATTTATGATTTGCAATTGTGTTTCAAACAGAACCAGATTCTCTCTTCCACCTAGTCATGTCCTAGGATTGCAATATTCAGATGTATATTTGCACTTCAAGAGTTCATGCTCGTTTTGTGCTACTGGCTGGAGATTGTGGGCCATATACAGAAAACACTAGTATATATTCCATATTCAACTGTAGTCCTTCTCTACAGAAGCTAATGGAAGTGGTGCGACTCACGCTCTTTGGTGTGAGTGGAAGAGATCTGCCCCAATTAGGTTTGTCTGTATTCATTGAATAATCCGCCTTCTTCTGGTGCTTATCAGCGTAAATATACACTTGGCTTCAGTGCTAAATGCGTATGATGTCTTAAATCATGCTAATCTGCAATTTTGCAGATTATTGGGTAGCACTTTCTGTCTCGTTGGGGCTGTTAATGCTTATGTGAATCTTATGAGAGTGATAACAAAAAAAAAAAAAAAAGAAAACAGAGTATTTTGCCTCAAATTCCTGTGCAAACTGTAATGGCATAACTCTTCGGGAGACCTTCCCACAGGCATACAGAACAAAATACCATACACCACTCCAGCTGTTCTGATTCTTTTCATTGTCTCAAATGACAAACCGCGTGTACTGTGTTTGAAGCTACATTTGAGTCTGCTGTTATTTCTGACTTGCTCTCCCGCTTTGCCTACAGATGGCTACACAACCGATGACATAGAGTTCTACTGGAGAGGTGGAGATAACGCGGTCACTGGCGTGGAGAGGATTGAGCTTCCTCAGTTCTCCATCGTGGAATACAGACTGGTGTCAAAGAATGTTGTCTTTGCCACAGGCAAGTATTGTCATTTGCCCATTTAGTGTTTAATTTCCTTGTGTATGACAATTGCTGTTTTATTAATCATAATTAATCATTATTAATCATAATTATATATAGTCTGTGTTGTTTGTTTGGCTAAATAAATTAATTACTTGATAAAGCCTGGAGGCAGGAGTCCATGAAATAACATTTCTTGTTTATCTTTCTTTTTGTGTGTGTGTGTGTGTGTGTGATACTTAACCAGATACCTAAATATCTGTGATCTAAATAAATATGAAGTCATTCACCTCTGAATCATCAGTTTAAATGTAGCCTACAGGGTTACTGATCATACATAAGTACGTTTCGGCATACTAGGTCAAAAAGCCACTGTTTTTATGAACACCTCCCTGCAACTTTTCAGTACATGTTTGTTTTGGTTTTGTATAGTGAATATAGTGTCTTTTATATCTTGATTTGCACTGATGGGTATATGGTAATGTATACATAGCCAGGGCTTTTGTCATTGTTGTTAAGATGCTAAAATTAAATCCCTGGTTTTCCTCCTTGTTTCCTTGAAGATGTAATAAAAGTTACTGGTAACTCACAGCATTGGATGTCTTCAGGTGACAAAGCACAATGTTGATTTACATGTTTATTGTTAGACACCAGCATAGGAAAATGTTATGTGTGACAAGACCAAAGCAACACAGAAAGCCATCAGCAAGTGTGGGGCTGCTATTTGGGACCTCCAGATTTTCAGTACTCTTCAGACCACAGGATTGTGCTGTTCTGTCTGTCCCAGCGCACTAGAACAGATGAAGCACAGCTCTATTATGTTTGTAAGCATCACTTCACCCACTCTTTGGACACAGCATCTGTTTCAAAGTACACGGAAACACAAGTTGTGTTTCAGAACAAAAAGTAAATATTACTGGGATTGAAATTAATATGAGGGGGTTTGCCGACTGCTGCTTTTCTTGTTTATCATTGTGAATGGAAGAGTTTTTTTTTAAAGAGAAATCAATACTCTTAATCCTATAACCCTCCGTTCTGCAGCCAGTGTCACCTTTGGCAGCCAGGGCTTACCTGCCCCTCCACAAGACTGGATATATGTTTGTGGAATGGCTCTTTGGACAAGAATGAGAATACAGAGAACTTATCTGGGAAGTTTTTCTGACAGTCCAAAGCCACCTTTTAGTTCTGTATGAAATATTTCAGTGAAGACATGATTTAGTTAATTTAGAGATGAGAGAGATTTGTTAAATTCAGGAARAAGAGAAATCCTAAGAGCTGTGAGGCAAATATGAGAGAGAATGAAAACTAGGAGTAGACATTTATATGACTGACCAAATATTCAGAATCCTAACAGTTCTTTCCAAAAAAACTTGTGGAAGGAGTAAAAAAGTCTCATACTTCAGGGATTAAGACAGCTTGACATTAGGGAGTAGGATGAGACAGTCACAGAGAACAGATTACTCTATGTTTCTTGTACCATTTTCTGAAGCATATAATTTGCATCACTGATGAAGACACGATACTGCATTTACTATTATTTTGGTACAGGACATTATGAAAATGCTTGATTAATTATGAAATTTTGTGACAAGTATTTCCATGCAGAGGAAACATCACATTTGTTTCTCAAAACCACGTATTTAATTGTAAATCCGAAGCATGCTAGTGAATCTGACAGATAAAGTCAGCACGCTCTTTTCAAATTTCTTCTCAAGACCCTATTTTTTTTATGGTCCTAGTAATTAGGGCCAATTTCTACATTTTTGTGGAAAATAAGTCAGGCATGCTTTTTTTTCTTTTGGCTTAGAGGTTATTGAAGTCTCAAGGGAAGATACTAGTTCTTTGAGCGCAGTATCTCAGTGAACATTTCGGACATTTCAGTACTAGTGTACTTTGATTGTATAAAACTAAAAGAAGACTTCAGAGTCATGCCATAAACAGCTTTTGGAGTAGTTATTTTTCCTATCCTCCATGAGGAACAGTGCTGTATAATCTTGTGTAACTTATGCAAATGGAAAAACCTGTTCCCATAGTTACTAATGAGAAGCAACGGTAAGCATGAGAAAAACCCCATAGATAATGACATAAAGCTGTGCAGCGCTGCAAGAATACTGGAGCAACTGCATGCATGTTGAAGCATAGCATTGGAGTTAAAAATGATCTTGCCAAATTAGCAAAATGGGTCTGAAAAGAAGTATAAAAGTCAGTATGGACAAGTGCAAAATACAACATTTATACAACTAATTATTCCGATCCAAATTCAGGACAAGGAATACCAAGTTCTGTGTGTAGAAATCTAGGGGTTACTATTGATCTCAGACTGAACATGAGCCAATAACATCTTTTTGGAGAAAAAAAAAAACCCAAACAAACACATCCTACAAGGAGTCTGACTTGGCATTGCTAAGGCCTGAGCTGTGTATTTGTGGTCATGGGCAGCACTCTTCAAGACAGTTGTGGAGCAATAGAAGAGGGTCTAGGGAAATTAGCAAGTAGGAAGTCTAGAAAATGGAATACATGAAATTGCTGGAGAGCCAGGTATGACCGTGTAGTTTAAAAAAAGAGAACACTTGGTGGGAAATAAAGTCTTCAAGTGTCTAGAAGGCATCTGCAAAGACATGGGGAATAGCCTGTTCTCTTTCTCCATGATGGAAATAAGAGAAAGGAGTATTTAAATTGCTGTGAAGAAGAAAAATCTGTTTTGACTATCCTTCTAACACCAGCTGAAGGCCATACAGGCTACCATAAGACATCTAAAATGGCACTGAATGCCTATGTGTCAGTAACTGAATTAAGCCCATAGTCAAATGATATCAAATCAGTGCTGTCAATGGAGCCTAAAGAGCTATTCAGCTCTTGAACACCTCTATTCTGTCAAGTGAATAGCTCTTAGGACACTATTCAGTTGCATAAACATAGGTATCTGGTGCCGCTTGAGATGCTGTAGAGCATCCTACTTAGCAGTTAGGCTGCTGTTCCGGAGTCTTACGGTCTTGTATCTTATGTGCCAATCTAGTGCTTCAGTATTAATTACTTAACTAGTATTAAGTTCTACTCTTCAGTAGCCTACGGCATCCCAAATGGCATTAGACGCCTCTGTATAGGCAATTAAATCACACTGGCTGTAAGTCTAGATCTCCATGGTTTACACTGAGAGCTTATGTGCCATCCATGTGTAAATATCTGCATGCAAACACCTGAAATTTAGTGCCTAGACCTGTGAGCTGAATCCGCCTCCTAAATGTTTGTAATCCAGAAATGCTAAGAAACTGAACAGGAATGGAGATACGTAAAACACCACCTAAAAGCTTCAAGATGCATAACAGAGCCAGATTAGCAACCTGTTGGTAAGAGGAGGGTAGTCTTAAAAGATTTGAAAATWAATTATTTGCTGTATTCTGAAAGATCAATCTGTAAAGTACATTTCCAATTAGCCAAAGAACCTTCCCAGAAGAACAGATTAAAATAAGAATTCTGTAACTGACCAACTCTGTTATCTTGGTTCATACTTGGATAAAACAGCAAGAGACTAATTTAGCCTTGGAGCTAGATATTTCAGCTTGCTAGCTTTTAATGAAATTGAAACAGAAACAAGTAATTACTTTTTACCAAGTGCCCAAATATATGAAAGAGGAATATTTTGAGCTCAGTTATTGATTAAGTATTTGTTTTCATGCCTGCATGCTCAATACTGTTGTTAGATTTAAATACTTCAGGCCAAATTCTGTTATTCCTGTACTATTTAAATTAGCCCATAGACATCAACGTGTTATATGAGATGGGAGGAAGGGTAACAAATCTGGTCCCTGAACAGCAACACTGTTCTTTAGGCAAAAAACAAATTTTGATGGAATGTTAACAACTAGAATTTCCTGGTAATTAATCTCTAAATGTACTGAGCCTTAATTGACAAATCATTATCCAAGCATAATCAGGCAAGTAACAGTGTAATTGTTGAGCTCACCAAGAAATCCATTTTTATTAAATCAGTTACACAAGRTGGTTCCTTCTTAGATAAATAAAGACTTGGGCTTACAATCTTTGTTCCATGCAGGTTAGGACCCATCCTTTTTACTGAGCTTTAGCCATCCAGACAAAGAGGGGGAAATAAGTAGGGGAAATAAGGAATGTTCCTTCTTTTAATTCTTTTTTTCCACAGATTCCTGTGGTCTGTTTCCTGGAGGTGAGATATTATAGCAGAGATGGCAGGCTGGAGGCAGGGCCAATAGATCATCTGTGAAGGCATAAAAGCAATACAGGTGACAGTAATACAAACTTTTGTAGTCTCAGGGAGAGCTACCTAAAGGAGAACTCTGGCTGCATAGTATGAAAAAACAAGGCTACCAGTTCATGTTTCAGTTTCAACCTGAACTATACAAAGACCAAATTATTCTGAAATTTCGTGAGATCCAGACCTCCCAATAAAATTTGAGCTTGGAAAATCACAACAAAATAGGATGACATTCTATTTACCTCTATGAAACTGAGCAATGTGTCAACTCTCGTAAGTAGCCATGGTGCCAGCAAGACTTTGGTTAGATTGCCCAGGAGCCACAGAACTTCAAAACCTACCCTGAGACTTGCAGGACTGGGATTCATCTTGCTCTGATTTAAGGTGAATATAATTTCAGTGTCTACATATGAATTAGGTGGCTTAGTTGATGGGAATCTACTCAATACACTCTGTGGAGTCTGGAGACAAATTCAGTCCACCAATAGGAATCTATTTTAGGAGGAGATGGATAATTCTCTAGGTTTCATTTACTAGATTGACTAGATGAACTGACTCTCCTGTAGATGTAAGCAGAGCTTAGACACCTAGCTCATGTGTATGCAGTTCAAGTGAGTCACTTTATCAACTGCTATTTGAGATGGCATAGGGCAGCCTTCTTAGTCTCCAGCTGCTGATCAAAAAGATGCAGGGGCTGTGTCATATCCACCAGCTGCATGCTGGTGTCTGAGATGTCATAGGGCATCTCAAAAGGAACAGTGCACCTTCAGATTCGCAGCTGAACCTCTCTGTTACAGTCCAGCTCCAACTCTAGAGCAGGAAGACAGACAGCACTGACAGCCCTGGCCCTAGGTATGGTTCTTAGGGTTCTATCTTCTAGCTTCAGGACAAAGAACCTGGTGCTTGAAACAACTTTATGTTGACATCTCTGTCCTTGAGACAATCTGTCTGGACAGTCCACCTCTAAGGCCAGGTCCCACTAGTTTCAGTAATTACCTTATCTCATTAGATGGAGATGGTGATGAGGTAATGGATGATGGTCACAGGTGAAGCATTCAAGACAAATGTCTGAAGTTTGCTCCGTTATACTGTTTCTCAGTTCAGGATTTCATTACTGAACATTACTGACATACGTGGCACATTACTTCTCTCCGCTGTTGACACACGCCTCCTCCATCCACACCATTTTCCCTGCTTTATCAATAGCAAAGTGCTCTCTTTCTTCTTTCTCTGAGGTTCCCCAGTGTATCCAGGGTCCTTGGCACTKGAGCAGCCCAGGAAGAGGCTTTGATTCAGTGATTCAGTTCCACTTGAATGAATGAATCCTTCAGACTATTTATCAAAGAATCAGTATTTTATGGGAGATTTTCCAGTCATCACCTCTATTAATGATATTCCACAGACACCCAGACCTGGACAGGACTTTTGGAAAGGAAGAGATTTATAGAGAATCCTTTACGTGGGTGGTGTATTATATGAAATAATTTTCCTCACCAGAGCGTTATAAAGATTTCTGTCTGATGCACTACTCTTATTGCAGAAAGGTGATCAGGTCTGCTACATTTTTAATGTATTTCATGATGGCAGGGTATGCTCCTGTTTTATTTACATAGTCTGCAGACACAAGGCCATGGAAACCGTTTCATAAGGAGCTCAATGAAAAAGTTAAGCTTCGTTAGCAAAAAAGCAGGCATGGTTTCAAAGAGAGAATTTGTCTTTTGAAGTGAAACATTGTTCATTGGAAAATGAAGATGTTAAGCAAGCTAAAGTCTAAATGATTCTTTGCATTTGGTGAAAGAAGTCACCATTTTTTTAACTGTTTGAGATTTCTAAACATATAAAATATATTCAGTAAGATTAACACCAATTTTGAAATACACCAGTTTGAAGTTTAATAATAAAATATTTTGTTTGAAACATTGAAATTGAGGTTATCCATTTTTTTCATTATTTATTTGCTCCAATTGTAACAATTAATGAATCCTATATATATATTGTATACATATAAACACACACATATAAAATCATCTTTTTTTTGCTTGAAGTATTTTTGGAAGAAGAATTCTGTCTGGCTGTAATTGATGTTAGAGGCCTTTGGATCTGGTCTGAAGGCTTTTCCTCACTGGGATTCATTACAATTTATTTTTGACACCACAGGTAGCATGTTTCTCATAGTTCAGATGTAATTAAGAAGTTCCATCTCATGAACAACTCCTCCATGTAAATACAAAACTATGCACATTACTAATCCTCTCAATATAAATACTATACATAAAACTGTGTATTTGGATAAGCATTTTACTGGGAGACCTAAGCAGCTGTTTTTAAAAACTAACCGGTGCACATCCATCTGTTCAATAATGTAGAATAAGTTACTCTCTCTTTTCTTCCCAAATACAAATTGCTTGGATATCACTATATTCACTGCAAGGTGTCTTTTAATATCAGCCAGTAATACAGTGAAGGTGTTTTCCCTACTGTTCTGCAGATGTCATACTACCCCATTAAATGTGCATGCTTTAGTTTCTACAGAAACTGAAGACAACTATCTGCAAGTGTCTTTTCTTCAGTATAAATAACGCTGTTTCCCCCTCCCTTTCCTCAGGTGCCTATCCAAGACTCTCACTGAGCTTCAGGTTGAAGAGAAATATTGGATACTTTATTCTTCAAACCTACATGCCCTCCATACTGATTACCATTTTATCATGGGTGTCATTCTGGATCAATTATGATGCATCAGCAGCAAGAGTTGCCCTTGGTATGTGCTAAGAACGAGTGGGACATTAAAATGTCAGACTGAATGTAGCCATCGGAGGTTGTTAAAGACTGCAGCGTGATGTCAGTGTTTTGATGTTCCAAAATCATTTACGTCAAAATCATGTCATTCGGTATTGCCTCAAAACTGTAAGTTTTCCTCTGCATGCAAGAATGTAGCCACCACTAAATCTCTGACATGAGCTGCTCATACGAGTCCCAGCCTTGTTCTCATCAAAGTTAATGTTGTTGTCAGTAGCTTCAGCGAGGGGACCAGCTCCAGAATCATACTCCAAGGGCTTGAGTGTGGGCTTTTAGTCCAGCTCAGTATGGGAAGCCAAGTGTGGCTCCAAGCCTTCCCCTGAGGTCCTGGGTGCTTTAACTGACAGTGGCAGGAACAGACCTCAAGAACCATGTGCTCATTCAGAGCGCAGGGGCACGTCAGCTACGGACAATGACATCCCAGCTCACCCTCAGAGTGCACGGTATGCCAAGTGCATTTTTATGACAGCTTAAAGTGCCATTTACCTCATGGCAGAAAAACATGGATTTGGCACAGATTGGTGATCACAGTCCAAGACCTTTTTGGATCAAACTATCCTTTAGATAAGGGGAGGTGGCTTTGGAATATCTCACAGGAAATATTTCATCTATTACAGAAGCATACTCAGGGATAGCTAGAGACAAGAAATATTAAATGGATCCATAAATAATCCTTATGACTACTGCTGCCTCTCATCTCATCTCATCGCAAATCCTGTCTTCCACCCTGTGCTTCCCAATAGCACACACCTTCCTTCCCAAAACTTGACACTAAGCCTATGCTGTATAACTTCCTGCTATGCTCTCTTCTCTTCTTAAAACAGGAACATATTCCCTAGTTCCCTTATTTTTCTGATATATACTGCAGCAAACTGTGACTCCGACCCATGCCCATGAGATTCCCCATCTCTGTACTGTGTACCTCCCAAGATGCCACATACCAAAGCAGGCTGGGCAGCTACACCTATACCTTTGTGCAATATAATATTACATCCTAGCATCTGAACTTGGATAACTGAAGATATTGTAGATTAACTGCAGTTACTGTACAGTAATTCTACAGATACTGTGAATTAGCTGGTGCATATGGGCATGACACAATCTGGCATTACCACTCAGCAGCTAGTGCATGTTCTGCAGGTTGCAGCTTAGTAGTAGCTTAATGGGAGGTGGGACATAGGGTCCAAACAGCTCTGATGTATTCATAAATGAACTACTGGATACCAGAGATCCACCCTGGAGACATTATGACCAAGTGAGGGGAGCACTTCAAACACATCAGTCAGCATCTACATTTTACATGCTGGCCAGGACTGCAGAGAATGTTAGATGGTTAGACAGAAGTTACCAGAGATGGTTAGACAGAAGTTACCAAACCCAGTGACATTCCATGCCCTTCTGTAATGAGTTCACACAGTTTTTCCTTGTTTAAGGAACAGGACTGTCTCATATGGCGAATTTCTTTGTAGCACAAGTTYGTCAAGTACCCTACTGTGATAACACAAATATTAGAACAAAAGTTGGAGAGTACATTCAAGGCAAGCTCAGGAGCCCAGATGTTCTATTTCTGATTGATAGAAAGTCCTTTTGAGAGGACGAAAATCCATCTAATAGGTTCTTCTGTGAAAACAATCAGTGCCTTGGTGATTATGTCTGTGATGTTTGTATAATAAAGTTCAGTACCATGGGTCTAATCCTATGGTCCTTTGTATAGCCACCCTTATGAGTCTGAAGGTGATATGAAATGGTATCAAAGGCAATATAGCACCTTTGGACATATGTAACTGGCTCTGAAAAGCTCAGTTCAGAGGAGGATAAGGCCTGCTGGCTTAGGTATTTGTTAGAGGAAGAATTCCCTGTGCAGTCCTTAGAGACAAGGAGACAAGCTTTTACTGTACCCCTGGAAGAAGCCTGTGTTTTCTGAAAGAGCCTGAGTCTTGTCATTCACTTCCATGTTTTGCTCTTGCCCCTGGTCCCTCGCTGTGCATGCCATCTGTGCTCCAGCCTGCACTGAACCAAGTAGTTCCCTCAACAGAGAAACCCAGGGAAGGAGCAAAGGCCGGCTCATTCCAGAGACTACGTGCTATAGACACTGCAGATAGAGGCTGATACAGGGCTGATCTTAAGAGAAATATTCAAAACCATCAATTCTGGTCAAAACTGAGGTTTTGCTGGTTAGCCCTAGAAGTTCCTAAATTCAGTCCTTTGAGTGAGGAGAAAAATAATCTCAAGAGTTCTCACTCGGGAAGGGCTGTAATCACAAAATTACCCTATTTTTATATGATAGGTGAGTGTCAGCTGGTTCTCCTCCAGCTGTGCTTTAAAATAAATTATTGATCTTCAGAAGGGCATTTGCCTGCAGGGTGTCAGGATCTCCCAGGGGGCGTATTTCCTTTTGGTTAGTGATAACCATCTTTCTATTCAGTGTGCTTAATCTTCTGGATTACCGAGAGAGCCACCAAACTCTCCCCGTGTGGTATTTAAGGACTTATTTCTGGAATCTAGATTACAGCCTGGGAACAGGCACCAAAAATGTGGGCGTTATAACCCCCACTGGGCAGGCTTCTAAGTCCCTTGTTGACCTAGGCTTTGGTAAGCATCTGTGGGATGATAGCGAGATGCCAAGGGTGTGTTAAAAGGAATCTGTGGGATTTTTGGTACAAGAATCAATTGGATCTTAGGTAATTCTTTGAATGCCTTATGGGAAGCAGCAGCAGGTAATCCTACAAGGAAAGAAGCTAATTTAGGCTAGAGAAATCCCTTGGGCTGCAAATGTATGATAGTGTTTGCTGCAGTCCTCCACCCTTCTCACCCCTGTTCCTTGTGCTGGCATGGAGGTTTTCTAGAGACTTTGTCAAAGTTTCTTTAGGTAAAAGTAATGTGTCAGCTATACTCCTCATTTTACTGCAGAGCTGGGTGAGTTACACCCAATACAATTTTTAAATAAGCTTGTGCTGTGTGTGTCTCTGCTGTATTTCAAGCCATGAAGCATCTGACATCAACGCACACTTGCTTCACAGTTTCGAGGAAAAGCACTGAAAACCGCATGACGCTGACCTACTAAATATACAAAATACCTGTTACAGAACCTCATAGGCTACTATTACAGTTCCTGGAGTGACACTATTTACACCAACAGCTTGACTTTGAGTTATATTGTCTTTATTTCTGTCTCTTCAGGTAAAAGAAGCTGTGCTTTATAATATGGCAGCAATTTTCTTTTGTTCTTCATTTTTGTTCTGTCTGCATTTTAGTGACTACTTACAAACTGATGGTATAATTACAGAATCAGAGAAAATAGTAATGGAGGGGACCTATTAGAATGGCTTGCCTCTTTTACCAGTGTAGACTTACTCCACAAAATCAGTGTTTTCAGCCACCTGTGATTTGCGATTCCCGTAAAATTTCCAGCAGAGATACAGACCCTGCAGTTTATTGTGAATTCAAGCAGACTGACAATAAAATTGCTTTTCTTACCAGCTTTTCAAAACAGTACTCTGGAATATATTTTCAGGTGCAGTGTCCATCCTTAGGTAAATAAATGAGGGTTTGACATAACCTTATAGATTTTCTAGGTACTTTATTAGTGTCCAGTCGATCACCATAAAAATGCTGCTCTCCCTCCTTGGCTTTTTCTTTCCACAAATGCACATACCTGTGGGCCTCTCACTGCTCATCTCGCTTCTTTCTATGTAAAAATTAGACTACTGCTCTAAACTAGTCATCTCAAATCCCTCTTCTATATTGTCCTTTCCTGAAACAGGTGTCTAAAATAGATGGGATGAACTGCTCTAGAAGGGTGCTTGTCTCTCTCCATCTACTACAGAGGGGCCCTATGGGACTAACTTCAACCAACTGCTTAACTCTCAGAAATTTAAAACTGCATGAGAGGAATCTTTCACCATCTATAAGAATACTCTGCCTTAATATGTGCACGTGGTTTTATCTATCCAGACCTCTAATTAGTTTTGTTACTTTTAAAAAACTTCTCTCCATTGTGTTGAGCAGCACAGTGCTGTAAGAGCACACCGTTTAATGGTTGGCAGACTGTTTGCCTTCCTGTTGCRGATCAGTTTGGTCTTCATGGAAGAGATCCTCAGTACAGCTACACTGGCTTCCACGAAGCTATGTTAACTCACAGCAGTGGTGCCAGGCCCCCTTGTTAGCTGTTCCCCCTGATCATATGAAGGAAATATTGTAACAGAATAATAATGCATCAAGCTTTAGTTTTCCTTTCATTTGCAGTGATGTCACCTGCGAGGTATCTTTCACAAATTATTAAGCTTCTTCACACTGACAAGGCAGATTTGCCAAAAAGGAAAATAAAATTGAAGCATGATCTGCTTAGAGTTGTAAGATACGTGCTCTTTTTTTCCTTTGTGTAGGAATTACAACTGTGCTGACTATGACAACAATCAACACTCATCTGCGAGAGACTTTGCCTAAAATTCCGTATGTTAAAGCCATTGACATGTATCTCATGGGCTGCTTTGTATTTGTCTTCTTGGCCTTACTTGAATACGCCTTTGTCAACTACATTTTCTTCGGAAAAGGCCCTCAAAGGCAGAAGAAACTTGCAGAAAAAACAGCAAAGGCAAACAACGATCGCTCAAGGTTTGAAGGCAACCGGGTAGGATTCTTTAATCTATATATAGTCTCCCTTTTCCTTTATTACAAAAACTAATTGTATGAAATAAACAAAAAAATCATGCATAAAAACGTCACCAACCACATTTCCTTTTTGTGGGCAAACTTTGGCATTTTTACATTCAAGAACCTACACTGAAGAATATATTTAGGCACACAGAAATCGAAGTGAGCATGATCTGTATAACAAGTAACTGTAAGAAGAAGATAACAATGGGAGTGCAGCTAGCTTGAAAATAAAGGCCCAGATGTACAAAGGCATTTATTTGTTTAAATCAAATATAATTTAATTGTGGTTTTGTTTAAGTACCTACGTAAGGGAATCCAGGATCTGAGCATACTTTTTCTCACTTCAATTAGAGCAGACACATTTAGAATGGGACAGAACAGATAAGGGATTAGTTCTGCTAAGGGATTAATGCTAATTAATTGGCCAGCATGGCTGAACCGCTGTGTGTGGCATTGTCACCTGCTGCTGTTGAAGACCAGCAGAAAATTATGATTCCTAGAGAAACTTTCAGATTGATTTCTGAAGAACAGTATTGGCATGGTCTGTGCTGATTACACTCCAGCCTATTTCCTTGCCTGGAGTACTACTTCATCCAATGAATACCCTTTTTTTTTCCCCTTTGGAAGAAATATTCAAGGTATTCCACACTATATGATGTTAGCAAGCCATGTCAGTTTGAACAGAACATCTTTTTTGGCTAAAATGCTCCCAGTGAGGCTTTTTCATTCAGTTCTGTGGAGTAAGACTGTTTTTTCTATCAGCTATAAATTAGAAGAGTTCACAGCGACAAAACTACTGTTTATTAAATACCAGTATCATAAAAGTAATTTCAAGCTGTATTTTTTGATCCTAATGATTCTGTCTCCTATAGTAAACGTAATGCAGAACTACACCTAATTATTGACAGTCATATCTGTGAAATAATTTTTGAACCAATAAACTTCATTTTTGTCCACTATATTATCAAACCAAATTCTCATCACAGTTGGCAGCACTGCTTAGCTAGCAGGAAGAATTAATTCCCTTTCCTGGAAAAATCAATAATTATAATAATTAAAAATGCAGATGGGGAAAAAAAAGAGTATCAGAATTGAAAGCAATGGAGAAGATTTTAGCTGCAAGCAGGTAATGCAGATGTATGCACTAAGGTTCAGTTCTCCCAATGGAAACCATCTGGTGAATCTCATCCATTTAAATAATTTACATAATTCAGTACAAGTCTTATTAATGGGCCCAATAGCACCCCATGCCTGACTGTTCTTCTATCTTGAGATCAATTGGTCTATATTGTCAAAAGAAGCATATGAACCTAAACTAATGAAAATGAGGGGTTTTCATACCCAGATCATGTAATTTTTATATCCCAGATCTGATCATACCATATATCAACCCTTTTTTTTCTCACTTTTGACTTACAACCTTTTCTTTCCGGACCATCCTAAGCAAATATTGTGGACTTTTCTGACTTCTCTGCTGGTTTAATATCAATCATGCATGAATGAAATTAGGATACAAATTCAGCACACCAGAGCTGAAAGAAGAGTGTGTTGCCTTGTCCCTTGTCGTCCCAGCTGTGAAAGGGAACTCCGTATGCTTTGTAGAAACACATATACTCATACTGACGGTGAATATTTGCTGTTCAAATGATCTAGGATAAATAATGAGGTGTGGTCCCATTCTCTGTGGAAAACATTTTGTCCCCAGGCCTCAGCTGGTGAAGTCAACAGAGCTTCGTTGCAGTCACTGGATTCAGTGCCTTCAGGGAAGCAGTGCCAGCATACAACAGGAAAAGACAGGGACATTAGGTAGAGCTGATCAGAAATCTTCCTTTGAAACAAAGCATAGACAGAAAATGCAGATTCAGTGGATGTAGGATGTCAAATCTGAAGTTCTGATTTGAAAAACACTGGCAAATGCAAAGCAGAGGGAATTGCTCAGAGCAGGTAAGAGGTCCCATTGCTTTCAGGATGAGCAGCTCAGGGGAAATCCATCTAGCAGATCTACTTTGGACAAAGTTTACCAGGGCTTCCAGACACCATAGCCCTGAAGCAGGAAAATGGTTTCCATGGTGGTGGATCATGCCCACCATGTACCATGCTGTACAGGCATCCATGGATGTAGCAGGAGAGGTGGTCATGCCAGACTTTTAACATACTTGCCATGGTAAGACAGTACCTGAAAGCTCTGCAACCTTGGCTCTGACCTCTTTAGGGGCAGAAAAGAGGCATTAACTTCCAACCTGTTCTGTGGTGGCTCTTGAAGATCATTGAATCTGATGGAAGTAGCGGCTGCTTGGCATTTGCTTGCTTCTTGCTTTAGAGTTGGGACTCAGGGGCTGGATGTCCTGGGAGAGGCTCACAAACTGGAGGGCATACTGCACAGTAAGGGAGGCTCAGAGCCACAGATGAAGACTACCTTGCATGGGTTCAATGAAATTACTGTTTTTTTCATGTTGGTGAGGCTTCAGGCTTCCATGGAGTGTATTTCCATTCAGAAAGGGAAGGTTTCTAATAGTGGGAAATATTTCAAATCTCACATGATTTGGGGCTGAGGAACATTTCTAAAGAATGGAAGAGTGCCTAAAAACAGGCAGCCCCCTTTGCAGCTATCGTTGCTATTTGATGACTGTCAAAATGTACGCTGTGCTGGAAAGAAGATTGAAAAGGGTTCAGATATAAAACTGGAAGTAGGCATTTTTTTTAGTTTGTCTCTAAGACTACCATTTTGAGTTGATTTGTGTTGCTGTTTTGTTTTAGTAATTGAATTTGCTTGTATAYGAACCGTGTGCATGAGCTCCCTGTCATTGATTTAGAGTGCTAGCTCAGGGCACTAGAAAAAAAACAACCAAAACCCAAACCCAACCAAATAAATAAATAAACATTAGTCCATTTATTGTCCACATCAGATGCTGTAACTTGTGGGTATAGTGACAGAACAACTCTGTGCTGTATCAGGTCCAGCCTGAGTCAGTGCTCAGACAGGAGGGGCTGCGGCGCTGTGGGAATCGCTTGTTTGTGTTGGGAGGCAGCACTAGCAGAGCAGAGGCAGCACAACATGTTGCCTGGCATTCAGGGCCTGAGTTCGAGCATTGCTTTTATGGTACCCGAGACTGGGAGTGCTGCTGAGGCAGTGTCTGTCTCTCGGGCAAAGGGAACAAGAGGAGGATGAGGGAAAATGTCGCGTTATTTTCACTCAGGAGCGTTTTAGTCCATGGAAACCAGTAGAACCAGCATGGACACTGGTATTGTAGTTCATTTTTCACACGTCAGAGAACTGAAGTCTGGCGTGCAAGCTAGCAGGCTTGGTTATAAACACTCCTCTTATAGTAGCAAAAGGGCTTTTCATGCTTTCCTAGTCTGATTGGATTGTAGAGCAGGAGAGTTTTAATAGCAAAAATGTTCTAGGCCACAAAATCCACAGATTGGATATGTTTGTGTTTTATTTGATAATTGCTTTGCAAAGCAGCCACTGTTCATGCCCAGTAACTCTGCTTCCTAATGCATGCATTTGCATTGTCCTGCGTCGGAGGTTACAGGTTTCAAAAGCCGAAACTGGCACAGCCATCTCCACGTTGATGCTGCTGCTATGGACATGCCTCTCCAACGCCAAGCTTTTAGGCACTTCTCTCTGAGTTGTTCCTGATACGCTGCCACCAAGGCTTGCTGTGTTGAAGAGGGCTCCACCAGCTGCTGCCGCCGAGCTGCCTGTTGGCTTCACTGCTCCCGATACRGCTTTCTGTCCAGCCAACGAGCCCAATAGCTCCAGGCGTTAGGGAAAGAAGAGCCCTCATAGCATGCAAACGGCACAGCCAGTGTCCTCACATTGCAGAGGTGACAAAGAAATGCAGTGGGGAGAGGAAAACTCTGCCGTGTATTCTCCCGTGTAGCACTGCTGAAGGTGGGACGATGGCTGAGGCACGTCTGACTAAACTGAATCTCTGGAAATGGTTTCAGAAGATTCAGAGCTGGTGATGAGATGAAACCTGAGAGCCTTTACGAATGACTCATCTGTGGATCAGCAGCTGACTACAAAGAAAATTTCACACATAGCCGTCTCTTCTTCTGACTGCTTTTGCATCATATTTTATTTCAGATAATGCACGGTAAATAGTATTCCGTGCTGAACTTGTCCAGCCTTTTCCCAGTAAACCACAGTTACTGGAGACGAACATAGGATACTCTTTTTTTTGTGTAAACCAATTTTCATACACGTACCAGTTTCAGATTGAAAACTCTCTCTTGAAAATCTTKATCCACTGGTTCATATGTAAGGGCAAGCTCTAGGATAAAGGAAGAACTGAATCTTGGTTTTTCATAAAATATTTATTCTGCCCATGGTATCGGTGCCTAAATTGAAGTCCTCTGTTTGTGGAGAAACTATCAGAAAAGAATAGGTAGCCTGTAAAAATGTTTTCCCTTGAAAATTGATCACCATTGTTACAGATCAATTCTGTTTGTCCTGTTTGCATTGGCAGATTCAGGCTTCATTTGTAGCTCTCCGTGCACTTTCAGTTTTGCTACATAAATTGTTTCTTTTAAATAAGGCTCAGATACAGCCTAATTTACAACTAAATCAGCATGAGAGAGCTCTAAGGCAATCCTGTTCTCACTTGTTGTTCACTCTTGTGATAGAGGCTACTGGCATAATCAGCTGGTGAGCATGTGTTTTGGACATTGCTCCTTCTGGGGCAATCCACAGAGGTTATGATTTGTTACAGTCCCCTGCTAAAAATATTGCTTCTTAGTTCAAGCTGTGGCAATTTACGTTTTCAGTTTGGTGGGACCAAAAGTTCAGCCCCAGGGTATCAATCAGGAGGGTAACTATCACACAAGCTTATTCAAGCTTCAACCCCCCGTGGCTGTCAGACATGTGGGAAGAGCTTCCTTTGAACACAAATAATGCATAACCCTTTATAAAAAGGCCCCTCTCGTCAGGCAGTTCCTGCATGTTTTTTTAGCTCTGGAGATTCCTGGCTCAAACCCCCGCTGTCGGCCAAGGCGGCAGCTTCCCAGCAGGCATTGCTGAGAATAGAGGCTCAGGCCACTTACATCTACTTAGTGCTTTTAAAGAACTGTTAATTGTAGCAACCTTTCTCACAAGTGGGATTTTATTCTGAGAATGAATATCTTGGCTGCTGTGGCAGAATTATCACTCAGTTTAAATTGGAAAATATGAGAATAGCAAAGCTGCCAGTATTCTCCTGTGTATCTTCATCTTTCCTGGATACTTTTTTCAGTGCTGTTTTGAACAGTGGGATATTTCTGAAACATGAGTGTGATGAGTAGGTGCCAAGTTTTGAAAAATATCTGTCAAGGGTGATGGCAGCACAGTTCTTGTGGGAAGAACTCTTGTCCTGTAGCGCTTACGATGGGGACATTCAGTGTGTACTGGGAGAGTCATGTGTGTACTAATTTTGTTCTACAGCCACTTTGCACAAGTATGAATGGTGCAAATCCAGAGATGGTAATAAGGATTGTACATGCAATCCATAGTACAGCCCAGAGATTGTAAGAATCCACAGACAATGTAAAAAACAGGGGAAGGGATGACCACACATTCGTTTCCTTTTCTTCATCAGTTCAAATATACCAAGGTTAATTGTCAAACTCTATTCTTACTTGGTGGACAGTGATACTAAGATGCAACTTCCTAATTTTTTTTATTCTTCATACTTTCCTTTTTTTCCAAGATCTTTCCATCTTCCCAGTTCCACTGGCTACCTTGGTTTCATCTACTAGGCTGATATAACATAATTGTCTCTTTCATTTTTTTGTGCTTATTAATTAATATAAACATATTACTACGGTAGTGAGAGAAGTATCAACTTTTAGACTCAGGGAGAACACTCAACACTATCATTTTTGTTGTGCTTGCAGTTTTAAATTATTTTAAAAATATCCAAGGCATAATGTGGTCAATGAATTTTGCTTTAAGCACAGATAACACTTAGGGCCTGATCACGTTCTACATGTTGGAAAGCCATTTACACATAAGTAAAGAAGATGAAAACTGCTGCCGGGTAGTTTGCCCCTTGCATAACCACAGATGCTCACACCAGGGCAGTTTAGGTAAGAATCAGGTAGCTGGAGTCTAGATTACAGTTTCCACCAAATATAATTTCCATTTTATTATAATTTTAAGGGGAGATCTATTTTGTGGGGTAATGTACTTGAATAGTAATTTTGATGTAAAATAATGCAAGACTAACTACAGAGACAGCTTTTCATGCTGTTATTTAAACCCGCTATTTGCATTTATATTGCTTCATATGATGGAAAGTGTTTACATGGTATTTAAAAATTTGGGATTGATGAACTCCTAAACATACCTATGGGGTTTGAGCAAAATGCTTTCTCTCTTTCTTTTTGTGTAGTAGAGTGAAAGACTTACGAGGAAAAAGAGATTTCATTGTAAAGTACTCCTTAAAATGTATGGAATAATAAACAGAGAACTAAATGAACCTGAAATAATTCAGACACTACCTAATAGTAAATCAAACCTTATGGCAGTTTCCTGAACCTAGTAAAGTGTTTCCAAACTGGCATTAAAGCTGAAGTTTTCCAAGTATCTTGATTGGAGAAAGGTATTCAATAGCAGCTCTTGGCTTGCATTTCTTTAAAAATATAATACTTAACATCTAAATGAGCCAGTAGCTTGTCTAGAATTAAGAAGTAGATTCAGGACTTTCCAGGTGTAAAAAGGGCGTTGAAGTTTCATATCTACAATGTACAATCCAAGTTGAGCCTATTGGAGACATGGTGTTCCTCCAAGAGCAAGGACCAGAGGTTCTTTGTGAGCCTTATCTTAATTCTCCTCTTTCTGGCTTCAGTTAGGTAAGTTATGGTCATTTTTGTGTGATGACATTAGGCTGCTGGTGGTTTTGGATTTTTTCTTTGTACTGTAACATACATAGTTCAGAAATGGTGAACCTTCAAAAGTGAATCTGTTTTTCCATGTGTAAAAAAACCATCTCAGAGCATTTCATGCTTCTCAGCCTCCAAACGGAGTTATGTGAGATTCAATCACTTCACCCTGGTGCAGGAGCTGTAGTTGTTCAGAGGTGGGAGGGATGGGGTTTGATTAAAAGTGATTCTGAAATAAGAGCGTCAGTTTCGCGTATTTGGATCCATGCTGATTCAGCAGGGACTTAATTAATGATTTGGTACTCAGCTGTTCCCATCTGCTTTGATGAGCTCGCTGGGAAACACTCCATGGGAACAACCAGCCCTGGCTTGTGTCAGGGAGGAGATGGGAGCACCAGCAGTGGAGACCACAGCAGGGAAACAGGAATGAATGGCTTCAGGTGGAGCCACGGTGAGGCAGAAAGAAGACTACAAGAAGCACGGGGGCCCAGGGAGACAAGGGAAATCTTTAGGTTAAAGCAGGATGGTAAGGAGTGAGGGGAAATTGGCTGAATATACAATGTCATCTCTCCGATTTACAACAAGATTGGAGAGCAAAGCCTGGTGTTAACACTTTGGGGAGAATTTCCAGTGCACAGACAGTGACATTTCTGAGCCAGGTGATAAGATTATATTCTACGGCTCATAAGGAGTAAAACTAAAGTTTTATCAAAGACATTGGCCTTGTTCATCATGTGTAGCCATGACTGTAATCAGTTCAGCTGCTTTTCTTCATCTGTATCTGTACCTGGAGTAACAGTTTCCCTGGAGCCACCTATCTGCACTCATAGAATCATAGAATCTCAGAATATCTCAGGTTGGAAGGGACCCATAAGGATCATCAAGTCCAAATCCCTGCAAGTCATGTTCACTCGTGGAGGATTTCACCTTACCGGTATATTCAAGCAAACATGAGTTGACTTGCACAGGATACCCTGCTGTTATTGGTTTGCTTCTTTATTCATTGAGAGCGCTTGTGTACATTTGTCAAAGTCATTTAAATCTTTGCTTAAATCATTCAGAAGTCATGCTTATGTGCAAACACTTTTTAACATGCTGCATGCATTAAGTATTCATACTTCACAACATCACCGTAAGATTGTCACAAAGCATTAGATATATTGCTCTAACTTTGCTGAGAGCTTAGGTGGTTTATCTAAAACCTCTGAAGGAATCAATACAATTTGCAGGAATAGGTCTCAAGAATATCTGCAGACCGGAAGCCTGATTTCAGTTTCTGCAGACCTCTCCTTCTCTCCATCTGCTCCTTCCTTGTATTTGACATGCAAGTCTGTTGCTCTATTAACAAAGAGATGCATTTCAAAAGTATGTTTCCAAATATGTCTCATTTGATATTTTGAGAAAATATATGCTGTCTTACAACCTCATAGGACATAATGGTATGTTCAGACAAAGCATTTACACAAGTGTTGCAACTTTCTTGACCACCTTTCTGGTTTGATTTATAGATGCAGTGACGAGCAGTGAAAAGTGGCATCATCATTGGCAGATCAGAGGCAAAAGCTACATTAGGGTGGCATGTAAGGTTGGCAGATAAGATGAAGCAGGCTATGCAGTGTGATGAAATAAGTGGAATCAAATGAATACTTTCCTTGGGCAGGAGAAGCCTGGACACAGAGATGTACCCTCCAGAATACAAGCTTTCAGCTGACATCTCACTTACAAAAATGCAGGGCTCGATGTAGAAGGACAAAGTACCTGTGGACAGGCTAATGTCTGTATATATGTCGGTGGCAGACAGAATCAGGAGAGATCAGGAAGCCCTGAGGGAAAGAGCAGCTGACATCTGTGGTGGTGGACGGAAAGGGAGTAGAGACCTGCAAGGGGAAGGCAGTGCTGTCAGGGTGGAGCCCAGCAAAATGGCCTCTGCTGGGACATTTTTAGTAAGCTGAAGGACATTTCTCAAAGCCTGGGAGGAGATGGGAAAGGAGATGACATGTGACGCTGTGGGGGCCTGGATGGGAGATTTAGTTTTAAGCTTCATAAGGAAAATTCAGATTGTGGAGATATTTTACACAATGCTGTTACAAATCCTGATCATAATTTGTACTCTTTGTGAAAAAAGCAGAGAAAACTGAGTTTTTTTCAGAGACCACCGTAAGTAGTGACGATAGCCATGGCTGTATTTTACAGCTGTGTGTATTCCCTGGTTACAGATACCGCTCAACAGCATGAACTCTTTTCTACAAACCTCAAGCTCATACTTTTGTACCCAATGGGTTTCTGCCACGGGGAAAATAAATTCTTCTTAATCACCACTGAGGCTTCTCCACCCCATTGTTTTGGTTCACGTTGTTTATTTTTATTTATAGGCACTCATCAGCATAATGTACTGTTGCCTACAACAGCAGGATTTGTTGGATACCTTAGGATTTTTTTTTCCTACTTGCCTGCATGTCATTCATTGCATTTTATATTCTTTTTCCATTTGCAAGCTTGGCAAAGCATTACTGATATACTATCATAATTTTTTTCACTGATAAAAGATAAGCTGTAGCATCAATAATTGATGAAAGAAATACCCATTTTACAGAATTTTAACAAGATTGAAAAAAGCTAAAAGCATATGGACAGACACATAGCTACGCATACTTTTAATGCATCACACAAAGCTTGCAAAGGACGTGGTATCGGATGACTGTACAAACTTCAAAAGGCCATGACAAGAGTGTGTTTTCTCAACCACTTTTAAACAGATGCTTCTAGGATGAGATATTCAACTGCTGCACAGTTAAGACAGCTAGATCATGTGGCAGGTTAGAAAAATGTATTGATTGCAGGATGAGTTGTGGATGAATAAATTGTATACGTAAAACTGGAAATTATCCTGTATGCCATGATTCACTATCTATTTCTGACATGGGGAACCAAGTTCACTTGAACAGAGTCACACATGTGTTAACTGGTTGAAAATACTCAGTACAGAGCATTTATTTTACATTCAGACGTTATTTTCCTTTCCCAAAAGCAGGCAGGAAAATTGGAGCTGATCCCTGCATCAGCTGTCTTCTCTGCCTGTCCTCCAGCATGCAGGGCATGGGGCACGAGGGGAGGTGGTGCCCCACCACTAAAGCTACCGAATACTGACTGAGACAGCATCGTTTGGGACTGCCCATCAGTGCCACTCATGGGAACTGGAAGTTTTTGCTGGATTGAAGGAGCTGTACCCAACTTTGTGCTGCTCCTCCTCTGTCGGTACTCAGGGGGACTAGAGGGTCTGGACCAGAATTTAAGGACTCTAAATGATAATAACCTTGCACTTACTTACTGAAAATGGCATCGCGTTGCTTACCTGTGCTCAACACTGTGCTCACCGCCTCTTGGATATGGAGGTGGAAGCGAAGAGTGCCACCTGTTTCCTCAGTTCAGCAGCTTTCTTCCTTGTCTTAAGTTCACTGCTTTTTAAGATCACTTTCCCAAGTGGAAGAGCCCCACGGTTAAGCATTGCCATGATTGCAAAACTGTGCAAATGACTTTGGAAGGATAAGTTTAAGAGAGAAGTTGTAAATAAGCTCTGTGATTGCAAAATGCAAAGAGTTCAGCAGGTCAGAACTATTCCTGTGATTTTAGCAAACTTCACATGTAGGTAGCAGAGAGAGAATCCATCCCTTACCTTCTCCCCCCACCACTGGCAACGTGGAGATTTCACTGAACTACACCATCCTTTAGAACGCGGCTAGTTTAGAGGGAGAGGAAGGTGATTGGTTTTGCCAAATAGGGTTTTGTACTGAATGTTGGTAGTATGATGATAACCCTGTTTGTAAAAGTATTTAAGTACTTGTCTAATTTTAAGCAGCTGAGTATTGCCATTTTTTCTAAGATTATCACATGCTTAAAATGAATACATGCTTTCTTAAAATACGTATGGGTTTGGAGATTTAAATACACCCACATTTTGCTGATACATGTCAAGTCTTTTGAAACAATTTATGTTTCTATTTTTTCCCCCTAGGTGGACACCCATGGAAACATTCTGCTAACGTCGCTTGAAATTCACAACGAGGTGGCAAGCAACGAGGTCACCACCAGCATTACGGATGCCCGAAATTCAACGATATCCTTTGACAACTCAGGAATCCAGTACAGAAAACAAAGCTCACATCGCGAAAGCCTTGGAAGGCGTTCGTCAGAAAGAACAGGCTCCCACAGCAAGAGGGGCCATTTACGAAGAAGGTCTTCGCAATTGAAAATAAAAATCCCTGATCTAACAGATGTGAATGCCATCGACAGATGGTCAAGAATGGTGTTTCCATTCACATTTTCTCTTTTCAACTTAATTTACTGGCTATACTATGTTAACTGAGTGACTGAACTTTTTTAAAGGACTTCAATTATAACAAGTGAAGTACTACTTGCCTGCAGAGTTTATATATATATTTATATATATAAATATATATATATGAACTTTTACTATGTAGACCATACTCATGTATGTGTGAATACATATAGCAAAGAATTGTGTGTATATAAAAGCACACACTGCAAAGCAAAACTGTATGTATGCACACACACATGTACACATTCGTTCTGAGGTTATGGACACTTTAACATAGAATGCACTTCAGAGGAACTTTTTAAATCGAAAGGCAGGTGTCGTCAAAACAACAAGCCTTGAGAAAGTAAGTGTTGTATATTATCACTACAAAACTTTGATTGTCATAGAAATTTTCAAACAGCTGTAATCGTGTATAAAGTCAGTATTTAGTAACATTGTTTGTAAATGCTGCCATACACACTAATCATAAAGTGGTAGAGTTACACTGGTTAAGTTTAAAATAAGTCATTTATATTGCAGATCCATCAACTACRATTTCATCAAGCCAAATTTATTTTTCTGTGCTAAAATTTTTTGGTTTTATATATGTCATAATACGTTTTTTCCCAGTCCTGAATGGGCATCGTTTTTAATGATCTCTTGCTTTCTCTTCTGCAGTAAGCAAGCTGATCATGGGAGTGTTGCTCTAGGTCTTTGGAGACATACACATGTTCATAATATTTCAAACAAGCATTTTAAGTGTCCATCAACAGTGAAACGAATCTTTTGTAAGTACTGTAAATGTACAGCACATTTTCCTTCCCTTGGACTGGTTCCAGCTGCCATGTCATTTTGAAAGAGAACAGCACATTTTTAGTATAATTTAGCTGAGAATTCAACTACTGTCAATGTGTTCTACATCTGCTGTAGATTTAAAGATTGTTATTCCAGTGAAAGCATAGAAGATGTCTCAGGTTATTTGCTACTTTGACATGAAACCACCGAGCTGTAACCTTTTTTAAACATGCATTCACATCATTTAACATTCTTATAACATTGTATGTTAATGTAAATATATATTTGCATAATATGCATATAAGTATATTTTCTCAATATTTTTCTTCCCTGTGCTTGCTCTCGTGACCGCATGCTATGTCATTTTTTTGTTTCTGTGGTGTTACAACTTTTTATTCTCTAGAATTGAGCAAATAGAGCACTTCCGATACTTTGATTCAGTAATGGAGCATTTTCATACTTTATTTATATACTGAAAGTATATACACATACACTTACCAAGCTAGTGTGCTGCAGTCACAGATCACAAGAGATAGTTTTGTTTCAGCATCAGCCATGTTCAAACACATCCTTCATGCGAATGTGACCACTTTGGTTTTCATCCCAATTCATTCCCTCACCGGGATTCCAACTTTTTTCAGTCTAGTAGATTGTAGTCGTCAAGGTATGCCAATTTCAGATCTGTAAACTTAATTTGTTATTTATCAGAACTAAACCTTTCTAAAGAAAAGAAGATATATTTTTTGTAAACAGTGTTTCTATCATGTACATTCACAAATAACAACAGATACAGTAGCATAAATCTAAAAAAAAATAATTCAGGCGTGGCCCCGCCAGTTCTCTGCATGTAGAATTCGTCTGGACATCGACGGGAATTTTTGGCAGATAGAGAGCTTTGGATGCTAGTTAGAGACGTCTACGGGAGAAAAATGTGTGGATATGCATCTATCAAAAACACCAAAAAGGGATGAAACTGAAAAGGCTGCCTTGGCTCTGTAATGACCCGTGTTCTYGCTAGTACTTGATTTATCTGTGAGTAGAGCAGTGATACTTGTGTTGCTGCCATTGTTGTGGTTTAACCCCTCAGATTAACTCTACGCCAGCCAAAACCAGCACAGCCATGTACACTCCGTTACTGTTCCTACCCCTGAGTCTTTGCAGCTGAACTGTGAATCTTTGCTCTGGGCTGAAATTCAGCGTAGACGAACCTGGATTGCAAGGTCTGTGTTGTAAACCCATCCTCAGGGCTGCTCCTTTGAGCAGGAATGGGCTCCGCACCGTTGCCTTGCAGCAAAGCTGCAATGCGATCCCCAGCTGGTAGCGTTCACCGTAACCCCAGCTGCCGGCGTGTGYAGGATCAGCACCGCAGTCCTGCTGCATCCTTGGCAGTGGTGGAAAGTGGCTGTAACTGCAGTTTTTAAGCACTCTATCTGCAGACAACTCTACAGTATGAAGAGCCTCGAAGGAACCCATATAGCTGGAGCAGAAAAACTTGGTTTTTAAAAGCTCCTCAGTATTAGCTCCCRTTGGTAAACCACAATGTATTATGAGCTCTCTAATATCTCTTCAAACTGTGAAGGGATTATAGAGCACATTGTCATCATTATAATCAAAGTAACTAAACAATTAACACCCTCCCAAAGTGCATATTTGGTAGAATTGTTGAAAAGCCCTCCCAAGTTTTTATCCTAATAACAAAATATAATTAAAAAAAAAAATCTGATTTCAATAAAACTTAAAAATGGTAGGCTTTGCTTAGCAAAATTGCCCTAATGAAATGATCTTCAAGCAAGTCTTTCAGTAAGTACCCTAAAGAACTACCCTGAAAAATGGGATTCAAGAGGAGAGTGGTCCCACCCTCATGATTTAATCACAGTTCTCTCTCTTCTTCAAGCCCCAGCTCCTAGAAATCRTGTGGTCAGACAGAGATCTTCAACAAGAAGAAGAGACTTTTTAGTTGTGATAKAAATGTGTACTCCAAATCCCACTGAAATCAGTTCTCCGGTGGCTTCAGCCAGGATTTTCAAGCGGATGGAAAATTACTGTCTGGCCAGAGCAAAGAGGCGATGTGCATTTTTGGGACCCTGGACAGGCAAGAGAACTGAGTCTCTGAGTACTCTCCCTCTCTTATCCTTTGCACAACTGGAGGGTGGTGTGTTACTGCAGGCCCTTTCATGAAACCGTACGCCCCACCTTGCGTCTCATTGCAAAAAGTGGCCAGTTGCATGTTTCAGCTTTTTCACGAGATTTCATATTCATCAGTCTAGTTGAGTTCCATGGGGCACAAGCAGCTTGAACCTTGAACAAATCCAAGTCTTGGTTTGACTTGAAAAAAGCCAGGAAATTCTCACTTAAGGTTAACACTTCATTTTTAACATGCATTTTTGTGCCTTTTTTTGCCAATTCCCTTCTTCCAGTCCCAGCACCACATCTTACACACAGACACACAGACACACACAACCATGTGTTAAGAACAGTGTTTGCCTTGACCTCCCATTTTCTGGCTTTTGTCCCTTTACGCTAGCTGCAGCGTATGATTTTAACCATAGATGGCTTTAAGACTAAAAATGGTAATTTCAACCAAATTGCACCAGAGTAATGTATTTCGTAGCTAATTAACTCCTTTCTAACTCAACACTACTATAAATAACATTTACACATCATTTGTAAAAGGCATTCAAAAAAAAGAAAACTGGAACTATCTTGTGTTATAGCCCAAAGGGTCAATAAACAGCAGAAATATTATGGTGGTTTAATTYTAAGTTGATTTCATCCCATTGTCAAGATAAACTAAACCCCAGTCTTTTTTGCTGAAGGCACATCTATGTATTTTTGGTATTCTTCAGCAGTGAAAAAAAAAAGAATAGTAAAATGGAATGATGAAGAGATGCTTTATGAAAATATTGATGAATGAATATTCATTTATTAAAAAGGATTTAAAGATTAATTGCTTACTTTTTTTTCTGGGGATGGAGGGAGTATGATGACTGTGTGTTTGGCTAAATTTTGATGCTTAATTACATGTTAAATATCATGTAATGGTTAGTCTTACACAATTTTAAAGAAAAAAAAACACGTGAAAGCATTTTCTTATCGACACACAAGTAGCAAAAGGGGTTCTTAAGCATTAAACTACTGTATTTCCTAGTGTTTTGTATGGTAGATTAAGGAAGAGGGAAGAACTACATCCATTGACTTAGCAAGATTCTTAATGGCAAACCAACCTCTCTTCAGGCTGGGGCATTGCCTGTTAAGAGCAGAAAGTTTGTCCTCTGCTTTATATGAAAGCTCTACCCACCCAGGAGGCAAAAGAGCTTTTGATATCAAAAGAAGACAGTGGTGTCCTGTTTATTTGTTTCATTGATCAAGTCATAAATATTTCAAAACCAAACCAAAAAAACTTTCTCCAGCTATGCTAATTGTGCCAGGAATGCTAATTGTGCTCATTACACTTTTTATTGCTAAGTATTAGTAAGTTATTTTAGAGGAGTCAGGATACGGACAGATTCTAAGAGGGGTTTTTAAAGTCATCTTGACAGTAGTTCACCAACCCCTTCCCCCAAAACCAAAAAATACTCTGAAGATTTGGAAAGCAGACCATCCTTAAACCCAATTGCCATGCTTTGCGTTGGAACAAGCTGTCACACGCTTGCTTAAATCTCATAGTAGCTAATGATACATGTCACAACTTTGAGGAGTAGATAACATATTCAGCACCGTAGATGTGATTGCAAGGCCTTTGACGTCAACAGATAGGMTCCCTCTGATTTCAGCATGTTTCTGCTCACTTTTAGCAATGCTTCCCAGATCATAAGTAACATCTATTATCTATTTATTCCAGTCCAGCCCCTATTGTAGAGTAGGAAAAATTAATGATGTACCAAGCTTAGTTTTGTGATTGGGAATATCTGGTAAGAGATGTATTTCTTTGTGTATTTTGGAGCTGATGTATGGATAAACATTATCAATTAACTGCTTAAGTACTACTCATTATATTAAAGGAGTTCAGGTTCTAGTAGAAATGATTGGCTGTTTTTCCCAAATAAATATGGTCCTATTAGTATCAAGACTATTTCCACAGATGTTGGTTTTATAGTCACGACTGTCAAAACAGAAAATACTACCTGCTAACAGAAGTACGGCAGACAGCTGAAAACTAAACTAAAAGCAGTGGGAATCCCAAGGCTTCTCTGAACTGTTTTTGAACAAAGAATCTCTCATAAGTGCCTTCAAACTCCTCCAAATACAGGGTCTGAGCTTTTCTAAAATTATTTCAGATTTTGGGTGTTTAATTTATGTGGTTCTTACAGCTCGTGATGGCCTGACTTGTGGACTCGGACATACACTTTCTGAAAATCAGACCCTTTGGCAGCTTACCCAACATACAGCATCACTTGTCATACTTGAAAACTAAAGCCATGTGGATGGGATATGTAATAGTACAAAAAGAAAACTGCTGCCCCTAAAATCYGCCAGAGTTTAATTTATTGACTAATTAACTGAACCTTAGGTAATGCTTAAGCAAGCACAATACTTTTTTGGACCATGTCCCTTACCTTTGCAATGTGCTATGCGGTATGCCTTTGTCCCAGCATTGCAGCCTGATTCAGATGAGCAGGTTTTGTTCTCCCCTGGAAACAAGGGAAAACCCAGAAAGTGGCTGCTCAGGCCAGGTTTGCCCCTGCACTGGCATACCTCCAGCGAGGCGTCGGGAGAGTGCCTCCCTGGGTTTTCCCTAGACAGAGCTCCCCAAAGCCACTCAGGTCCCTGCTCTGAATCCCTCCTTGGAGGCACCGATCTCTCTCCTTTGACTCCAGAGGGAGCCTTAGGCTAAACTCTGAATTATCCCCCAGCTTACCACCAGCAGTTGGCTTCTTTCAGATGTTACTGCTCCTGCTGCAAAAACCTGGAGATAAAGTAGCTATTATCCTAGCTGGCAGAAGGCACACTGGCAAACAGCATGTGTACTCGGGGCTATGATACATCATGGTACTCTTTAGGTTATTCGTTCTAATATTGTATTTAAATATATTTCAGTTTATGTTCTAGCCTTCAAGAGTTAGCACACTTGTCTCCAGGTGCTGATGCTTTTTATATGGATGTACTTGGCAGTCTGGGACAGAGCACGGGGAGTTTTCTAAAGACTTTAAATCCATTCAGCAGTACTCCCCTGGGCATTTCCTCTGTCCTTCATCCATATCACGGGTCAGAGTTTACATTACCCCTGCACTAGATTAACCAGCCGTCTAGAGGTTACCGAGAGCTCAAGCCTGCAGACATGTGCTGCCAAGTGATGACTTGCTCAGCTGTACCTTTAGATCTTCTGCTTGTTAGAAAGTGTCTCGCAGATCAGACGCTGTATTAGTCTAACAACTAACCGCTGCTTCACACTTCCTCCATCTAAAATGCCAGCACTGCTGCTAGAGACCCCATTTTCCCATCCTTTCAAAATTACTAGAAAAAGGGGAATTTGCAGGCTGTCAGGCAATTAAGAACCTCTCTCCGTACACTCAGGCTCAAATTTTGCTTCGGGTTATACATATACGSCCACAGGCACAGAAGTAATTTGGTACAAAATTCTTCCTGCCTAGGGCTACTCTTAAGAGTTTGCAGTCCAAAACATCAGTAATGTAGGTAGATGCAAAAGTATTTAAAATTGCTAGCAATGAAGTCTTTCTGTCTTTTTTCTTCCAGGGATATTTAATGTGAAAGGCACAAACAATTGCGGATTGGCAGGAGCCAGAACGCAGTAAATCTCCCAGTGCAGGCAGCCCGAGAGCTAGGCTGGAGGCAGGCACTTGTGCTCCTCTTGCTTTCAAAGGTCTTTCTTGGCTGAGCAGCTGGAGAGTGTTGATGGAAATTCCCAGCTCAGCTGAGAACCGTCCCGGGACATGACCCAGAGCACCCTTTGGGCAAGTGCTCTAGGCACCTGCCTCTGATGTAAAGAGCTGACAAAAGCACTACATCTAGCTGCATCTTAGATGGAGGGGAGCGTCCTGTCATGAAAAGGCTTTGGGTGCCAAGCAGATATCTGAGAGTGCCTTCAAGGTATGGATTCTCCCCAAGCTCTGTATTTCCTGCCACTGCTCCTGGACAGTTGCACACTGGACGTGCTGCTTTGCCCTTCAGAACTGTCTAATTCCCCTGCCGCTGCAGAGGACACACGGGCTGAATTCGTTCCATCTCACGTGGCACATTTATCTGAGGCACCCAGTTAGTCCCTCAGTCATTGTAGACCCTATTTATAACCAACAGAAATACATACTGTCATCCCAAGGGCTATTTAAAGCCCACATCTGGAGTTCTAAGCCAACATTTTTAGTTTTAATTCTTTGACTAGCTGCAAAACCAGCCTCCAGAGAAACTTGGGAGCGACGACAGAGGGAACTGTGTGTGCAGCAGTGCTGCTGCACGGTGCTCTGCAGCTGGAGTTGCCGTGCTTGAAGTTTGCACGTGGCAGGGAGCGCAAGAGAGAAATAAGGCCAGAGAAATGGAAATAATTCCTACACTTGCCTAGATTTATGATGTTTTGGACTAAACTGTTTCAGTTGCAGATGACAAAAGACGTCCTGAGATGCAAATGATCCCATATCATGGTCAACACTTTGTCCCACTCGCCTCCCCTTCAGTGTCAGTGAGAGCAAAGTGTGGGCTTACAACTTTGGCTGGAAACTCGGGTCCACATTGGCTGTTGGGAAATAACTTCTGATTGCTTATTGGGATTGGAAAACTGACATGACTTCATTTGCAAACAGGAACAATTTGAAGACACGTTTTCCCGTGAATTTAACACTCCTGACTTTGCCTTATTCTAAGCTGGAAGCGTATACGACTGCATATAGTGCGAAGTATTAATAGTGAAACAATCTAAAGGATACCCATAACCTGCTATTACTGCTTGGGCATTACCTAAAATACTGTCAGCAATTACATTTGCAAAGTATGCCTAGTTTATAATGACACTGATTAGGTATTCTATTTGGGCAGTTCATATAGCATACTTCCATGTATCTCATTTGCTTTGACAAGGCAGTTTTTGGTGAAGCCAATGCTGGAACAATTTCCTAATGACCTCACTGACGTTAAATTTCTCTTGATCATCATTTCTTGCAGACCTGTAACATTCTGAATGCAGATGACAGTTTTGACATTCACAAAGATGTAGGTTTAATTATCATCTTGATTACTTGAGCTGGAAAGCCAGATGCCTAAATATCATGAAAGGTTGAGTAGAACAAATCCTGATAGTTGGTATCTTTCAGTATTAGAAACGTCGCTTGGATTGGAAGGTGACTTAAAAAATAATAACAAGCAATTGGAAAATCAAGGGCTTTTTACTTTGCACAACTCTCTTCATGCACAAGGAGTTGTTTAAATATTGTTTAAACAAGAATCTGGGCCTAAAAGATGCAGGAATTTGAGCTGGAGTACTGAAGACGTGTAAATTACCTCAAATAAAAAAGAACTGAAAGAAGAGGTACCCAAGACACCAAGATATATAAAGATCTGATAGTTTTTCCCAGTGTCCCATGGTAGTTAACACTTTATTGTTGAGAGACTCACATAAAGCACAGCAAGCCTCCTCTTTTATAGCAGAGAATTTGTCAATATACTTTACTTTTATGTGCATGATTTATAAATCTATTTTCTAAAGCAATTTGAGGGTTGTAAAATCATACCATTATTTAGTACACAGCTCCTCACGGATTCTGGTTTATCAACTGTTAGGTAAAGAGTGGAAAAAACATCTGCTAATCACTCATTAAACTAGAATAGATTCAAACAAATGACTGCTATTAAGAGTCCTGATCCAAAGCCCATTATAGCCAACAGAAAAGTTCTCGGAGGTTTCAACAGGCTTTGCATACCACCTGAAGTTAATATTAGCCAGACTGATGGAAAATTTACATAAAATTCAAGACATAAAAGAATGCCAGAACTTAAGGCATCTATGGGAAAGATCAAAATACAGTAGAGGACTGAGACCTGGAATTGCAATAACCGCAGGGGATAGAAATTTGTGCGATTTTAGTTTAATCGAGTACATTGTGACTGACAAATAGCTGGATTGCATTTTCATTTGTCCATGGATGTCCACAAAACCCAGACTTGCCTTTTATCAGTGAAATGCCAAACCAAATAAAAAACCTCCAAATCACCCCCAAAAAATGGAAGCGGCGCACCTCTGGCAGGTCAGAAGGCTCTCCCCACCTCCGGAGGCAGGCTGACATCCTACTGCAACAGATAGGTATTCTCATTATTTTTTATTAATACAAACACTGATATAATAATATTGATAGTATTATTTTTATTTAACAATAATATAGACATATTACGTGCTTTGTTCTTTTGCCAAAATAGCCCTTTAGCTCAAATAGCCCTTCTCCATCTGGCATTTACTCTTCCGATATATTTCTAGAGAGAAATCACATCTTTCTCAACCTTCACTTTGCTGAGCTAAAACAAGTTCAGCTATTTTTAGTCACATCGTGCTCTTCTCTCCCCTGACCACCATTTTAGTCTTTCTCTCACCTGTTGCAGAAAAAAATAATCCTCTTTCTGGATCGTAAATGACCAAAATATTATATACTRTTCCTACTGTCTTTATTCCTCTGGATCACATCCTCTCTTTTGTTGTGTGGACACGCTCTCCTCAGACCCATTGTCAATCTCTTCCCCTGCCCAGCCCTTAGCTCATCATTTATTTTCAATCTTCTTCTGTGTCTCTAATTCTCTTCTCTCCGTGCTATCCACTTGCCTTCTGATGTAAGGAAAGAAATTCGTGTTGACACATATTAGGGGTTGGACTAGATGATCTTTAAAGGTCTCTCCTAACCCAAACAATTCTATGATTCTGTGATTACAGGGAGGGAGAAGCCCTGAATTAAAGGTGAAGGGAAAGCTTGCATTCCTTCTCACCGATGAATAATAGAGCCCAAGTCTTCTGTACCTTTCACCCAGCTCCACTGACAAATAAGGCCAGACCAGGTTTTGAGGTGCAGAGAAATCCAGACATTGACAGGTGATGGGTATTTTCCAAGGTGCCACATTTCCTCCGCAAGGTCCTGGGGCTCAGGCCTAACACACCCCTGTTACGGCGTGAGCGCTAACGCTGGCAGGAAGAGACTTTAAACACTGAATTATCTCAGGGTTTGAAACTGAAGCCGCCGTCCACACGTGAAGCAAGGTGCTTGGGACAGGGCCGTGGTGGACCACAGCACCTACTCTCGCCAGCTCAGCTAAGCATAAAAACTGCTCCCAAATGTTGTTCTCAAAAACCACTCAGGGAAAAACAGCAGCAACGGCAACAACCAAGCACGCAGCAGAGCGGTGCACTGCGCTTATAGCAAATTGCTGGTGTCTCTGGCTGCCTGGCGTGGGTCGTGCCCTGTGGGCACAGCTGGCAGCCCGCCGGAGCAGGGGTGTTTCAGAAAGCCAAAGGAGCTTGCCCACTGATGCAGAGATGTGTTTTAAAACCCACCACTGAATACTAGCTGACATTTTCTAAAATGACTGAAAGTGCCTGCCCTTTCCTTTTCTTCTTTCGATACTCCTCTTGCAGGGCTGCTCGGAGACCTGATTTCCAAAATGTCCCTGCCGAAAATCAGATCCCATTCAAGCCCCAAGAGAAGCTGTGACCCCGCAGCCAGTCGTGACCTGCTGGTTCTAGTGCAAAATGGGGAGATGCTTTGTGTGACGGGACAGAAAGAAGCTGAAGACAAAGCTAAGGGCAAAGGTCATTTAATATGGAGACCTGATCCCTGAGCAGCTGTTGAATAAGTAAATTGTCAGTGTCAGTCCTCTCTATGCTGAATATCTGTTACCCCCCAAAGGTGTCGTGGACTGACTGCCAGGCCTGGGTTTGGGTGCACCAATGCTCAGGACGAGCTGGAGGCACCTCTGTAAGGAAGGTGCCAGTTTTGGTACTGAGGGCTGAGGAAGCTGGGGAAAAGAGGTGATATTTATTTGCAGTCCTGGTCTTTTGTATCTCTTTTTGCCAAACAAAGCCTCAAAGTCTCTGTCTTTGTCAACAAGACAGGTGGGGAAGATGAGGAAGAAAGCGTCTGGCCATGGCTCCCCTTCCCGCAGGGGGATGTGCTCCGAGCTCCAGGGAAACTGATGGATGTCCATCCCCAGAGACCTTCATCTCCCTCCAAGGAGGATGCTGAGCACAGGGCAGGGATTTGGTGAGAAGGGAGAAGTGAGGGGAGCAGCAGGATGCCATCCCACCCTGTGTGCCGGGAAAAGCCTCTCTGTGGCTCTGGGACTGCTATACCGCTGATCCTAATGGCGCCTGAAAAGATGCTCTGTAAAGGGTCAAGTGCAATACCAAGAGCGATTTGTATTATTAAAT
Organism: Phoebastria nigripes; assembly: GCA_035582835.1. Lineage (NCBI taxonomy): Eukaryota > Metazoa > Chordata > Aves > Procellariiformes > Diomedeidae > Phoebastria > Phoebastria nigripes. Next base: position 2,479,539 of record JAYKAV010000112.1, read on the forward strand.
ACATATCTTGTTTGGACTCCAATTCTTCTAGGTTTTCCAGTTATACTGTATCAAGGATGAAAGCAACCTTTAAGAGGCAAAATTTGAGCGCTACGTTAAAATTCATTCTCATCAGAGCTGTTACTGGAGGACAAGAGGATTGTTTATGTTTTTTCACATAACAGAGTACTTGTCACAGCTGCAGTTGTGGGCTTTTTTAATCTAATTGCTGACTTGGAATGCAAATGACTGTAAAATTTCACAGACACATTTTAAAAATGCAGATTGCATGTGATGACAAAGTAATCTTCACGTACTATTTTTCCTTGCTCACGAGTAGCATTTTTTGTTTGTCTGGGGATATTTTTTGGGAAACTTCCCAGGCAGTTAAAATGCCTAGCTTAAACTATGGAGATACATCTTCATATTGGCAAATACAAATGCTTGCAATATTAGGGACATACTTTGCACATATTGAAGAGCAAATACATTACAGATAAGCATGGTCTCTGCAACCTTAGTTCCCATTGCTGTGCATGAATTAACGCAGTAAGTTGCAGGTCCTTATCCGCGTGCTTTTTCCTGCAGCATCAACATACCAGCGTGGGCCAAAGTTTTAACGACTGTCTGGCTAAAAAGTCTAAATATTTGAAGCTGGTGGGGATGCCTGGATGCTCAAAAACTTCAGTCAGAAGTCTGAAAATGTAAATTTGCCCTCAGGAGCTGGGAAAGGCTCTGTGACAGTGGGGTCGGGTGTGGGTGTGCAGTTTGGACTAGGCAGCTACTCCACGGTTGCCTGCAGCTGTTGGATTGGATGCAGTGATGCTGGTGGTGCCTCCCTTTCTATTTTTAAAGATCTTGGCCTTTAATGTTTGTGCTAGCGTATAGCTGTGTACTCGCTAAAAAAGTGGGATGAGTCCCAGTTGTTGGAACAAATTGCTCTCGCTGAGAACAAAACCAATCAGTTATTAACATAACATGCCAGTAGGAGGCTTGCCAAAGTTGACTTAGGCCTCCAGGCGATAATGCTGTGCAAATAGCGTTAGCTTGCAACTAAAAGCCTGAAACTGAGGAACAGGAGAATTGCAGAGCAGATGTGTAGCAAGCAGAAAACTAAAAGAAGAGGAGGACATAAGGAAGATCTGTAACAACATAGGAAGTTTGCAGCTTCTCTGCAAAAATACCCTGAAAAACGAGCTAGCACGTCACTGCCACAATTTTTGTATGCGCATCYGGTGTACCCAAGAGGGACTAACTTATTTTCAGAGATAGCTGCTCTGCAATTTCTCCAAAAATCAGATTACTGGTGTCTGTCTCAGGTTGGGATATGCAATAACAGGCCCCCAAAGTTGCTTACTACCTTAGCTGAGATCATAAAAGAACAACCAGAAATCATTTGCACACAAATATAAAGTCAAGGTGCATCGAACTACAGCCTTGTTATTAGCAACTTAACATGGAGTTTTGCACCCTCAAAATTTCTGTTCCTCCTGATGGACAGGAGCTGATTTTCAGAGATATTTTTTAAGGTTTTGTTCAGTGGGTTCTTTAATACACAGCAGTGTTTAGCCAGTGGATCTAGGATATTTTAAAGATATTTTTGGGAGGCTTAAAGAAGGATTTAGCTTCTGGTTGCTGAAATCTGATATCTGATATATAGACACACACATACAGGCAGGAACACTCAAAGGGAGTTCCTGAGAAATACCTGCACYGAGCTGCCTGTGATTTTTCACCAACTGGAGACAGCATGAGGTCTGAAACTGAAAGCAGAAAAACCATGACTCCACAGCTCTTCACAGAGTCTGACAAATCCTTCTGAGAGGCAGAGCTTATGAGCTTGGCGTGGCTTCCTTGTGGCTCTGAGATGGAGACCCAGGCTAGTATCTCTAGCACCGTATAGCTCTGTGCTGTGCCAGCACACAGCTTGGGTCACCGCTAGTTCAGGCATATCTACACCATGCTCCATTGCATCATGTAAACATGCCCTTCGTGTCCTTTCTGTTACTCTCTGAATGGTGCAAATGTACAGTATAATCAGTTGCATAAAGGCGGAGGTATAAATAACAACAACTGATTAGGAGAACACCGCAATTAATCACAAGAATGCAGGCTCGATGAACTCTGTTGTCATTTTTAATGGACCATACATTATAATTAGAGACACCCAGGGGGGATTGTAAGCGCTTGCCAGTGCAGAGATGTCGAGTACAAGAGTACTGCATCAAGAGCTTGTTCTCATGCCATTTGTTAGGCTGTTTGAGATTTCTTCATGAACCGTGAGCTGCACCTCAGTGATGGCTAGAAAACTGAGCATGGAAGAAAAGAAAATGAAAAAAGAAAGGAAGAAAAATAGGTCCAGACTATCCCTTTACATTTCTGTAGGGCTGTGTGTGGTTCCATAGAGTCTGCAAGAATTGTGAAAGTAATGCAGAAGAAATCCCCCTGTGGCATCCAAATCACAGACACATCTCAAGGGAGGGGTACCAGACCAAACACCAGCAATAGAATCATATTTTCCTTTAATATTACCAAACTACTACTGACATACCTGGTGTTACARTAGGGGATATCAGAGTGAACAATTCTGCACACCCAACTCTGAAGAAAAGCAGTGTCTGCATAACTCAGCTGTGTGTGATGGAGTCTGATACATACAACCTAGGATATTAGTTATGGTCAACTTTGACGATTCTTCGTGCGATARCTTATGTGATCCATATACAAGGTTAATTGGTTTTCCCAGAGATGGCTCCTGTTTTCGTTAATTTGAAAACCCATCCATTCTGTGGACCATCCATCAATATATACTTTTTCAGACAGCCTATTCTTCTGTGGATCATTTTCCCAGATAATCTGCTTGTCTGTGGAACATCCACCAAATTATATTTTACTTCAGGTGCGGATTAACAATATTTTAAGACATAGTAACTTCCTGGTATTTTTCCAAGTGTGATTTAGGATAGATTTAATATATTCTTGGTCACACGTACATCCTTCCTTTAGAGTCCCCAGATTTCTCAGTGTCCCTATAAATTAGACTTACATAGCAATAGGAAAACAATATGTATGCTGTTACGTTGCATTGCTATACTATATATGTACCTACTTACTATATACACAATATAAAAATGTATTTGTATATGTATTATTTCACAAATGTATATATATACCTTTCTAAAGTCTTATTACTAAAACCTATCTAATCAGGGCAAAGTTATCAAACTTGTTTACCTACATTTGTTTGATTGTTTTCAAGCTGCTACACCTTGGATGGCATTTCTAGCAGACTTTCAATCACATTTAAAAGACATCCTGACATTTTGAAGAGTAGGGGAGTAAAGCTACCTCAGGAGTTCCCATGAGAGAGCTGATGGTTTGATTTGTTTAGTCAGATAATATCTATAAGTCTCATACATATACACTAGTGTTCAGAGGAAGCAGAAGATTGTTGAGAGCCTGAAGTAAGAGCCTGACAGCATGGTTAAGTGCTTTTTTCCCCTTGGAGATTGCAAGTTGCATGAAATGTGACACAGACTAGTCTGAGCTAGGAGGGAAATTCAAGAAAGCTGGAGAATAGAAAAACAACACTTTCAAGAGCCTTCCTGAACATTTATCTTGTCTGGGATATATCTGAGATCATCCTGAGGGTCAAAGACTCCTGTGCATCTAATTCAAGAAGTTAAACATGGTTAAGTGCTTTTTTCCCTCAGAGGTTCCCTTTCTTTAATTACGTATCTAAGAAGAGCCATCAGGCATCGCCCAGAGAGATTTTTTGTAAGCAGATGTGAGGAATAGGAACAGCACAGTAGTGACCTTTTGTTTGTGATTGAAAGGCAAATAAAGATCATAGGTGCACACAGCACTACTTGAGAAGCATGATACAAAAAGCCACCTACCTTTAATCTCCCTTCCTGAATTTTGAATTCTTTAGGCACGTTCATCTTCAATTTGATAGACAGCCCAAACTGTTCAAATTTAAGCAGGAGGGTCGCAAATCTCCCGCCTTTACCTGTTGGCATCCAGAGGTACTCCAACCTGTAMTTAGAGAGAAATCAAATCTAAAAGAGGAAAAGGAGGAAGATGGGATGTGCCGTAAAGAGAAAGGTGGATAGAGGTAGTCCTCTTGGTCACAGGCAGTCATCATGCCTWTCCACACAGTGTCAGGAGATACTGCCTGGCTGTACCGACCTGGAGAATGATTTTGGAGTGGGCTTCCAACCCAAGTACAGGTTGTGCTAATGAAACAGAGCCAGTAGCAGGGTGACTGAATGGATAATGGAAACCAGGGTTTTTTACAGAAAGAGATAGATGTTGCTTAAAATGGTGGTCACCGCTCCACATTCGGATAAGCTTTGGACTCCTAAATGCCTACTTGTAGATGAAGGGGAAGATGGAGAAGACATTTTATACCATTGAGGCAAAACAGCATTTTTTGACATTTCCAGTTAATRCATTTTTTACAAAGGCATTGAACAGAATTTTCCCTCTGTGCATGTCYCTTTCCCTTTCACACACATGCTCTTCTTATATAATGTGAAAATTATAAACCTGCCAACGAGTGAAAGATCTCAGCAATACCATGGGAATGGTACAAATCTGCTCCCACCCAGCTGAAGTGAGCGTTGCTGTTGCTGTTGTTGTTTTCTGTCCCCAAAGTGCTCTTCATCTGTGCTGGCCCTGGAGAGGAAGCATGCAAATATATGCAGACCCTTAGGATCAAGAGACAAATGACCATATGACTACGTTTTGTAACTAGATATTAAAATTGCTGGTTTAGAAAATTACTAGCTTCCACAGCTCATCCACTGTTACAGAAGAGTGTTGACAACATTAGGATGCAATGCCCAAAGACTTCTCCACTGAGAAAATGCTGTCTCCATGTCAGCACAGCATCACTGACTTCATTGGACTCACTGTTGATTTACACCCCTGTAACTCAGAGGAAAATTAGACATAGTGGGGCAAGAATATAGTAGTAAAAAAGAAAAACAGCAAACAAAAAACAGATGACAAATCACAGAGGAGAACAAAATGTTCATCACTGATGTAAGAGAACCAGCTGTTGTCCAGGTTACACTTAAAGTACAGATGGCCTGAGCTGCCTCTTCATCTGGATTTGAAAAATTACAGGAAAAAATGAATCCACTGCAAAAATAGCAGTGTGAATTCCTTGTGCCCTTTTCCAACATTTTAAAAATTGTCCAACTGTTACATTTTTGTTACACTGCTGCAAAAGAAAGCAATGTTTCTGATTTGGGATCAGAGCAGTCAGATGAGCATTTGATGCCCTTATTCTCAGTGAYATGCAAGGATGGATTGTGCCTCTGGAATAAATAACTTTGTTCCACAGCAAAAGCAGTGCCCAAAGGAGAGGCTGTACGAGACTCCCCTAATGAGGGTCTTCTGCTCTCTGTGGAGTGGGGCAGTAATTTACTTCAATTTCTCCTTGCTCACTTACAGTACCAATGATCATCATCCTTTACTTTCTTGCTATTGCTGTTATCAACAGCAGGGAAGGTGATGTATTTATTTTTTGTTTTGCCCTTCAACAGTCTAGAGAATGGCTACTTGACTGCAACAGGTCACCCAAGATTTGAAAAACGTAACATGCCCCTCTCAGTTTCAGTTCACATGTGCTGTCTCTCACCAAAGAGTGCCTGAGACACTGAGAAGGAAGGAATCACTTCTCTGCCTTCATCGACTCACAGAGGAGCTTAGGTAAATAGCTTAGAGCAGATCACTAACTTGTAGATGGAGAGGAGACCACCTCACCTTCCTCATATCATCCCAGTGCTTGGCACAGAGTGGGAAAACGGCCAGAAAACAGCCCATCTCTGCCTCATCTTGAGGCACAAGAAGCTTCCTGTAAATACATTTCCAACAGTCCTTTAAAAAATGGATTTCCAGTTATATCACAGAATCAGCAGGTAATACACTGCCTCTGAGATCAAGACAGAGGCTGAGCGTGTGCTTGGGTGATCCTGAGCTACCACAGCTGGCAGGAGATGCCCAGGATCACCTTGGGGCTGAAGACTTTTTATAACCGAAGTACTTGCCAAGGTAGTCTCTCCTCTAATACTTCCTACTCTCCTTAGAGAAGAGGAGGGAAGAGGGCAGGGTTCAACCAGTATTTGTCGGGACTCTAACTTTATTTAGGTGCTCACACTGTTTTACTAGGCACTATACCTAATCTGCAGAGGTAGACTTCCTCTCAAAGAACAATTTAGAGTACCTTAGTGACTCTCCTCCTCTTATTTGCTCTCCAGACATGCCTTTTCTTCTTGTGAAGAAAACAGAGCTTCTTCAGACTCAGACACCTGATGGTAGCTATTTATATCTCTGACGGTCACTTCAGGAACCCACTGATTAAAGATGATCTATCAGTTTCATAAATACACTCCAGTCCCATCTGTATCTATAGCATATCTGTGCCTTCAGTGATAGATGGAAATTCTGTAATTATTTATCTAATAAGTTAAGGCCATAAAGGCTAGAATATGTCTTACTGCAGAGGAGACAAAAAGATTTTCTTGAATAAAAGCAATTGCAAGGTTTGACTGTGTGCAATATTAAAAACGTAAAGAAGCCATCTGTCTTTTCTTCATGAAGAATGATTTTGTGTGCTATGTGGTCATTAATGATGCATACTGGAAGAGTTTGCTATATTTGTTCGAAGTGAAGCTAGCATTGTGCCTAATGGAACACCAATTAGGGTTCCTGAAAGTCAAAATGCTGTGGAAATAGATGAGTTACCTAGCTACAAAAAAATGTTGTCACATTCATGCATTCCTGGTATACAGCAACACAAACAGCAGAATGCGAAAGCAGTATTTTTTGAGAAAATCTTCTCTGCCCTCTCTCTGCATATGCCTGTTTTTAGCATAGGTACACATATGCCATTCACATATATCCTATACAAACCAGTAAGTAGGGTTCCATTTGTCATTCACTTGAGGAAGCTGATGGAACAATGTTTCATTATACCTATCTACATAAGCTTACATACATACACACACAAACTGTGTATACAGATTTTGTAGAGGGTAAATTCAAACATATGAAAGACTGAGCAATAAACACCTAGTTAAAGCAAAATCTATAAACTGTTTAAAGGGCATTAATGCTCCAAACTCTTACAGTAAAAATAGATGTCATTATGCAGCTCAGTGTATACTGCCTCTCATTAACTTCAGCGCTGGCTTACATGGAACTCGTGAAGCTAAAATAACACTACTATCTTGCCAAAAAAAGCACCCATGAGCTGGGAAAACTCAAAATTTGCTTGGGTAATTTGAATGAAACACCTCTCCTCTACTGTGTATGCCTTATGAGAGAGTCTTTACATGTTCAGCCACTACTTTTCCATATGACACTGGCAACATTCAGTGTATATGTCATCAAAGACTGATTTGCACCTGCTTCTGACACTGCTTATGTTTGAGATCATTAAGTCTGCAAACAGCATTTTTTCAATTTTTTTTTTACAGTAGTTTTGCATAAAGTCTTCATAGCTTTTTAAAAAGCACAAATAGAAGAGAAACCCAAGGCTCCTTTAGGTACCATCCTGTTGACACGGGTTTGAGCCATCTACAGGGTTGGCACTTTTAGTTGTTTTGCCTGGGGCTGGCGGAGGAGGTCCCCACAGCAGCAAGGGTGCTGTGTCCCCACCTGCAGGGACCTCCGCCAGACCCGGTAAGGCATGCACTCTGTTGTTGCATTTTACAGCCCTGTGTTGACAGCTGGAGAAGACCGACGCTCAGAGTTTGGGAATATAATTCTCCATGTCCTTCCATATGTCAGCCCCAAACCTGAAACTATCAACATGTTTTTACCTCAAGCCTGCTTCTACTCACTGACCTCTTCATCTCTACCTCCTCTTCCCCATCCCWACAGCAGCCACAGTCCATTCAGCATCGCTGAATGATCCCCAACCACATYGCTGAATTGGTCTCCATTTCTGTGAGCTCCCCATCCCTCTTCCCATCTCCTCACCCTGASACACCCCGTCTCCTGCTCTGGGCCATCGGCCTTCTCTGCCCCAGACCCTCCTCCCAGCTCTGGGGACTACTCAGAGGCTTCAGACCTCAGCTTCCTCATCAGTCTTAATATTCCTGACTGGCTTTAACTGAGTTTATATATGCACCTGGRGGGTTCGAAGGCTTGTGGTTTCTTAAGGAGAAAGAGTAACAAAACCACGGTCTATCATTTTTTCTCAGAAAACAAACTTACAAATAATGTGATAAACTCATGAGAGTTGGCAGCATTGAATCCTATACATTGCTGAGGCCTCTGAAAGTCACTAATACTCAGTAAAATACTGAGTATTACACTAATACTCAGTAAAACGGACCACGCTGAAGAATTTTGTGAGCTGGCAAATACACTCCCCCTCCATCAGAGGAAATAATTCACCTTGCAGACAGGACAGCAGGACCTTCCCCSACACCTCACTCGCCCCTCGGCCCGAGTTTTGGAGACAATCTAACCAGCCAGCTGAGACAAAAAAGAAGAAAGGAAATGCTTTAAGAAGAGAAGAGATACAGTAACTCTAGAGGACTCAGTCTGACCTGAGGAAGGGCTCACACTTGATTTCTTGTTTCTAGTGGTGTTTGCAAAGCCTTAGAGGAGCCCGTTGTGCCTCTGGGAGTTGTTCCTCCCAGTGATGCAGAGCTGGGGAGAGGCTGGCTTTCGTTCCTTCGAAGCACATCAAGTCTTAAAGAAATGGAGCTATAACTCCTCGTCCTGTTGCTTGTTTCTCCGTTACTTTCTGAGGAAGAAAAGAGTTTCCAGTTTAATTTATGATAGGGGTGAATAAAGAAAAGATTAGGAGGAGAACAATAGGAAATAATGCCATGTCATTTCAGAAGGAACTGTGGACCAAACAGAACAAGGTTTTGAAATTCCCCTGTTTCTTTCTTTAAAAAAATCTGTTCTGGTGCCCTGTTGAAGTATACCTGTTGAAGTACTGCTCTATCGTTGTTGGTGGTTGAGAGGGACGCACAGGAAAACAGAAATCTGAAGTAGGAGAAGGCAAAGAAGTAGATAAATGAGGATGACGCCAGCAGAGGCTCAGAGAAGAGCTGATGACTCTCAGTGATAACCGATGAGCCAGGGAGAGATAGCGGTCCAGGAAAGGATCTAGCTTCCTTTGCTTACCTCACAAAATTGGAAACATGCAAGAAATTATGTCTTTCAGACATAAGGAGAGACAGATTTTGAATTTCAGGGTGGACAGAGTATGTGTTCAGGACTAATGTAGTTACAGTCAACCTCCATGAATGAGACAAGAGGTCCCGAGGCTGAACAGAGAGAGGCAGCAAAGGAGATGGTATCTATCCTTTTGAGATGGTATCTATCCTTGGGTTTTTAACCTCTTCTTTAACCTGTGACAGTTGTGGGTCAGCTTTTTTTCCTGTGTATTTCCTGAAATTGTTCCAGGAAAAAGGTAATCTCCTCGTTAACCTGGAGAAATAAACCTTGAATGGCATATATCCATTTCCAGTGATTTTGCCTAAAGGCTGTTTCTTGGAAATGGTGCAACATTGGCTTTTATGCCTACCTCAGCTCACCAATGTGGCTGTGTCCCACTTGCCAGTGCTATCACTTATTTGAGAGTATCCAGCTACACTACACTTCCTATTACCAACAATATCAGAGCAAGAATGGCTTGGAGGTCACGTTAAATCTGAGCAAATCTACTGGGGGCTGCCACCTTCTGCTAGCACTGTCTGGCCCAAGGAGGGGCTATCCCATGGTGGTGGGGTRAAGGCAGAACAGTTTGGAGAACCTGAGGAGGAAGACATAGAAGAGCAACCTGGGCTCCTGAGTGTGTCACTGTGGCTGTGAAGTGTTTGGGAATTGTTTTTGTCTTTTTCTCAAATATTTGCCTTCTCCTCAGACATGATAGATCTTCCTTTTTCTTTTTTTTTTTTTTTTTTTTGGTCAATCTTCTCTTTTTTTTTTTTTTTCCTGCTCTTTTCCCATGCTGTTGAGACCATGGTACTGATTTCAGCTTCAAGTCGCAACAAATGTAGTCTTCAACTTCTATCATGTTGATGTATGACTTTTCAGGGAGATTCAATTTAAGATTTTCTAAGGACTTTGAAGAAATTAATGCACAGATTCTATAGATTCAGCAGAAGCCTAATGCAACTCCATATTGCAGCCTCCCTGCTGGTCACTTGTGGACATTGGAAGAGTTTGTTTCAGGACAAACCTTGTGCATGTTACACCATTCAGTGTGCCGGTACTTTAKCCCAAAATGCTTTCTGTTAATATGAAATCCAGCTAATCTTTTACAGCTTGTGATGTACTTCATTTGGTGAAGCATTACTGTAGAGAATGGGTTTCCACGGAATGCCCAGAAATGGATGATCAAGCTAAAGTATCAGACTCAGTCCTGAGCAGAAGACACATGGTGATCCTGGGACCCAGACCAATATAATGTGGTCTCATCTGAAATCTGATTAATAARCTTGATGTCCCTATGAGCTGGAGGCTTACACTTAACAATGACTGGGAGAGGCAGCTAGAAGTGAAGTGAAGCAAAGCACCGTCTGACCCTGAAGGGCACTATTAAGTATTTTGGTTTGCTTCCATGAACATCAGAATGACAGGATGAAATATTTTAATTAACCTAGCTTTTGGCTTTGCAAACTTGGTCCAAACTTTTTCTCTCTTTTAGAAGCAAGCTTGCTCTCCAGCCATAATCTTCCACCAGATATTTCTCCCCTGGCCTTTCCCAGGCTAAAGTAACTTTAACAAAGGTAGAAAAATCTACCTTGGCAGACAACTTGCACTGCTAAAAATAATCTCCCCTATGCACTGAGCAGGTGGGGCAAAAGCTAGTCAAAATGTGTACATATTGATCCTATCATTCACATGCCAGAAGTAATTGCTCCCTCTGAGCATGTTTATAGATCTATACTAACTCCTGGTTTCCTCACAGCATGTCAGGACYGAACAAAATCTTTCATAAATCTCTGTGGTTTCTGGAGAACATGGAGAACCACAGAAGTTTCTGTGGTGGGTCTGGCAGAAGCTGACTGCCTGGGACAGACTCTTCTGATGGCCAGTGCTACCAGGAAACTTCACAAGCAGCTGGAGGTGCAGCAGGGACCCGGTGGATGTGCCTCTCTGAGGGCTCACAGGACCACTGACATGCTAAGCACAGCAGTTTGCACTGCAGAGCTCCTTTCAAGCAAGTTTTCGCTCCCTGTGCTTTTTTCTGCAGGGAACTGTGATCCTAACCTCTCCTCCCTCAGGTATGCTCCAGGTTCAACCATGGTTTCCTGTGAAGTTTAGAAACAGTYGGAAATCTGGAAACAGATTTTTTTTCAAAATCTGTGGAGAGTTTACGATTAATCAGACTTTATTCTCATCCTGGCTGACTTCTGAGAAAGGCAAAAAGTCTCCTGGTCGCTCTATTCCCCACACTGGACCGAAACACACTTTTCTGACATTTCTCACTGTGGCTGGCAAGACCGGTCCATCACCTGTTCCAATTCACTAGTAGGGTTATAGTATGCAAAGAGCCAGTTGCTCTCATAAGTGCAATGTGAAGTACTCTTTCTCAGCGCTTTTATCTCTACAACTTCCTCCATTCCTTCTCYGCCGTCTCCACAAGCTTGAGCCCCCCAAGTTTGTTACTGGCAGAAATGTGGAGAAATTAGCCTCAAAGCCCAGCTCACTCTGGCTATGTCTGCAGAGCTAGATAAAAGCTGGTCAAAGACTGACTCCTGGTGCCATAGCCAAATGGGAGGTTTATAGTGCCCTTACAGAAAACTTATTTAGAAGACAGCCAGTCTGAGGGGGTCAAAACAGGGTTAGGGAATGAGCTAATAGTTAAACAAAAAGCTTCAGAAAATATTAATTTAAATTGACTCCCTCATCCCYGTATACATGTTTGTATGGTCATGTACCTGTGACCAGAAGAATTGTGTGTTGTTTTGGCATTAAGATAACAAGTTTTCCTACCCTTACTCTSCTCCTTTGGCAAAACACCTAGTTCTCTTGTGTAATGCAAGACTCTGCTCCCCTCTCCCCCCAAATGCCTAAAGCCACAGTAACAAAGCCTCTTGTGAACCAACTAAAAACATGTCCCTTGGCATGTTTGTTCTAACTCACTGAATCAGACTCTCTCAATAGGAAACACGGGGCATAGTACCTGACATGTTGATGTGACAGGTGGCAATTAGACAACACTAGGACAACTGCCAAAAATGCTGTCTGCAACTGTGTGACCACTGAGGATACACATTGTTTAATCAGTAATCACAAAGCAGGAGCACCTTGAACATTTAATATCTTCATAGGTGTCTCCTCCRTGCCAGAAATGCTTATATGCCATGATCTAACTTCGAGTCTCAACTGAGCTCTTGGGAGAGGTTTTGCTGCAGCTTATAAGGTAGGATTGAGAATAAAGAATTTACTCGCCAACTGCTCRTAATTGTTTTTGAAACACGAAACATTAATTGTTGAATTCATAGCTGCCGTGGCTGCCTGGGAGCACTGACAAGCAGGGAACCACAAGAGGTAAGGAGATGACAGGTGACACTTTGGTTCAGTTGCAGCTGGTGTACTTTCTGCCATTGCTTTTAAGACGCTCTCTGTAGGAAAGCCAGAGACAGGGAGGCACAAAATAAAAATCAAGAGGCAGAAAGAGAGCCAGGTTTAGGGGCAGGTAACCCAAGCAATTACCCATGACCAGGCCTGTTGGGGGACTAGTTAATCATCTCAAGCACTTCTAGTCATCGAGTGTGGGAGAAAGAGGGAGGGGTGTGCACTTTAGTCTATGTCTGAGGCCCCATAAGTGTAGCATAAATGTAAGTGAAGGGGTCAAAGTATTAACTAAGAAATTAGGTGGGAGAGACTTAGAAGGGTTTCCACCATTGCTGTTTCCAGAGCCAAAGAGATCCTGGCACTTGTCCAAAAAGAAAGATGTCCTAACCCCAAGCCCAGCAAACTTCTCCCTACTAAGAAGAGCAGCAATAAAGAATTCCCCCTTAAGAAATGCAGCCTTGGTGTGATGATTTAGTATCAAAATACTTGTTAAGCATGTTGCCGTAAGGGAGGGGGTTTTGCTAAGATGTTGTATGAAGAATTATATCAGACGAATTATTGCCAAACATTGAGGAAACCTGGAAGGGCCAAATGATCTCATGCCTCTATATTTTACTTCCAATTACCTTMCTCTGTTTTCCTGTTTAGACAATTTTCACATGCTAACAGTGTGATAAGGATGAAGGTGGCTCTACCAACAGAAGGCTTACASGGTGTCRTGGTTTAACCCTAGCCAGGAACTAGACACTAAACAGCTGCTTGCTCACTCCCCCCACTCCAGTGGGATGGGGAAGAGAATTGGAAGAGTAAAAGTGAGAAAACTCATCATTTGAGATAAGAACAGTTTAATAATTGAAATAAAATAAAGTAAAATAGTAGTAGTAGTAGTAGTAGTAGTAGTAGTAGTAGTAGTAATAATAACAATAACAATAATAATAATAATAATAATAATAATAAAAGAATACACAAAGCAAGTGATGCACGATGCAATTGCTCACCACCCGCCGACTGATGCCCAGCCAGTCCCCAAGCAGCGATTGCTGCCCCCCCGACCAACTCCCCCCTGAGCATGGGGGGGAGCTACATACTGAGCATGACRTCATATGGTATGGAATACCCCTTTGGCCAGTTTGGGTCAGCTGTCCTGTCTATGCCCCCTCCCAGGTTCTTGTGCACCTGGCAGAGCATGGGAAGCTGAAAAGTCCTTGACTAAGTGTAAACACTACTTAGCAACAACTAAAACATCAGTGTGTTATCAACATTMTTCTCATACTAAATCCAAAACACAGCACAGTACCAGCTACTAGGAAGAAAATTAACTCTGTCCCTGCTGAAACCAGGACACAGGGACAGACAGGTGGAGAAAAGGACCAAAAATGCAAAAAGAGGCTGAAGTGTGTAGTCGTTCAGGTATACCTGTCATTACTGAAGGTGCTCAGATATCCCCCAATTTCAATCACAGTGTGACTACAAGCCAGAACAGCTCCTAATATGGCAAGGATGTTCATGTGAAGTACATGGTCAGGAGACAAACTGGTGAGTGTGTATGTGTGCCAAGTATATAACTGTGCTCTGAAGCCACTTAGTAAGCATGTAAGGTAGTGGGGCAGAATATGTATTTTATGCAAAGGATGCAAAGTTGGGAGACTTGGGAGCCTAACAGCTGCCCACTTAGGTTGTAACGGTAATTGCTTGGCCAGTCATCTGCCAAATGTTGTGCTGCCTTGCTGCTCATGACATTGCCCAAACAAAGCAAATGTGAGTGGCAGTTCTGGTGTTGTGTTTGTGCTGGGCGAACTTGGGCAGACACTGAAGGAGAGGACAAAGTTTTGGCCTTGAAAACCACTGAATTGGTGTGCAGAATGGGTGCCCACGTACAGCAGCACGCGCTGTCCTGAGGAGGAGACAGCATGGGGACTGGAACTGGTTTGCTCACAAACATCAGCAAAGACACAGCATAAATATAGAAGGATTAGGAGCTATCATGGCTCAGACCGAAGTCCAACAAGCCCAGGATGTTTATTCCTCAGGTAGTCAAGAGCAGAAGAACAAGGCATGCAGATGGGTGTTTTCCCAGAAGAGTCTCCCAGCTCCAACAACCTGAGATGCAGGGACACCCTGAACAAGACATGGTGCCTGTATGTGTAACAGACTTTAAGGACTTCGCTCTCATTAATTTTTCCAGCTGCTTCTGGGATCAAAGTAATCTTCAAGGATTTATCATAGAATCATACAGCAGTTTGGGTTGGAAGGGACCTTTACAGTAGATCAGGTTGCTCAGAGCCCCGTCCAACCTGACCTTGAATGTTTCCAGGGATGGGGCATCTACCACCTCTCTAGGCAACCTGTTCCAGTGTTTCACCACCCACATTGTGAGAAATTTCTTCCTTACATCTAGTCTGAATCTACCCTCTTTTAGTTTAAAACCATTACTCCTTGTCCTATTGCTACAGGCCTTTCTAAGTCTGTCCCCATCTTTCTTATAAGCCCTCTTTAAGTACTGAAAGGCCACAATAAGGTGTCCCCGGAGCCTTCTCTTCTCCAGGCTGAACAAMYCCARCTCTCTCAGCCTTTCCTCATAGGAGAGGTGCTCCATCCCCCTGATCATTTTTGTGGCCCTCCTCTGGACCTGCTCCAACAGGCCCATGTCTTTCCTGTGCTGAGGACTCCAGAGCTGGATGCAGTACTCCAGGTGGGGTCTCACCAGAGCAGAATAGAGGGGCAGAATCACCTCCCTAAACCTGCTGGCCACGCTTCTTTTGATGCAGCCCAGGATACGGTTGGCTTTCTGGGCTGTGAGCGCACATTGCCGGCTCATGTCCAGTTCTTCATCCACCAGTATCCCCAAGTCCTTCTCGGCAGGGCTGCTCTCAATCCCTTCATCCCCCAGCCTGTATTGATACYGGGGGTTGCCCTGACCTAGGTGCAGGACCTTGCACTTGAGTTTAGGGATGTGTTCAGTCTTCCCAGTATTTATTTTTTCCAGGATGGTTGTGCTTAACCTGCTTGCAGGACGAGAGGCAGAGCTAACTGAAATACCATGGTGTACCGTACAGTCTTTGTGACTATTTCAGGCCATGTTAAAACTATTACCACATTTGAAGAGGTTGAACTTTGAGGATCAGAACATCCTGAAGCACTGCACATTTGGATTTATTTGTAACTCCTGCAAATTGGTACTATGACAAATGTGTGACTGCAGGAAAGAGCTGAGGTCGGCAGAGGTATTTTCTATACCTGTCTCCCAAATAAAGTCTTGTATATGTCTTTRTACATGATTAATTGTTGTTGCCTGAGCTCTTATAGAAGACCTATAGCTGAAGAACTGTGAGGTTATTATATATCCACTTAATTTTACCTCAAAACCCTACACTTCCATGGAAAGTACCAAACAACTTATCTGAAGCTCCACAAGTCTAGATTTCCTGTGGCTTTGCTTACTCTCTGGTGAGTATTAATTTGAAACTTTAACAAAAATAAGTGTGTTTGAGCAGTTTGGGAAAACAGAGAAAGAGGAGTAAATAAAGCACGRTATTTATGGCTTTACAGAGCACAGAAACAGTCACTTTATTTTATAGTGCAAATAGGAGCTTGTTCTGTCTCAATTGTGCTGGGGACCAGAAGGGTAATTTCTGAGTCAAATGTGCCTTTGTTACACCGACGAGTGCTATCTTCCCAGGCCAGCGCCATGCGCCGCATTGTCACGTTATTTGCCTAGAGTAACTGCRAGTCCTTTTCACGAGTCTCCTGGCTGCCAGATAATGTGTAATATTTATGGCCACAAAGTAAGCCTGGTTGTTTTCTGATGTCTGGTCCCCTACGGTCTCACTGGTCAGACCAACTCTGCTTGTGCGTCTCAGGGACCTATTTGTGCTATTGCTGCTAGATAGTTGATATAGTTGATTCCAGACATTTTCCCCTTCCCCCTGCCCTTTTTCAGTCTCTTATTGGGAACTAGAAACTCGGTTTTCCTGACTTTGCAATGATCTGCTCCAAGGTTTCCCCAGACAGAAAGCAGTATCTTAAACTTGACAGCTGGGCACAGAGGTGCTGTGCAAGCAGGCGCTGTGGAAATACACCCAAGCCAACACTGAGCAGCTGCTTTGTTGTTCACTTACATCGTCATGCTCCCACTCAACACCAGAACAAGACCCTTCCCACACACAGTATGAAGACCCCACCCATGCATCCCCCCTCCCCAAGGAAAGAGGTTACTGGGTCATGAAATGTGCTTTTAGTTAATTTTGGCTCACAGTTTTCATCACGTGACAGCATTTCAGTCAGCTACAAGAAGGCAGGAATTTACTTACTAATTTACTTACGGACATTCATCTCCATAACTGTTATCCTGGAGGAAAACTGGAGCACTGTGTTGATAGAACAGCCCTGAGTCTCTCTCTGTTTCTCAATAAAATCTGTCAATCATCAACTCACATCGTAGTAAAATTGAGATGTGCAGTGGTAAATGGAGTGCAGACAGTACACTTGGGCAAATGCAGATTTGTGTGGCTAATCAGTTAAACTCCCCTCTCTTTCTGCAGTGATGAGGTAGTTTCTCTTTGTTAAGAGAAGTCCAAACACCAAATAGCATTGATGCTTCTCTTGTGTGGGGGCAGGCTGCAGTTCCAATGAAGGTGCAGCATTACAGACATATGATGGTAAGTGGTAAATTCCTTTATAGTAATGCTTGATTAATTTTGCTGTTCATACTGAATAGTACAACTAAATCCGATATCTGATGCTGTTGAGATAACTTGTTTTGCCCATGGATGAAGTAGTTTTGTGATCTACATCCAGGAAAACTTTCAAAATGTGTTTACTAACCAGCTTTGCTGGATCATGGCTTGAAGATACACATGCTTTACAATAAACTAAGGGTAATTTAAAGAGAATGCAAAAGCAGATGCAATCACCCTCTTCTTCTGGCAAATTAAAAATAGATGTTTTGTCTACTCTTAAAATATTTCAGGTAGAATTCAACTATACCACATGATAATAACTCCATACTTAGTGTTGGTTGGCTTAAGAGAATGATGTTTGTTAAAATGGTATGATTTTATTAGGAAAAATATTTTTGGATGAGTTGCTAATGTGTACAGATGTTGTGTAACAATGTATATGTCCTGAAGGTCAGACTGCATTACCTATGTTCCAAATAGGCTGAATCCACCCTGGCAATATCACTATCAGGAGAGTTCACTGAATTAAGCTTGAGAGTTCACTGAATTAAGCTTGTAGATACTGCTAGATTCTAAATTTAAATTGGGAAAAGTTACTACAGAAACATAAAACAAACTTTTTGGAATGAAAGCCACTTGTGAAACAAGTTTTTTACCTCTAAGAGAGCAAGCTAAAAGTCACTGTGATAAATAGAATATGTAGTCCTTACAAAATCCAAATGGTCCTTATTATCTCTACATCATTAACATCTACATAATTTTCATTCGCATAGGCTATTTCCTAAACACTGTGAGCTCTCATCTTCTGATCAGTGAAGCTGGCTGCATTCAGTGAAATACTATCATGCTTACACTTGGGATAAATTCTGCTCAGGTAATGAATGAAATGCATTAGGCTGCTACTGTACTGGTTCCCCAGAGAATGCTCATGGCAAAGCCAACATCTAATTCACCACTCTCAACTTCTTGCAGCAGCTTGTAGCTTTTACTAGTTAGAAGACAAGCCAAAATTAACTTGCTGGTTTTAACTATTATTTTTGAGTCTTTTGGAAGTCAGTTACTGTCCCCCTGACTTATTCATATAAGAGATGGTTCAAACAGGGACGAGACCATTGTTATCCCAGCTTTTGATACCATCACTCCAGCATCACTGTGCCCCTTGACACAGTCCTACAGGATGATTCAGCCATCTGCATGTAGACACCAATCCATTTAGGGTGATGGTTGCAGCTAGACAGGGGTGGGGTGGGAGAAGGGATTTAGTGTCACATATATTTTAATTTCTGTTCTTGCTAAAACTGATGGCAGGATCTTTATTTGCCCCCAAAGTCTGCTCACCAGCTAGAGTTTATTTATTGTACAGTATTGCAGTATTGCAATATATATACAGCATTGCAGGGACCAATGTAGCAATGTCCTACGTAACCAGGGGAACTCTGTAAGCTTGACTGGATAGCATGTGATTGACATGACCTCAGAAAGTCTACTTAACCCACRTGGGCAATAAATTCCTGACGCTGAAGGCAGCCTAAGTGATCAACCAATCTGCTGGCTTGGTAAGCCTTGCAAGCTCAACTTGTCCACACAATCTTCTCTCAGATTTCTTACAGAGACTCCAGTTAAGCTATAGGGAGGTGGAAAAGACCTGAGCCAGCATTTTATTTCATTCAACTCTCACTCCTTTTGGATAGCTGCAAACAGTCTCTAATCCCTCTTATGTGTTGGGCTCACCAATAAGGCCAGAACCAGGCTCAATCTAGCTATTAGTAGCTGCAAAGGMAAGGCTGAAGTCATCTTGCTGAGGTCTACACATCCCTGTCCCATTCAGCAGAACTTCTGGCTCACAGAAAATGGTGCAGCAGTTTCTGGGAGCTGCAGTTCCATTGGAAGGGCTGTGGACAGTGTTGGAGGAGATGAATGGGGGTCACAGCAACAAATAGGGATGCAACTGTGGTGACAAAACCATTTTTGTGTGTCCTTGGGCTAGTGCAAATTGCAGGCATTTTTTAACACAAGCACACAAGCAGCTCCCTATGTTATTGTATCCTAAATATCACTATATTGAAAATGCAGTATTTCACAGCCTTACAAGTATTGTTTCAGAAGGACAGAGGCAGCTTGTGAATCACCAAACTTTATTTGCAAGCTGATCACGGTTTTCATGTAAATGGCATTCTCTTAGCATTCGTCCGTTTGGTTAAAGCTGAGAGAAAATTATCTTGCCAAGCTTTCTCAGCATGCCGCCTCCCCACTTACCTCACTTGTCTGCCTTCTGCTCCCCTTTATCACAGCGCCTGATTCACTGTGCAAACTGGATAGGAAATGACAGAGCTTCAGCCATAAGCTGGCTTGGCTGAAGTGACATTTCTTGTGAATGACTGTAATGCAAGTGGCATTTACATGACAGCATTTTGAAAAGGCAACAAATGAAGTAGTGCTGTCAAACAACCTTTTTTTCCTGCATTAAAGAAGGATGGACAGTTGCCATTCACTATGTGACTATCAAAATATTTCTATTTAGAGTCAAAACATCTGCTGCCTTTATATTGCTTGATTTTGCAATCTACTTATTCCTATCATCTGATTAAGTGCTTGTTTGAAGCTGATGTTGAAAGTGATGTGTTTTTATCACATCATCCCCCCCTCTGAGATTCAGAGACATAAATTTCCTATTTTCTAGTAGGAAGAGGGAATGAAGTATGATGGTCTAAGCTGGGTTCAAGACTGAACCCAACCTAGATGTATAGGGTCACTTGCACTCATAGACCACAGTCAAGAACAGACTGAGATGGCTCCTCTGGCTCAGACCACAGACCCAGCAAACACGCTCTGCCTGTGCTTGGCCATTCAGAGGGATGGCTACGTTACTGGACTAGGAGAAATCCTGAATTCTTGCATGAAGGTGTGCATTTTTGCAGTGTCCTGGATTCACTGCAGGTGTGACTTGGCCTACATCAACCTTTGTGCCCAACTTCTTGTCAACTGTCCATGGAAAGGAAATCCAAATACTTACTCAGGCTGAAAAAAAAAAAAGATGCCATGCTCCAAACATGTGTTGATCTAAAGGCTTGGGATCCAGGACCAGTCTGCCTCAGGCCATATGCATATGGGGAAAAAATGGTATTCTAGTATCTAACTAAGCTCTGGATCCACCTCTGTAGGCTTAATTCTTTCTCCAGTGATTTAGCCAAGTTTTATAGCAAAYGTGTCACTATTACAGCTGGAGTAATTAGAGGGCTTGGAGCTGCTGGAATTTTACTCCAATCGTTTTTCCCCATTACACTGGCAGGAGTAACCCCTGCAGAAGGTTTTATCAATCATTTCCTATGACAGCCTCTAATTCTCAGCTTCCTTAACCACTGCTGTATATCATTTCTTGTCATGTAACTAATTAGGACATGACATGAGAAAGACAGAGGCCTATAACTTGAACATGTGCTTAGCGGAACAGAGGAGTTGCTCAATTATGGCCTTAGCATCTTCATTACTTTATATAATCTAGAGGGAGTATTGCTCCAACTGTATTTCTATGCAGGGATGTGTGGTAAGACCTCTCACTGTGAAAACAAAGACTGACAAGTTCAGCCTCACCTGAGCTCTTCCTAAATCTTGTTGCTGCATCAGTTCAGCTCCCCAGACTGACACCTGGTGAAGGGATTTATTTTCAGGTATATCAAGTCTTCACTCTTTTCAACCAGGGCATTTAGAAGAGATCAAAATGTTATACCTCTTACTGCTAACATGCTAGTTACAACTCTTAATCCAGTTCTTTAAACAGATCTGATTGATTGGGTTATTCCATTTTATTAAACTTAAGGGATGGGCCTATGATCAAACAGACTTAATTAGTTCCTGGCAGCCTAAACCTACTGCAACTGTGAGAAAAAATGCCTTAGCATTTCATTGTCATGGCAAAGAAGCTGTGAGCACCAGTAATGTTGCCTAAAGGAATTGATGTTGGGAATGCTTCTTTGGAAAAAAATCCAATGGGAGAGGGAATCRATGAATAACTGTTAGAAGCCTGAATAATATTAAAACATAAAAGAAGACAAGGTCATATCTCTAAATATTAGCTTTCTTTGCAATAAATATAATTCTCTGAGGGCACCAATCCATGCATGCACTGGGGAAGTGGGGAGGAAGATTTCATAGGCATGGCAACTGACCAGGATGAATGGTGATGTGGTCACTGAGGGTCTTCTTGTCCCCCCAAAAAACATTCTTAGTCCTGCCAGGTGATTTGACAACTGTGGTGCCTGTATAATCTTGTACACTAAATCTCTACATATTTATTTTCTAGGCCTCATTGTCATAATATTGATGCCCCTCACAGCAATATATTCTTATCTCCACCCTTACAGTGTCTGATGGTGAAATGAGTCAGAGACACCTACAGGTTTTCTACATAAGGACATTTTGCAGCTTTGACTATTTAACTGTAATAAAAGCTTCAGTTTCAGTTGTCCCAAGTATTTATACCAGCATTGCTTATATCCTTCCAGGAAGTATACCAATATAGTTGTATTCTCATTCGGGCTTATGTCAGCATATCTCTATGTTGCTTTAAAAAAGTCACACAGCCGTCTGGCAGTAATCCACAGTGGTTAGGAAGTTCAGTCATGGAAGAGGACTAAGTCTACCAAGAGTGGGAGATACAAGCACAGAACAAAAAACCTAATCCTTTCCCCAGACAGTTTGCACGCTACATGCAGAAAACCAGCTAACATATCAGGTAAATGAAAGAGCTGTGCTGCAAAGGCACTGGAGGTATTGGCTCCAASGCATCAGCAGGCTAGATGCTGTCAAGCAAGGTCTTTGCTATCTTCACAAAGAAAGAGACTGTGAAGGAGGGACTGAAGGACAATCTTGACGTAACTTTGCAAAGGTTTACAGAGGACTGTGGAAAATGCGGGTGACGCCATAGGCTGAAAAGAGTTTCAAGAAGAGTCATTTTGATAGTGAACAGAGCTGAAACTGAAAGGCAAAGATATTAAGATCCTTGAAAGAGATGACAAGTGGCCTGTGTCTGATAAAATGGAAGAGAAAAAAAGCCAGTGAAAAGCTTCCAAGACGAGAGTAATATGATCAAAATTAATGACTCATAGAACAGCACTTTGCAGCAGTCTGAATGGATATGCAAAGAGAGGGATTTGCCAAAGCAGATGAAAACAATTTTGTACTAATAAGGATGTAAGATAGTGAAAGCCTGGATGAGAGTCATAGTGTGTAAAGGAACTTTTGCAGAAGGAATCAACAATACCGAACCACGGCCAGAATGTGAAAAGCTAGAAAACAGAAATACTATGACTGAACGACGAGCTGGCAAGATAGTAGGGGTGGCCACAATGAGGCAGAGAAACATTGTCATGGAGGAAAGAGGTGTGGATCCACAGCTTGGTTTTAACTCTAATAAGCTTAACCTGATGACTGGAGCTGCCAGATACAAGCCCGATTCTTCAAATAATGTGGTAGCTACATGYGGTCACTTGGCACCTTCCAAAGAGGAAGAGGCTGGCTGTTCACTAGCAGATAAGCTGTAAAGGCATTTATTCCAGGTGTTATGGAGCAGACAACAGCAGAAGAAAGATCAGGTTTTGTTAAAATATACGCATATTCTTTTTACTGTGTTTGTGCCTGGSATATTAGCAGGATGTGGACATAGTCTATTAGACCTTATTCACAAAGAAGCAGGCTGTGACATCTAATTATCTTAATGTGTGGTGAAGGGTATATTTGTACTTCCCTGTGCAGAAATACTGTAAACAGGCCAACTACAGAAATGAAAGGAAAATTACAAGCAGGGTAATTGCCTCAGATGGAGTCCATACCAGTACTATTGCAGTAGTATGGAGGGAGGGAGGTAGAAGAAAGGTAATTAGTAGAGCAAGAAGTAATTCAGCACAGGGTAGAGTCACTGCAGAGTACTGATCTCAGCTGAGGCACCCACATTACTCACCCAAGGAAATTCTGCTGTGGCGAGCAAACTGCCTGGCTGGTGCTGGACTGCRGAATGTGTCAGTAAGTAGGAACGGAGAGAGAGCAAAGTGAGTGCAACAGACATCAAGGGGAAGAGAACGAGGGGAGCTTGGGCATACAAATATCTGAATAGCAGACAGCCGTAACATCTAGAGTATGATCTAAGRAGCAGCCTGAAATATATGTCTGGGAAATCCATCAACTCATGGACAGGAGCAAAGAGCTGTGACAAAGYCTCTTTCTCTGACACTGTTATTGGTGGTTACTGGTGCAATTACCACTAACAGCAAACTGATCAGTTAAAAAAATCCCTCTTCTGGGAGAATAGGGGCTGCTAAGAGTCTAAGGCCTTTTGACCAAGTCTCCTCCTCAATAGCTAAGATGAGGAGCAAGAGGTAGAAGGGTCATTTACTGTCTTTTCTCCCTCCTCCTCCTCACAGAGTTGGAAATCTTGACACACATCATGCTCATGAGATATGTTAGTGGAAGGAGGGTCTGCAAATGTATGTAATCTTTTTTCTTAGGGTTGAGCCTAAATGTCCTGATCCTTCTTAGTATCTAGACGACGACTCAATTTATTGAGACATGAGCAACCCACATGTTACACAACCTTGTGCACAGGGTTGGACTTTAACTCAGATCACACTTCTACGGGCACTGTTGACACAAATCCACACTGAGCTGTGGCTAACAGAGACCATACAGATACGGCTACAGTGCCCTGCTTGCTCCTGGAAGGAGACTGTAGTAGACTAAGGATCTCCTGTTAAATGGCAGTGATGTATCTAAAGAGATCATGGGGTCACCAGGACGGTCTCTGCCACCAAAAAGGCCTTAGGACACGTAGCTCTTCAGCCTTGAAACTTTCCTAACTCATCTGAACAGCAGGTGGAGAGACAAAATTCACATTTACAGATTACATACGTAGATGGGAACAAGAACTGCTATGCTCAGATGAATCCAAATTTATGAGATTATCTGTTCTGCTATCACCACAAAGTGAAAATATTTTCATTCCATTTTACCCTTCTTTTGATAGAATAGCATTTTCAATAGATTGCACTGAACCTCCAAAATCTTTTCTGAGGGGTGATGCTGAATTCAATGGCTGGGCTTTTCCTCACTGTCTAGTTCTAAGGTATTTCCATAAAGAAGCAAGCAAAAGGAAAAAAAAAAGGCTCAAAGTATTTACTAAACACTGATGAGAATCAAAGCACTCAAATTTTAATTTAATCAGATTGCAGACTGTAGTTTAGGGAAATAACTTATCTCAGATTTATTTTCT
This sequence comes from Phoebastria nigripes, assembly GCA_035582835.1. Lineage (NCBI taxonomy): Eukaryota > Metazoa > Chordata > Aves > Procellariiformes > Diomedeidae > Phoebastria > Phoebastria nigripes. The sequence continues at coordinate 2,504,022 of JAYKAV010000112.1, forward strand.
TGATAGACTTGGCAAGTAAAACCTGTAATTTAGCGAATGTTAAACAAATTTATTTAAAATATCAATCATACTAAGCCTGAACTTACACACACAAAYCCATCATTAACACAATTACAGTTGTGAAAACTGTAAACATTACCATTTAACATTAACTTCCTAACAAACAAGAGATGGAAATGTAAAAATTAGCTTCCAAGTTGTCACTCTCAGAGCTACATTTGATTCAAAGTCTTTTGTGGATACCTTAAATCATATTTCAGTATTGATGATAAAATACACATACCCTTATTGAGACAACCTTCTAAGCATTCCTTCCTAATGTGTACAAAAACTGCTTCAGGTCTAAGCCATCTTTTGATACCCATAAGAGCAGTTCTAGGGTACTTTTGCAGGTGCAATTTAAACAAATCARAGGTCTGTTTAATACCATGCCATCTGCAAGCTGCAGAAAGTCGTTATACAATAGCCACTTCTTCCCAGTTTCCCCTACACTCTGTCCTCCGCAATAGAGTATCTGTCTTTCACTGGGGGATACAGATGCTGAACTTCTGTCCACCCTTGCAGTGTTTGCTCCCTCTGCGTGCTCTCTGAAGGGAGCAGATGTTGCAGAGAGGATCTAGTCCCTTCTGCACAGCCGTGGAAGTTCCCAGAGCAGCAGAACCCTCTGCAAAGGGAAGCCAGATTTGGAGATCCTGAAATACGGGTACGTCCTCTTCAACACCACCCTGCCTCTTCAGTCCCACAGGGATTTCCTTCCAGTGGGTGCACAGCTGAGCTAAAGGCTCAATGAAACCTGATAYGTGAATCTGCAAATGCTTGCTCTGAAAACTGCTGCTCGGCTAGGTACTAGGATGTGGATTTACTGTTAAATAAATGTTTCATGGTAGCAGTCTCTCTTCTGAGTCCCTGTAGTTTGGCATGGAATTCTTACTGAATGAGACTTTGTCACTTAAGTGATGGTGTCTGTTCTTACATCATTTCAAAGCAATAAAAACCTGTGGAATTGTGCCAAAATCCTGTGACTTTTTTCTTCTAGTATGCTTCATTGATTCAGACATTTCACTGAAAAAGTTACGTCTTCCTTTTTATTTAAAATAAATCTTGTTTGTTTTCATAAACAAAGCAGACTCTGGGAATGCGAATACCTCATAGAGACAAAACAAATATAGATTGTAACTGAGAAAAGTAAAAAATGCTTACACATAGTTGGCTTTCCACACTGTTGTCTCTGTATTGCTACACTTCGCTGGTCTACTACTTGTGGGGTGGAGTCAGCTCCCCACTGCTTTTGCAGTTTTTCTACCGAAAAACTGAAGTGGCAAATAAGCCTTCTGTACCTTGTGGGAATAGGAAGCAAAGAAATGCTACTTTTGAGAATGACCCAAGGTATGAGTATCTGCTCTCTGGCCTGTTTAAAGGCTGCAACATCAGAGCTAAATCCCCAGAGCTAAAGAAGCGTAAGAGCTACTTCTCTTCAGCACTCACAAAACAAGAGGCTGAGAATAAATACTCCCTTGTGGATGAGGTGTGTATGCTATCTGGCACTAAGACACAAACTGCACTGAAACCTGGGCAGATTACCTGGGTGATTATCTSTCCTTTCACAATGCTCTAAATTTGGAGTGTTAGAGGGGAACTTTTGTGTGAGACACTTGAAGATTTGAGGAAGAAAAAAGAAATGTGAAAATGAGTGACATTTCACAGAAACTCAGCTTTCAAAACAGAAATATATCCAACAAAACAAAGGCTGTGAGCCTGTGGTATTGTTCACGATTCTGATAACCAGGGTGAGGGATCCAAACCTGGCACTTCTTTTTCCTTGACAACCTCATTTCTCCGGCATTGCCTCTTTGACGTTCATTGACACCATTASAGGCCACAAAGTCAGTGAGGGCAGATGGCATCTCATCTACCCTAGAGGTGTCAAAGTTAGATGGCTAGCTTGGGACAGTCACAGCAGGCTTCTTTTACAGTTATTAGAGAAAAATGGGCACCTTCAGAGATGGTTCGCTTGATCTGTCTTGGACAACTATTTTAAGATAAGATGAGTCATTTCTGGAGGCACTTTTTTCTTTGAACCACCTTTAAAGGTATTACGGGTGTCCAGCTTAGATCTTTAACTGCCAGAGTTGGGGTAGACTAACTTTTTCAGTAACTCAGCCAGTTTACATCATTGAGGATTCAGCCCACTTAAATCAAATATCCTAGTATGAAATAGGGATATTAAATCAGGATAAGGAAGGTGTGTTGTAACCAGGAGCAATTCCCTCTCAAGCCAAGATGTTGGGAACACCAGCAAATGGGAAGCCTTACTTTACAGTGTGAAGGGAATGAAAGGGCCCTTGAAGCTACAATCCTTCCAGTAATACTGAATAGGTTTTACTAATTTTTCCCTCTTCCACAGAGTAATTTGAATCCCAAATGAATTATATTGCTATGTTTCTAACACCATAAGGCACTTACTGTATCTTAGGTCTTACATTATTTTGACTTTTTGTCTTAGGCTATTTCAAACCAGAGTAAACCCATTCTCTTCACTTCAGCATTACTAGGAGGTTTCTTCCCAAACTCACCAAGTATAAGCATTGACTTCAGGGAAAGCTGAATGAGTCTCCAGACTCCACTGCCTGCACTGAATTGGGCTTTGCTGCTGTCACCTAACCATAAGGAATCCAGTGACATTTGGGAAAGAAACCCTTATGGGCTGTCAGATATGACACAACGCCTTCCTAGGTTATTTGTCCTAGAAGAGATTCATGGCACTCTGCAGTGGCAGCCAGATAACTTTGAACATTCCAATAGCCCCTGGACAGCTATTTTTAGGGAACCATACTCCACCCCTGTACTCTGTCGCCACTCACTCTTCTGTTTCCACATGCTAAGCAGCTTTCAGATGCTGTTTCCTAGTTTCTGAGAAAAACGTGTGAGGCAGCCAGGAGAAACCCAGCAGAGAACAGCATATGGAAAGAAGTCAAAGCACAATATTGGGGAGCAAGATCTTACTTCAGGGCATCCTGAGGTTTTCCCTGTTCGTAAACAGGTGCTGCATTTCAGGGCACGAGCACAGCAACATACGCTCTTCTACCTGTCCTAGTGCATGACAGACCGCATTGATGGTCATAAGGCACAGCTTATATTTGTTCTGGTGCTGATATTGATCCTGAATGTATAGCTCACTGATTATCAGGTAAATACATGCCATAAATTAAACTGCTTCAATCCCAATTCAATTTACACCAAGATGAGCTTTTTTTTCCCATCACCAGGAGGCTCTGTCATGTTCTCTTCACCTTTATATTCACTGTCTCAAGGATAGCTTATGAAACAAATATGTATTTATCTGAGAGGGAGAGTCAGTACTGTGTTCAGCCTTTCTCGGTACTTCTCTTTCTTCACACATCTTTAACATGTGAAATGCTTTATGCTTTCTCTTTGCTCTACTATGCCTTCGTACTGACACATTTTTCATTCCTTCTCTACCTTCATGAAGCTTCTTGGAGCAGGAGATTGGCCTTGAGGAAGAGTCCCCACTTCTTTTCAGTCTCTTTTCCTGCTAATCCTCTTTCTCACATGTATTTGTTGGACACCTGCAGCTTCTGTGAACAGAGCAAGGCAATGCTGAACACAGGCTCCCTCAATTAGCTGGTGGGGTGTCTTCTCCACTGAGGCTGAAGGTCTATAGGAGTTAGGAAATCCCTTCAGATTTGGTGGCAAAGAGGGAGACTGCCAAATTCTGTTTCCATGACCTTGTAATTCTTAAGCTCAGGGGCACAAGACCGGTCAAGCTGACAAGAGGATAGAGCCAACAGACTCCTATTTCTTGATGGTTATGTCCATAATTTAAGGTGAATGGCCAAGATTTTCTGAAGGCAGATTTTGAATCTAGASATCCCTTAGAACATCTTTTGATTTTTTTGACAATGCAGGCACAAGCTATAAGATTACCTTTCTGAAAATAAACCCTTTAAAATGTTTCTAATGAGGCACAAACATACTAATCAGGCACACAGCACAAAGGATCATTTAAAAAATATTTGAAAATACATATGTCAGCTTGAGGGTTCTAATACCCCCCGGTGGTATTTTCTTTGTCTTTTAAATACTTGTCATCTATGAATGCAATAGAAAAGGACTTTGCTGGTAAGTAGCAACTTCAGCTGGTTTCTTAACAGGATTTTTCTGTCTTTCAAAGAGTATATTTCCTTTTTCTATCTATATCTCATTCACCAGCRTATCCTCAGCAGGTGTAAATCAATAGAGCTTGAATTACATTCTTGGAGCTATGCTGACTTCTGTCTCTTGGGGATATGCTCTACAGCCTCTAAAACTTCAAATGCATAGAATACAGGGACTTCTGGATTATTAAATTAATGGGAAATATAGATTCATTTTGGAAGCAATACAAATCCAAAGCAAGAGGCAGAAATCAGAATTTCAAAAGCTCGTGACTTTCTGAAATGATTCATAACTCAAAGAACATGATCAGTTTTCTTCAGACTCTGAAAGTTTTTTTCTTTCTCTCCCTAGGAAATAGAACTGTTTTGTAAATGATTTTGTGGGGAGATGGATAACTCCATCTCTTCATAAAAAGAAAACATAGTTCATAACTTGAGGAAGGTTCTTGAAAGACAACATTTAGAAGACATTGTTCAGAAGAAGCTTGCTTTGTTTTACAGAGTGTTTTTTGGTCAAAATACAATTTGCTGAGCTGTAAGAAGAGAGTAAAGAACATAAACAAAATGCAAGAATTCTGCATTTTTTTACCTTTTTTTTTCCCCTTCATTGCCCAGTGACAGTGACAGAATTGGGTAAATCAAGACTTTACACATTAGCTGGAAAGAAAAAAAAAAACTCTGTGGCAAGTTCCAGAATTGTTCTCAGCTGGCAGAAAAGTGGAACAGGGGACTGGATTCAAAAAGAGAAGGCCATTGGGAAGGGACTGAAGCAATGATTATCAAATAGACTGAGGAATGAAATACTTCATGTACTGACGCTTGCTAACATCATGCGAGTCACTTGAAATAATACTGACATCCCTGCACAGAAAAAGGGGCAATTCCACTGTGTAATCTTTGCCAAATCACAAAGATCAATTTTGTATTTTAAGCCACAAGAACCCTACAAGATGTTTTTAGGAATAATCTGGTAACTTTTCTGTGTGGTGTTAAGATGCTTAACTTTTTAAAGATTCTTTTAAACTATTTGTTTTAGTGGAATGGTTTACCTTAACTAAAATGCAAACAGGCTTTTCTGCAGTCCATAGTAACACTCAAATCMTTTTTCTTTTTCCCAAATGGCTATTCAAATCTTGGTAAGATTACATAAGTTTGCAAAAATCAGAAACACTTAGTATTGAGTGCTTCCATAGAGTTCTTCATCTTGAAGGAGGACAGCAGTTATTAACGCTCAAAAAATTCATGTTAAAAGATGATCTGAAGAAAAGTGACTGAAATGAGGGCTAGACTGGTCAGATTTGCATTAATAGACCTGAGAGAATATCAATTACCACACAAAATGTCCTCTGGTTCTCACACTGTCACTGAGTTTCCAGCTTGGTCCATTACTGACTACCAGTCTGGGGATGGTATCACAGATCTTCAAGGGTAACTAAAATGCAGTAGCTGTAAAAGGAATCAAATTATTTGCTTGAACATAATTGATGACTATTTATCCAATTAACATAAATGGTATGAAAAGTTTGCATATTTTCAGAATTTACTAGTGTGTCAAGTCAATGAGGGAGGTGAGGCTGGCACAGTAAAGCTTATGTTCTGTCTGCCCCTTCAAAACATTATCCTATATTTGTGCTGAATAAAAAAACTCCAAACTGTAATTTCCTCCTCCCTTCCTATTTTGGCCCTAATTTCTTTAAAAGAACAGTGGGATCTAGCTACACAGAGGTATAGCAGAAGATCTAATGAGGAAAGTGCCATGTAAGATTTTTTTCTGACTGATCTCATTTTGCATTTGCAGTCTGATCTATCCATAAACCTCTTTGAAGGCTAGGTATGGGGTAGATACACACGCATGGTCAGTGAAATCAGGTTCCTGAACTGTTCTGTCCCTCAAACCTTTTGCTGTGCCTTTGACATCTACATTGTTGTTTTTCTGGCTGYGGTAGAGGGAGGGAAGAGACATGGTAGAAACCTTGTTCTAGGATCTCAGAAGGAAGAGGAAAGTAGAAAACTGATGACTATTCAATGAAAAAACTACCGAAAAACAGTTATGCAGGCCAGCTGCCCACTTCAAACCCTGTAGTCAGCAAGGGAACACTTCTGTAAGTAGGCTTAGATATGACAGACCCAGGTGCCTCCCTGGATTTAATCAGACACAACTGTTCCTTTGTTACCAACACAATGCAAAGTCCAAAGAGCAAAGACCTATGATAAGGGCAGCACAGCTTGCTTGTAGCCTTGGGCAACCTGGAGAAACAGAGAGCCCCTGACACCTGGATCAGATGGCGGTGGGGTATGAATTGCTTATCTTCTTCATCTCATCTGTGCAGCCAGCACTGGGCTGCTGTTGCCCTTAGAGTCATGTATGGACATATGTTGCACAGAARGGTAACAAGATGAGAGTTGCCGAAAACTACAGGGAGGTCTTTTCAGAAACGTGGCTTCAGAAGGCTGAACAATGGCTTCTTCCTGACCTCAAGGGCTCAGACAGAGCTAATGAGGGCAGCAGAAATGTCTGCGCAAAACCCATTGTTAAGGGGAAACAATATAAATTAAAGAAATGGCCAAGTTTAAAACCAACGAAACACGCAAGGAGAGAATTCGGTTCCCTAAATGCCTGGCAGCCAGGGCCTGTCCCACCCCTGGCAGCCCCAGCCCCAGGCATCAGGCACCTCCCTGGGGACGGGGATGGCCCGACGCCGGGACATGGGCCAGCGGGTGGGCCTGGCTTGGTGGGACCCATGGCCAGGCAGGGCAGGGCTGTGGGGAGCTGGAGACCGGCCCTGCTGCAGCATGGCTGGGACAGGGGCTGATGGCCCGGGGGGCTGACGTGGGGTCCTGGGCTGTGGGCAGGGTGGGGGAGCCCCAGGGAGGCCGGCAGGGACAGTGAGGTCTGTGGGGACGCTCAGGGGCCTGGCACTGGCCCAGAAAGTGCACAGATAAAAGAAACCAAGGTAGATGCTGGCTGTGGTCTCCTTCGTACCTGTTTTTTAACCTCAGTTTTCTACCCTGGTCAGAATAACTACTTGACAAGAATGGAAACATGAATAGAGCTTTAAAATGAATTGTATTGTATATTTTTTTTAATGAAATTGCATTGTATTGTACAGGTTTTGTACAAAATTGTATTGTACATCTTTTTTCCAAGAAGTACTTGAAAAAAGAATCCACCTGTGAGAAGACAAGTTGGCAGTTCATGATTCTTGGTTTTGAACTTACATAACGCTAATTTGTGGCTTATTTCCATTACATTTGATGGTTACCTTTCAGCATTCATGCAAAAGGACAGTTGAAACTTAACAAAAATAGTGCCCAAACAACTACTGCTATTTTAAGAAATATTGGAAATGAGGTTTAACATTGCTGACATCTGTGAATGAGCCCAGAACACAAGGCAGATCCAGCAGGCATCACTGGTCAGAGATGAGTAACACCCCCTGATTAAGCATATAGCAAATAACATCAACTAGCTAAAATGAATATTTTATTTAATTGAAGACTATTTCATGCCTGGGCAGTAGATAACAACAATTTTCCCTTAAAATAACACTCTGAAAATCTGTGTAATTTCCTTCTTTTACAGTGGTCCTAAAGAATGGGAAGAAACATCAGCTAGTGTATCTTGAATTTAGTCAGTTCAATAGTGGGAAAAGCATTGCACCTGGAACAGCCAACTACATCATACAACGTAGGGAATAGATATAGATAGATATATATAGATAATGATTGTGTTTAAAAGGGGCCCATGGGTTAATAATGACCTGAGCGGCTGCCAGGGCGCAGCAAGGGCCAGCTGCCCCGCCAAGGGCAGGGCACCCAGGGTGGCCATGGGGCCAGCAGGGCTGTGCCCTCACCAACCAGGGACTGTTCTGTAGGACCCAGCAAGGGAGCAAGCCCAGGGATGGTGACCAGGGTAGACCCAGAGCCATGTGGCTGCTCAAATGGCCACAGTGTCAGTGCAGGGCTGAGGTCCAGCCGGGAAGTCAAGTCTTTAGGTCAGGGTCAGTAAGGTACATGTCCAGGTGTAGTCATACCTACAGCAATAGCACAGGCAAGGACAAGGAGAGRGGGCATGAGCTCAAATGCAGCTCCAAGGACAAGGGAGCCCCTGGCAAAACTTCTCCTAGCTCTTTCTGCCTCAGCTCTTTCCCAGCAGTGTGGTCCCAGGTTACTCAGCCAAGCCGTAGCAGAGCTGGCCTGAGCACATGCTGCCAGACCCTGAGGAGGGGGAAGAGGTTACAGAGCCTGTTGGTGCACACAGAGCCCCAGTCATTACACTAACAGGAGTTTTTGACTCTAAGATACAGTAGTAAGTCAAAGTTTTCACTCTAGTCAGGGCTCAGTAGGGTATCAGATCTACTTTGGTCAACATCTTCAAGAAATATGAAGGGAAGGAAAAATGTTCAGTAGCGATTAGATGTCTAGAAAACTTGCTGCATGAGGAAAGATTGCAAGAATGGCATTTTTTAGTTCAGAAAAGTGGTATTCTTCAAACACATAAAACAATACCTGCAAGAAAAGAAGGGAATGAGAAGTCCTCCATTCCCATGTGCTTGAATGGACAAAAATGCAAACACTAGGTGCAAAATTATGTGAAGCATTAGGAGAAACTTTGTCATCACACCACCAATTATGCCCTGGAACAATGCATACTCCAGAATGGAAATTTTTTTAGAACTGGATGGCCTCTTGAAAGCTTTTCAAGGCCTTGTTACTGTATTTTCCCTAAAAATACTCTGACTAAATGCTTTCACCTAGCTTTGGGGACCACTTGGGTCTCCATTCTCTTCTCCAGCAGGTATTGGGAGTTTTACCGTTTCTATAACTTCAAGACTGGAGATTTGACTTACTTTTTGGCAATTTTTGATTGAAATCCCTTCAGTAAATCGTACTTTTAGATGCGAATCCCACTGGGGGAACAGAAGGGACATTTCATTCTTAATGGAAACATCTAGCACTATAAGCATTTTGAGTCCAAATGTCATTTTGACATAGTTATTCTTGTATGTTGTAATTCAGCACCCAACAGGGTAAGGATCAATAGTTGCCCTCATTTGCTGTTTGTCTGACAACACAGAACACATCCCTTAGGGGCGTATGCTTAAAGTAAATGATGTTGCTAAGAAACCCATTAAAGTATGTTGTTAATTGACGATGAATAGCATCTTAGTTATTGGGAACATTTCTTACCAGTGATGTTTCATGTGGTGTGCARATGAGACAACTGGTAGCTGCTGATGTCAATAACACTGGTTATTTCAGAAGTGCACGCAACAGGGAACGAGAAAGGCAACAATTATCAGATAAGGAAATTGCCTTTGTTTTCTTTGATGTTGGTAACGTTATTTGGGTGACATCACAGAACTCTGCGTGACTGAAAGGAAGCGAGCGAAAAAACAGAAAGCGCAGTGAGATGGCCTGACTTCTTGCAGTGAACATTTGTTTCCTTGTCACAGTCTCAGGAGCAGAAGCTGTTCTCTCCCCAGTTGCTATTTATTCTTGGAGCAAGGTTCTGAACATAAGTAAATGCTCTGGCTAATGTTAATTTTAAAAAATATCTTCAGCCATGTCTCCGATGTAAAATACACTCAAAACAGATTTAAGTAGGCTCTGTTGCCATGATTGTCCTCTTCTTGATAGAAATGTATGATGAAATGTACTCCATTAGAAATAAATCAAACATAACAGTCGGTACTGTCCTGCTCATTTCAATGGGCATCCTAAGGCTTTTCCATGTTGCTTTTAAAACCATGGCTAAAGGTGCCCTGCAGCCTCTTGAGTAGGATGCAAGCACTGAGAAAAGGTGAGGGTTGCTCAGCAAAACAAAGAGCAGCATACAGAAGAACAAAAGTATTGAATATTGCTCTACTTAACAGGGTTTCTAGGAAATGCTGGAAGGGAAAGGGCTTTATGGAAAATGTATGGTATCTAAAAATGGAGTAACAGTGTATTTTGCCCCTTTTCTGAATTTCTTCTCTGCTGAAATGCTATAAGCTGTAGAAGAGCTTGCATAAAGAGTGACTAAYGGATTGTAATTTGGGAGTTCTTGCAACACGTCCCCTCCCTAAACTGCTTCTTGCTGAAAGTTGGGCATAAGTAACAGGTAAAAAATCACATTTTATTTCCATTTTAACCATTTTACACTGACAAAGTGGAGATAGGACAACGGGTAGGCAGACCTTTGCTTTGCTGCGGTGCAGATTCTTATGCTGGCCAAACGTCCCCTTCTGTACTGTTATAAAATGAACAAAGAAGCTACAAAAGATGTTCCCTCGAAAGATCAGCTGTTGTGGGGATAAGTCTGTGCCCGGAGGTGCTCCAGCAGAAAATGTTGTTGTGCTCAGGCCCTTGCCTGAGGGTAATGGCCAATTCTGGAATGAAACCAGCTGCCATCGACATGGGTTGCTCAGCCATGTGAATGAAACCGCGTAAAGCATCTGTATTTGCCCACGTTTTCCCTATGCCTGAAATACTTCTGCTTTTCACAAGTTGCCTCCTACACTCCAGTTTTGTTGTAAGAGCTGATCATATATATTAAAATATGTAGTTTTAACATTTTCACAAATGCAGCTACCTAACTTCATTCACCTGACCTTTCGTCTGCTGAATATTCACCACGCCCTAATTTGGTTCCCAAAATCTTTCTAGGTTGTAAATTGTTATAGTCAATACAGAGTTCATCCAACAAACTGTGTTGTTAATCACTATTCATTGTTTTGCTTTCAAAAAGCCTACGACAGTTACGCAAACTAGCAGCAGAGAATAGAACAGGATTTAAATGAAATATGACATAAATCATATTTACACCTGTACCAATGTTTTATCACATAGAATATTCTGACAGCTTTAAGAATACCATGTGTCTATCTCAGGATATGTTGGCCAATGATTTGTAAACAAAAATGAGACATGTTTTAAGAAATTATCAGCAACTCATTTTATCTTTTCTGCATTTCCTTATCCCTAGTTTTAATTGACATGAATTGTTTCTTCCAATCTCATCTTATCTGTAAGAAAATGCAGTGAAAAGGCCTAATAATATAACACAAAACATTTCATATGAATCTTTTCAGACAGCAAATATTATGTTGAGGAGCACAGGAGAACACAGCTGTGAAGTAAAATAAGAAAGTTTATTTCTGAAATAAAAAAAGAAAGTACCTTGATGCAACTTATTACAATCTTTTTGGAAAGGGACTTCTTTTTTTAGGCATTTCTTTAAGTTTACAAAGATTAATGAATTTATTAATCTTATCTTAATAAAAGACTTTTAATCATTCTTCTTTCAGAAGTCATGGAAATTTTTGAGATTTGTTTCATTTTAATTTTGGAAAGATTTGGGTATTTGGGAAGGTTCGATACTGAATGTTTAGGTGGCTCACTTAAGTGTTGACTTATGGAAGCCGAATCAGCATTGAATGGAGACTAATCAATCCTTAATGCTAAGCAGAGAGGATGTTGGAGGGTTATTAAAATCCTATTGGTCATTTATGTTACTTCCAATCTGTCAGGTTTTTTCTGCATTACAAGTTCTATGATCAAGAATAYATATTTGTAGGGCTGAGCCTTCAAAAGCTAACCAAAAAACTGTTAAATTATAACATAGTGGACACATTTTATAGCATCCTTTCAATTCTCCTCCATATTGCAAAGAAAAAGGATACAAATATAATAAATTCASTATTTCAAAATAAAAAATAATAGTTGGTCAAGAATTCCCCAAGAAGAAGAGCCTTTATAGCTCTTCCCTATGACAAGTTTATTGGATGAACATGTCTGACAGGCCAACACTGTCTGTCTATCCAAAGCAGAGGTTTCTGCACTCAGTGACTTCTTCCAACACAGCAAAGGCAAGATCAGAGTCACCTGGATGTCTGCACTCGGTCCCTTCAGTTAACATGAATTTTCAGGGTAAGTGCTGGGGAACAGATGGGACTGCTACTATTGAGTTTGTGCACAATGCCCTGCTTAGTATTTCAGATGTGTAGGGATTTTTTTGTATATATAGAGAAGTAAAATGATCCTAGTTGCTAATGCTTTTTTACCACTCAAAGGACATTTTGCAGATTTAGAACACATCAAAAATTTGTGTCCAGTGGCTATTGCTTTTGTTTCTGCTTCAGACAGAGCAGAATGCACATCACTGTCAAACTTACCACCTGGCAATATCAAAATAGAGACTGCACATAGAAGACAACAGTCTTACTGCCATGTAACTTCATGAAGTTCCTTACATTAGGTTGTATTAACTCCAGAAAACTCCTAAAATCTACTTATGAGGTGCTTTATTTCTTTGACAAAGCAGTTTGTTGATTAAACTCGGTCCTGAAGCTAACATTCAGTTTAGAGTAAGAGCCTGCAGTAACCACTTACCACAATGAGAAAYTTGTTTCACCATGAACACATAAGGAAGAGCTTTGTAACTGAAAGATATTCCATCCTTTCCTGTGGCCTCTTCTTTGAAACAGGTCTTATAATATGTGTATCAGTCCAAGTAAGTCATTGTTGTGTTCAGTCAAAGATCAGACGAAAAATTAATTTCATCATCCGTCTCCCCTCAAAGATATCTCTGGGTCAACAGTGTAGGAAACTAAAGTTATTAACTAGATGATGAAGGAATTCTGCCAAGAACAGTACATGACTGCTCCCACGAGATCTCTAAATACCACTAATACTTTCTTCAGTAAAATTAATCCCCGTTCATTAATGCAAAACACTGAGCAAAATCTGCATGCTTTAACCTGACAGCAAAGCCAGTTCTGGCCACACAGCCTTTACTGCATGCCAGGCTTGGAAATTCGGGGGTTAGGAAATTCAGCTTCTTATAAAGTTTTTTGCATTCCTTCCAGTTACTGCCTCCTGGCTCCTGATTATGAAAAAAAGCTTCATTTTCTAGGAGCTGTGGCGGTATGGACAATTGCACACACATAGCTCCAGTCCGGAGAGAGGCGTGCAGTGGCTGCGTGTTTGAAGAGAAGCTGCAAAGAAGGCTTTCTTCTTCAGGAGACAAAAATGTTCAGTCAATGTGGTTGGCCAGCAAGATGCAATGTGAAATGTTCAGACTGCCAGCCCAGGTCTGTGGATTTCCTTCACTCCCTGACTATGAATTTTTGCTGTTCTTTTCTTTTCTAAATGGAAATTTAAAGGGAACCTGATGCCCATTAAAATGGTAACTCTGCCACTTCAAGTGGAACTGCACCTAAGCTGACATAATGAAGTGATGTTGTACTAAAGATATTCCTTTGCCACGAAAACTTTAATTTTTTCTGGGCTTGGCAATATCAACTTGCCTATAAGAAGTCAGTGAGGAGACCTTAACTGCCTGAGTTCACACTCAACATTCAGGTATAGCTGTGAGAAGCTGATGAAGAGAAAAAGATCCAATGAGTGCCATAGCAGTGTAAAAAAAAAATAAAATTATACTTGTTTAACAACTGCCACAAGTAAGTTTTCTTTGCTATTTTTCTTCTTAGGGAAGTAAAATGTAAAATAGTACAAGAGAGACAGTATAAAACAAGAATCCACGGAATGCTTGTGTTTCTGGTCAGATTTTCAACCTGTGTCAGTCTGGCAACTTCTGTTGACTTTAACAGAGAGATTTGATGGTAACATTTTCAAGGGCATCTAAACAACTTAGGCTCCTAAGTCTTGGTTTAAAACTTTCAATAGTCTATTGGGATTGTAAGTGCCTTTGTAAGTCAATCACACTTGAACTCCTAAGGTCTGACGSTAAAAAAGGGATCTATGTGCCACAATAAGAGCTGTAATACAATTATGTACACGTGACTTAGGTACATGGCCCTTGAGACTGGAAACACGAACCATGTGTTAAGAGAAGTGGCTCCTTCACCGGGCATAGTTAATGCTGGACACACAGCTCAGCAGTACAATGGCTGTATGGCACTTCATCCAGGCTACCAGGCTGGAGAAAAAAGTCCATTTGGGAAAGACCCATAATCCAGGAGGAAGTGCTGAATGACCTGCTACGCCACCTGGACGCTCACAAGTCCATGGGGCCGGATGGGATCCACCCGAGAGTG